>JARWMC010000030.1:0-35000 GCA_029959065.1 Colias behrii
TAACCTAACCTAACCTAACCTAACCTAACCTAACCTAACCTAACCTAACCTAACCTACCTAACCTAACCTAACCTAACCTAACCTAACCTAACCTAACCTAACCTAACCTAACCTAACCTAACCTAACCTAACCTAACCTAACCTAACCTAACCTAACCTAACCTAACCTAACCTAACCTAACCTAACCTAACCTAACCTAACCTAACCTAACCTAACCTAACCTAACCTAACCTAACCTAACCTAACCTAACCTAACCTAACCTAACCTAACCTAACCTAACCTAACCTAACCTAACCTAACCTAACCTAACCTAACCTAACCTAACCTAACCTAACCTAACCTAACCTAACCTAACCTAACCTAACCTAACCTAACCTAACCTAACCTAACCTAACCTAACCTAACCTAACCTAACCTAACCTAACCTAACCTAACCTAACCTAACCTAACCTAACCTAACCTAACCTAACCTAACCTAACCTAACCTAACCTAACCTAACCTAACCTAACCTAACCTAACCTAACCTAACCTAACCTAACCTAACCTAACCTAACCTAACCTAACCTAACCTAACCTAACCTAACCTAACCTAACCTAACCTAACCTAACCTAACCTAACCTAACCTAACCTAACCTAACCTAACCTAACCTAACCTAACCTAACCTAACCTAACCTAACCTAACCTAACCTAACCTAACCTAACCTAACCTAACCTAACCTAACCTAACCTAACCTAACCTAACCTAACCTAACCTAACCTAACCTAACCTAACCTAACCTAACCTAACCTAACCTAACCTAACCTAACCTAACCTAACCTAACCTAACCTAACCTAACCTAACCTAACCTAACCTAACCTAACCTAACCTAACCTAACCTAACCTAACCTAACCTAACCTAACCTAACCTAACCTAACCTAACCTAACCTAACCTAACCTAACCTAACCTAACCTAACCTAACCTAACCTAACCTAACCTAACCTAACCTAACCTAACCTAACCTAACCTAACCTAACCTAACCTAACCTAACCTAACCTAACCTAACCTAACCTAACCTAACCTAACCTAACCTAACCTAACCTAACCTAACCTAACCTAACCTAACCTAACCTAACCTAACCTAACCTAACCTAACCTAACCTAACCTAACCTAACCTAACCTAACCTAACCTAACCTAACCTAACCTAACCTAACCTAACCTAACCTAACCTAACCTAACCTAACCTAACCTAACCTAACCTAACCTAACCTAACCTAACCTAACCTAACCTAACCTAACCTAACCTAACCTAACCTAACCTAACCTAACCTAACCTAACCTAACCTAACCTAACCTAACCTAACCTAACCTAACCTAACCTAACCTAACCTAACCTAACCTAACCTAACCTAACCTAACCTAACCTAACCTAACCTAACCTAACCTAACCTAACCTAACCTAACCTAACCTAACCTAACCTAACCTAACCTAACCTAACCTAACCTAACCTAACCTAACCTAACCTAACCTAACCTAACCTAACCTAACCTAACCTAACCTAACCTAACCTAACCTAACCTAACCTAACCTAACCTAACCTAACCTAACCTAACCTAACCTAACCTAACCTAACCTAACCTAACCTAACCTAACCTAACCTAACCTAACCTAACCTAACCTAACCTAACCTAACCTAACCTAACCTAACCTAACCTAACCTAACCCAACCCAACCTAACCTAACCGTTAGGGTTAAGTTTTATAAGTGTTGTGCCGTATTGTTTTATTTCTTTTTTATTATTTTCTTTGTAATGTTTTTAATTAATGTAAGTTTTAAATGAAATATTTAATTTTAGTATCTTATTATTATTTTGGAAATTTTATTGTAAATTGTTAATTTGTATTTTTTACTTTTAATTGTATTAATTTAGGCCTAATGTGTGAATAAATAATTGTTTGGTTTTTATTTGATTAAAAGAAAAATAAACACCTCTGGACTATATTGCAGAGAAAAGCACACAACACCCTGAGATGGCGGGTGCTTTTATATAAAAAAAAAAAAAATAGGTTAGTGTAGGTTAGGTTTCTACAAAAGTTAGGTTAGTTTAGGTGAGGTTTCTACAAAACTTAGGTTACTTTAGGTGAGGTTTCTGTAATAGTTAGGTTAAGTTTTTATAAAAGTTAGGTTAGTATAGGTTAGGTTGCTGAAAAAGTTAGGTTAGTGTAGCTGAGGTTTGTATAATAGTTAGGTTAGTTTTGGTGAGGTTTCCATTATAGTTAGGTTAATGAACATGAGGTTGCTGATAAAGTTAGGTTAGTTTTGGTGAGGTTTCTGTAATAGTTTAGTTTTCTTTAAAAGTTAGGTTAGTGTAGGTGAGGTTTCTATAATCGTTAGGTTAGTTTTGGTTAGGTTTCTATAGAAGTTAGGTTAGTTTTGGTTAGGTTTCTACAAAAGTTAGGTTAGTTTAGATGAGGTTACTATAATAGTTAGGTTAGGTTAGGTTAGGTTGCTGAAAAGTTAGGTTAGTATTGGTGTGTTTTTTATAATAGTTAGGTTAGCTTTGGTTAGGTTTCTACAAAAGTTAGGTTAGTTGAGGTTAGGTTAATGTCAAAGTTAGGTTAGTTTAGGTTAGGTTTTTATAAAAGTTAGGTTAGGTTAGGTAAGGTTAGGTTTCTGTAATAGTTAGGTTAGTTTAGGTTAGGTTAATGTCAAAGTTAGGTTAGTTTTGGTTAGGTTACTGTCAAAGTTAGGTTAGTTTAGGTTAGGTTAATGTCAAAGTTAGGTTAGGTCTCCGGCCTGGGTAGGTTCCTCTTTAACAACTTAAAAAAAAAAAAAAAAAAAAAAAACAGTAACTTAAAATATTTCTGTAGACCTTTGTAAAAGTCCAAATTCAAAAATTTTCAAATATTCTTCTTCAGTTATCATTTTTCTATTCAAAAAAAAATTAAAAAAAAATAGGTATAAAATTGTGCGAACCGAGTTGATGTGCCTAAGAGATGTGGACTGGGAGGGTGGGTGGGCGCTGCGTTTCGTTTTTCGCCGATTTCTCCTAAACCGCTGGGCGGATTTTTGCAAATTTGGTATCAAATGAAAAGAATTTTCGGGCCGCATCCCTGGACACCAAATTGAATGGGGTGCATAGCCCAGTTCAATAGATATGAGAGGTGGCTCCCAACGTGATTTTCCTCATTTTCTCCTAAACAGGTAAGCAAATCCTCATGAAATTATTATGAAATCATAGATCTCGCTATTGCGCATCCGTAGACACCAAATTCAATAATATTCATTAACTGGTTAATTAATTATTAGAGGGAGAGATTTAGCGCTTTTGGAAGTGATTTTCCCCTACTCCTCCTCAGCGGGTTGATAAATTTTCACAATATTAATTTCAAATAAAAGTTCTTATCGATGCGCATCTATACATACCAAATTCAATGAAATTGAACATACGGTTAATAAAATATACGAGATAAGATTTTAACGCTAATCCGCACTATAAAACTCGGTTGAACAATAATTATTATGTAGTTATTTTGTTATTTACTTTTATTTTTATTTTAGACACCCTGTCTAACACCGTCTTTGAAGTCTTAAGGGTAAAAACAACAAAAACTTCACGTTCACAAATAAAATAAAATAAAATTATGCTGTTTTAAAATTGTTATATTATTTAGTTAAATGTATTATATTATAATATAGAAATGTAAAAAAAAAAATAAGTTGTAACTACCTTTTATAACTACTATCCTCCTTAAGCAGTAATTTACAAGAATAAAGAATAATAATAATTAATTTTTACATATTAATGTCTTAAGTGTATCTAAAAGATAAAAAAATACACTACAAATCCACACAATACATCTAAATAGGGTATATAAATTATAATATCATCTGATGTCGATAACTCGCAGATAAACTAAAAAATAATAATTAGCATGCCCACCCGGGCTCGAACCCCGGCCCTTTTGGGTGGACTATAATCACAGAGTGCTGCTGCGTTTATTAAAGTTTTTCATCCGTCGCATAGATGGCCTTGTTTCCAAATATAAACATTTTCATTATATCTATCGATAATCATAATAATACGCATAAATAGATAAAATTAATTTAATGTAGAATTTATTTTAATCATCATTTCTATAGTACTGTCCTAAAAATGGCTTAATGGAGTGTTCACGACAGATCGTTCGATATAATTAATATTACTTGAGTAAGGTGATAATAGATGGCGGTAATTTATTTATAGTATTTCTGTATCGCACTATAATTGTTTTTTCTCGAGTCCATATATAGAAGGGTCAGTGTGGCACCGAAACTAAAATTAGGGTTGGTTCTTAGTTCGTACTTCGTTCGTTCGTTTGGTTCTTTGGTTCTTTGGTTCTTTGGTTCTTTTGTTCTTTTGTTCTTTGGTCGCCCGTCTCACTGATACGTCTTTTTCTTAGCTCGAGCAGCTAAGATCAAGACGTTCTGTGAAACGTCTGAATTCTTTAATAGGTTGAGAATGTTAAATTTTAACTCACCCAGGGTGTTGCATTGGCAACCCTAGGTGTGGGGAATTTGTGGGGAGAGAGTTGGTTTGGGGTAAAATGTTCCCTGTTATGCGATCGCAGATTTTTATTACAAAAAAAGAAAATTGTAATTTGTAACATTTCAATGGATTATTATTTATTTATCTACCCAAATAACTGTTCTAACAGAAACCGTGGCGATCTCGGTCGTCCACAAGTCAGGTTTTTTCACAGGGTTTTTTCATAAAATAGCAGCACCGTATACAGAACTGAAAATTTTCATTTTTTGCGTAACTACACCCACAAACTGCGAAAAATCTCTATTATTCTCTTTCTGTATGCATTATTCATCATCATTATCATCACCATCAGCCAACATACATTCTCACTGCTGGGACACGGGCCTACTATGAGGGTACAGGCTATATAATATAATCTACCACGCTGCCCGAGTGCGGGTTAGCAGATGTCACATGACAACTTTTGATTCTTCGACATGTCGGTTTCCTCACGATTTTTTCCTTCACCGTTTAGCAGTAGCACAGACTAATAATAATATACTACGTATGCAGTAGTGATGTTATGCCCCTGCAGCGCAAGATTAATTGAAAAATCAATTTCCTGCACACTTTCCTGGTCGTGATCGACGTACTTATCGATTGAAGTACTTAGTAGGTACTCACGACTGAGCCTCCTGTGCATTATGTATTACTAGCTGCGCTTCGCGGTTTCAACCGCATGGCTACGTTCCTTTTGGTCTTAGGGTGATGACATAGAGCCTATAACCCCATCCTCGATAAAATTTAGATAATTCTAGATTAATTTTCAAATCGGACCAGTAGGTTCTGAGATTAGCGCGTTCAAACAAACAAACAAACTTAAGCTTATCCGTAATGATAATATATAGCCTTCGTCGATAAATGGGCTATCTAACACCGAAAGAATTTTACAAATCGGACCTGTGGTTCCTGAAACAAACGTTTACAAACAAACAAACTCTTCAGCTTTATAATATTACTAGCTGTGCTTCGCGGTTTCACCCGCATTGCTCCGCTCCTGTTGGTCTTAGGGTGATGATATTATGTATATAGCCTATTATAACCTCCCTCGATAAATGGGCTATCTAACACGAAAGAGTTTTTCAATTCGGACCAGTAGTTTCTGAGATTAGCGCGTTCAAACAAAAAACAAACAAACTCTTCAGCTTTATAATATTATAAGTATAGATTATATTATATTAAATAGTATAGATTCATCATAATAAAACACTTGATATATTTATCTATAGTAATATGTATTTATTTCGTATCATTGTATTACGTTCATCAAAGCTTAAATTAGTTCAGCTTTTTACCTTTTGGTAACAAGAATTTATACTAATCGGATTAGTAGTTCCTGAGATTAGCGTGTTTAAACAAACAAACAAACTCTTCAGCTTTATAGTATAGATTATTTCTTTATCAGACAGCTGTACAGGTATCGGTATTTGAAAAAAAAACATGTGTTTGTGAATAAATATTTTATTTATTTATTTATTATTATATAATATAACAACGACTACAACAATGGAACACAAAGTCTTGTCTCTCGCGCACGACACTACTGACTGTTCATTTTCAATTTATTTTCACGAATCATTGAATTTTTCCAGATTTTAATAAACATTTGTTTAAAAAAAGGAATTGTCAATTTTTATTACAACTTCAGTACATAATCAATTTAAAATTATTCAGTAATAAAAAATTAAAATCGTGATTCATATGAAAAAAAAATCGACAAAATTGGTACAGTGTCGTACGCGCGCGATTTATTTGAATTTCGAACGTACAAAGTGACCGTTTAAAAAAATCGTAACCTTAATAATTAATTGCTATTTACAATTAAAAATTGTGTTCTATATCATTACATTATTATTATAATACTTAGCGTAGTTACATGTGAACACTCACCACGTGACTTCGATGTTAAAAAGAAAACTTTGTATTGAACATTTCAAACATTTTATTGCATTATCAATTTAACATACTTAATTACATTGAGTTACTATGAACTACGTACTAGAGAGGGCATCGCTACTACACTATTTGTAACACGAGTTAGAGTCAATCGTCTCAAACCAATTTATTTTTTTTACATTGATTGGTTTTAATTTACAGAATATCTACAAAGTGTATGACTCACAAGCCGCCCCGCGCCGCCATCAGATTTTGTTCGTGGTGTCCTCTCTATACGTAGTAATAATACCTCAATGCTTAATTATTATAAAAATAATACTTGAGATCGTACCAGTAACCGTTTCAATTGAAAATAAACTCGAATAGACTCGGGCCGGCCTAGTTGTAACAATATTATAATTATAGTCAGTACGAATTGTATCATATTTACAGCAATGATATGGGTAAAAAGGCGCAGATAGGCTGTTAGCGTTCCATGAGGCACGTCTAAATGTGGCTAATTAGCCACATTTTCTTCAATATGTCTCTTTTTCGCTCACGATGGTAGAATATTGCCATCTCACTTTGAAGATAGAATGTTGTGTTGGTATACCTATCTACATCTTTTTACATAATATAATATCATTGGTTTACACAGTTGTTGATCGAGTTTCGCTAAAACCGAGGAATATATAATAATATTTCACGAAGAAACGACACGCTTTCACCCCCCACAGGAAATATCGCTTAAATCTCGCTTCGATCGACTTTCGCTCAAAATATTGAACATTACAACCAACAGCATGCTATATTTTTGAAGTGTCTTTAGGCGCGTTGAGTAAAATTTAAAGGTCGCGTCATGGCAATACCGTCACTTCGTGGAGTAAGGCGACGGTTTAAGTATCTTTGAATATTGCCAAAGAAGTTTAACTTCTGACACGTGTGCTCGGCACACACGCTCTATTTTTGTGTACAACTAAAATTTTATACGTCATTGTATTTGAAAACTATTTGTGCAGAATTTCTAAATAAACTTGGATTCAGTGTCGGGGGTGTCGTGTGTCGTTCTCAATTATCGCATCCGATAAAACGAAACACGTATTAAAATATTGCTTTAAAATATACTCGTCTATACTCGAATATAAAACAACAAATTCATTGGAATCGCAGTACGTGGTACAGGGCGTGGAGTCGATCGGTTGTATTCTATTGTATATCAGATAGTATTACATATATTGTGATATCCCTGTGTAATAATTGGCGTTTACGTTTACAAAACGTTCCCTCGGGCAGTTTAAATCACCTTTTAAATATGATCAACAATCAATGCCTTGTGAATATCCGTAGGTTATGTAATGAAATCATTTTTTATTTCCAATAATTCTAAAATTAACTTCACAAATGCTTCAAAATATACAACCAACAGCCTCAAGTGTAAATAAAACTTTTATTTATCTAAATAATTGAAAACGACTTTCCGCAACACAACAAGAATACAACCGCTCTTTTAAAATAAATCGTGACGACGTATCGCTATACAATTATATTCCAATATACGATAAAATATCGTAACGACAGAATATCGCCACGACTCCGTTAAAACGGCATTCGATTAGATATAAGCTTTATATACAAACAATATACAGCTCTTATTCAATACTAAAATAACTCATTCTATACAAAGGTCGTCTCATACGAAACTATAGATATATCACAAAAATAACATAAACATTACATTTTCTATTTAATAAAAATGAATCACTAAATGTGTTGATAAAGGGCAAAACTCGAGAACGGCTGAACCGATTTCGTTAATTCTTTTTTTATTATAGTCCTTGAAGTATTTGGATGGTTCATATGAAGAGAAAACGTAAACATCTCAAACAGGAATCTTGACGTTTTTCGAGATCCTCAAAACCGATTTATGAACGATTCTCATAAAAAATCAAGCCCTTTCAGAGGTGTTTAACATATTTGACACCAGAATTAATTAATATACACAACAAATGAAAATTAATGAGGGAAGTTAAAAAAACGAACTCTTGAAATAATTGTTTTATCACCGATCTTTAAGTGTACAAGGTTTGAATTAAATCTGTCCGTCTAAAGTCAAAATCGTGTCTAAAGGATACAAACATACAGAATACAAGCGAGTTGAAATAAACAGATAAACACATAATATATATTATGTGTTTATCTGTTAAAACTATACATATGTATAGTTTCGCAGATCGACCAATGTATATATGTATTACAGAAAGTCTGTTATTGTTCCAATAATTATTATAATTATATACAAGTAAATATGTACACTTTATAATACAGTAAGGCTTCACGCACACTGAGAGAGAAATGATAAAAGTTAAAACATCATTTTTTGTATTAATATCTTGAATTTCGTTTTATAATAATAAAAAGTCAACAATAAATAAAATACGAATGGAAAAAATTTATAGTAAATTTTATTTTTAACAATATTTCATTCTTGATTTCATACAATTATATTCTAATACTTTTAATATGTGTAATAATAAATGTTAGTCATGCGTTTTAATATAAAAAATCTTATCATCTAAAAGTATTTTTATTATTATTTCACTTATTACACTTTACAAGATGAACACATTGGTTGAAATCAAACATTACCACGCTCAGATCTTTTTTAATTGAAGGTAGATTAAACCGCAGTATTCTTATCTAACTTCAATAAAAATTAAAATATTATTCTATACAATAATAATTATCAGTCTGTTATTTAAAGACAAGTGACAATATAGTAAAATTATTTTTTTTTCATTTTACCATAAAAAAACAGTTTTTACAAAAAATATAACTGAAAAAAATCCCTGAATGAGCGTCAAGCCTTAGTACCTCCAATAAAAACATATTCGAACGTCCTCACTTATGTTACAATAACTATAGTCTTAGATAGTCTCTCATACATTCGTAACTCGTAAACTACTGAACAAATTTTGGTCGAACTTTAGCAGCGTGTAGTCTAGTACTGCGTGTCGTGAGATCTCAGGTTCTCGCTTGTCAGTCTGGCCGGGGAGGGCCTGCAACAAAAAAAAACATAATAATTTCAGTAAAAATATGTAAAAAAATCATTCTCTGCTCTCGAATTAAGGAAACAATGACACAATTTAATGTATACCAATAATAAAACTGGAGTGTCTGTTTGTAATATTAAAATATATTTTTACTAAATCCATACAGATGTTTATGTGGCAGTCATCTGGTAGAATCTGCTAATTGTCGTCATTCAATGAACGCGCTAGTCATGCAGTCAAATATCAGATTTAACCAGATGAAGGCGACATATACACGGTACGTATTATACCAAAATAGTATATTTCTTAAGTTTTTCTGACTGTCTGTCTGTTTGTTGCGGCTAATCTCTGGAACGGCTCGACCGATTTTGATGGGACTTTCGTGTGTGTTATAGTTAGTCATATATTCTTTATTGCACACAATTTTTAATTTTAGAATACCACGATATAAGAAACAATTGGCGGCTATATTGCAAAGAAAGCAATTTCTTCCAAGCAACAAGTGCCAGCAGTGTGTGTGTGCGTGTGTGTGTGTATGTGTGTACACACTCACCGTGTGTGTCGCTAGGAGGTGTAGGCGGGGCTCGGGTCGTGTGTGTGTATGTGTGTACACACTCACCGTGTGTGTCGCTAGGAGGTGTAGGCGGGGCTCGGGTCGTGTGTGTGTATGTGTGTACACACTCACCGTGTGTGTCGCTAGGAGGTGTAGGCGGGGCTCGGGTCGTGTGTGTGTATGTGTGTACACACTCACCGTGTGTGTCGCTAGGAGGTGTAGGCGGGGCTCGGGTCGTGTGTGTGTATGTGTGTACACACTCACCGTGTGTGTCGCTAGGAGGTGTAGGCGGGGCTCGGGTCGTGTGTGTGTATGTGTGTACACACTCACCGTGTGTGTCGCTAGGAGGTGTAGGCGGGGCTCGGGTCGTGTGTGTGTATGTGTGTACACACTCACCGTGTGTGTCGCTAGGAGGTGTAGGCGGGGCTCGGGTCGTGTGTGTGTATGTGTGTACACACTCACCGTGTGTGTCGCTAGGAGGTGTAGGCGGGGCTCGGGTCGTGTGTGTGTATGTGTGTACACACTCACCGTGTGTGTCGCTAGGAGGTGTAGGCGGGGCTCGGGTCGTGTGTGTGTATGTGTGTACACACTCACCGTGTGTGTCGCTAGGAGGTGTAGGCGGGGCTCGGGTCGTGTGTGTGTATGTGTGTACACACTCACCGTGTGTGTCGCTAGGAGGTGTAGGCGGGGCTCGGGTCGTGTGTGTGTATGTGTGTACACACTCACCGTGTGTGTCGCTAGGAGGTGTAGGCGGGGCTCGGGTCGTGTGTGTGTATGTGTGTACACACTCACCGTGTGTGTCGCTAGGAGGTGTAGGCGGGGCTCGGGTCGTGTGTGTGTATGTGTGTACACACTCACCGTGTGTGTCGCTAGGAGGTGTAGGCGGGGCTCGGGTCGTGTGTGTGTATGTGTGTACACACTCACCGTGTGTGTCGCTAGGAGGTGTAGGCGGGGCTCGGGTCGTGTGTGTGTATGTGTGTACACACTCACCGTGTGTGTCGCTAGGAGGTGTAGGCGGGGCTCGGGTCGTGTGTGTGTATGTGTGTACACACTCACCGTGTGTGTCGCTAGGAGGTGTAGGCGGGGCTCGGGTCGTGTGTGTGTATGTGTGTACACACTCACCGTGTGTGTCGCTAGGAGGTGTAGGCGGGGCTCGGGTCGTGTGTGTGTATGTGTGTACACACTCACCGTGTGTGTCGCTAGGAGGTGTAGGCGGGGCTCGGGTCGTGTGTGTGTATGTGTGTACACACTCACCGTGTGTGTCGCTAGGAGGTGTAGGCGGGGCTCGGGTCGTGTGTGTGTATGTGTGTACACACTCACCGTGTGTGTCGCTAGGAGGTGTAGGCGGGGCTCGGGTCGTGTGTGTGTATGTGTGTACACACTCACCGTGTGTGTCGCTAGGAGGTGTAGGCGGGGCTCGGGTCGTGTGTGTGTATGTGTGTACACACTCACCGTGTGTGTCGCTAGGAGGTGTAGGCGGGGCTCGGGTCGTGTGTGTGTATGTGTGTACACACTCACCGTGTGTGTCGCTAGGAGGTGTAGGCGGGGCTCGGGTCGTGTGTGTGTATGTGTGTACACACTCACCGTGTGTGTCGCTAGGAGGTGTAGGCGGGGCTCGGGTCGTGTGTGTGTATGTGTGTACACACTCACCGTGTGTGTCGCTAGGAGGTGTAGGCGGGGCTCGGGTCGTGTGTGTGTATGTGTGTACACACTCACCGTGTGTGTCGCTAGGAGGTGTAGGCGGGGCTCGGGTCGTGTGTGTGTATGTGTGTACACACTCACCGTGTGTGTCGCTAGGAGGTGTAGGCGGGGCTCGGGTCGTGTGTGTGTATGTGTGTACACACTCACCGTGTGTGTCGCTAGGAGGTGTAGGCGGGGCTCGGGTCGTGTGTGTGTATGTGTGTACACACTCACCGTGTGTGTCGCTAGGAGGTGTAGGCGGGGCTCGGGTCGCGGCGCGCGCGGGAGTAGCTCGCCCTAGAACACGGACATCATACATAAATTAATAAATATCACTTTTAATACCTACTAATCTTCCCTATAATTCTTGACTCCTTGGTACAGTGGTTGACGCGTGAGCGTAACACCGAGGGGTCCTGGGTTCGATTCCCGGTGGAGACGAAGAAAAAAAATGTCTCGGTCTAGTAGGACACAGAAGGCTGATCACCTTGTCCCTAAAGGAAATCGATCAGTGAAACAGATGTATGTATAATGCATCTGCCCCTTACCCCACTAGGGGACATGGGACTTCACTTAATCTTCTCTATATATAAACATTTCCAACTCAAACATTTATTTATTCAATTAGACTTCTTCTAGAAGCACTTTTGAATCGCCATTACATATTTTAACATTTACCACCGATTCGGAAAGTAGTATTCATTAGGCCTCACAATCAGTAATTAATATTCACTTCCCTCGGTCACGGCATCACGCGTGAACGATTGGACCGATTTAGATAATTCTCATTTTAATATATTCATTATTGTCAGGAGAAGGATTTTGTGACTGAAAACTTAAAAAAATCTTAAAAATATCGGCCATATAAAATTCCAAGGGTTTAGGACGTCTGTCGGGTCAGTTAGTAATAAATAATAATATAATCTCACGAGTGCGTGTCCACGAAGTCCCCGGCGGGGCTGGCCCGCTCGCTGGCACACGCTCGCTCACCGTTCACTCCGCTCACTCCGCTCACTCCGCTCAACCCACTCACTCCGCTCAACCCGCTCACTCCGCTTACACCGCTCACAGCGCCCGCGCCGCTCACTGATACTGCAACATGTACATAGAGGCGATTTAATGTGCTGAATTTTAGCAAAAATTCTTATATAAGAGTACGAAAACTAATTTGAATATAGTATGAAAATAATAAATAAATATCAAATTCAACAAAAAGGCCGCATTCCATCGTAACAATAATGTCCTCATTGAAATGCATAATGTTTTATATTGACTGAGATGGTCGTTTAATTATTTCAATAGATGGCGCGAGGTACCCCTTTAGATACATAAAACCGAAACAATTAAATTGTCCCGGTAAGGCGGAAGACGCAGGTTCTAATCTCGCAGTGATCAAATTTTTTTCTATTCTTTAAATTTTTTTTTATAGAAATGGAAAATGTTACTTTTAAGGCTACTTGTTTGTGATTGTTTGAATGCAGTAAATACATTGTACAATGCACGTATTCGATGCTATAATATGTGTGTGTAACTTGCGATGTGTATGTAATTTCTGTGTCTTATTTTTGCTAAAGAATAGCAGATATTTGTCTGCCAATTTGTTCAAACCTGTCGTACTGTATGTATGTATGTATGTCTGTCACTCACACGTGTTGCGATGTCGGTCGGAGCGCGCGGGAGACGCGCCGCGGCGCAGAGCACACGCGTCTGCACATTGTGAACATGTACATGTTCATTATATTATACATACATAATATATTAATACATGAAGGAATAACTGTTTGGATTTTGCAACGGGTTATCATCAAATAGTTTTAGATATACAGACACATACATAGACGACTTATTTTTGAGATACTAAGACAAAACAATAATTTTTTTATCAGTTATCTATGTAGTTCTAATTTTGTATCATTATTACAATTAATAATGAATTAATAATCTTAAGCAGTGATCAACCGTTGTATGATGAATGACTTGAAATGTAAAATGTTTTTCAATTTGTTTTTGGCATAAAAAAAGAACTTGGGATAAAATAATAAATAGAAACTCACCAACACTAGGCACGAGATCCGCTCGTCTGTTTGCCTGCAGCGAGCCGTACGCTGAAAACATACATTTTATTTGATTAGAAAATATATCTAAAAAGTACCTTTATTTTTTATTCTATAATAAGGGCCGATTATTCAATGCTTGGATAAAACTTATTTAAAATGGTAGTTTTATACGTCGAATAATGTTTAAAACTACCATTTTAAAAACGTATTCTAATTGCCCGTATTTGTCAGTTTACGTGACGGATAAGTTTTATCCAAGCATTGAAAAATCGGCCCTAATATTATAAAGCTGAAGAGTTTGTTTGTTCGAACGCGCCAATCTCAGGAACTACTGGTCCTGGTAAACTCACCGCGTATGACGGACAGCTCGATGGCGACGCGCAGGTCGTCGTCGCGCGCACACACAGCCTGCAATTATTTATATTTATTATAATAATATATCAATGAATACTCTTTATTCTACATACACAGAAATATAGTTTTTTACATGGTTGAGATAACACAACAGATAACAGATATAAATGATGAACAATGAATGAACTTATGATATAAAAAACTTATAATATACTGTTAGACTAACTCTTCATTTAATAATTTTTTGGATGAATAATTGTCACTATGTCCTGTCTGAACATGCTTAGCTGTCGAATACTATAAAATGCCGCCTCCCTTTGACTCGTGGCGCATTCCTACGGATCGTGCCGGGGGGGGGGGCTCGGACGTTGTTCATTCGACATTTGACCCAACTACCCTCACTTTGTTAATATTCGGTGCCTGGCTGTGATTTGTTATCGACTGACTACATCAATTAGGCAGTTGTATAAAATCGCATCTTATAACCTTTAAAATAATATCGAACCCAGTTCCGTATACATTTATAAAAATAAATACATAATAATATGTAAATAGTAAATACTATGCTACTAATTTAAAAAATGCGAAAGTTGGTGATGATGGATGTTTGCTATTATTTCAGATAAAACTACTGAAACGATTACAATGAAATTTGGTATGTAGGTAGCTGGAGAATAAGACATAAGCTACTTTTTATCCCGAAAATCCGACAGGAACGGGAACTATGCGGGTTATATCTAGTAATAAATAAATATAACAAGAAAAAGCCATAATTATGTAAACTAAGTTACCTGTGAGTGTTCGCGGTACGGACGAGCCCGCTGGGCGCGCGAACCTGCGGGACAGAGGCTAGTTACTGCGTGTCTAGTGTGTTTTTTATTTTATTTATTTGTGTGTGTATTTTATATTTATCCCCTAGTTACACTGCAAATGGAAAACTACATACTTGAGATTTTTTCCAGAATAGAAAAAAACGATCATGACCCCGGATTCGAACACACGTCTTTCGTCTGATAACTAAATATCAAATACAAGAATTCAATTCTTAAAAATTCTTATTTATCAAGCAACTACATGCTATAAAATTAACATTAAAATTAAATATCAAGTATTCCTTAGTTCACTTGTATATCAACTAGTGAATTAGAAATATGAGCCTTATCGGTAAAAATAGTGTTATATTTTAACATTCAAATATGGATGTGTGTGTGTGTGTGTATATAACTCACCGGGTCGCGGTGTGTGTGTGGCCCCATCACCTAAGTCGAGTTGCACCACGCCTCCGTACTCTGTGAATGTACATCATAATATAATTAATTATTAAAATCTTATTTTACTGTGTGACCTTTAAAATTTTCATCGCGCCGAATTATTTATTTCTAATGTTTACTAATTAAGTCAACAACAACAACAACAAAAGTCACTTGGTTATTTTTTTTAATTACACATATTTCCATTTCGTAAACATACAATTCAAACATCAAATTCAATTTCTAGATAGCTAAATTAAAGTAATTTTGCTTTTTTTTTTGAAGCAAATTTTTCCATTTACAACAAATAAAACAAAAATCCTTTTTTTTTCTATAAATTGACTCACCATCATGTCCAGCCGGTATCCTGTGCGCGGCCGCCAACGTGTGCGCGTGAGTGAGGTGACTCGAGTGAGTGGGAATGTGACTCGAGTGACTCGAGCTATTTGCGTTGTAACTCGAGTGTGTGACATTGTGGCTCGAGTGAGTCGAGTGGCTCGAGTGAGTGGGATGAGTGGGGTGTGTCGAGTGAGTGGGGTACGGGTAGTGTGGGGTCAGTAGGTGCGTGTTGCCGTTGGGAGCCATCGCCACGTCGGGCACGGCCGCGGAAAGTCGACCCGCACTGTAAACATACATATTTATATGAATATATGAAGGGAAAACTTTATACATCTACCAAAACACATGAGACGAGAAAATAATGTTAAATTGTTAATTATTTATATCAGTTTTAGTATATTAAACCAATTTCGACGTCAATAAAGAAATTCAAATGCAATTAACACTACTCAATAAACAGTGATTTGAAAGTAAGGAGAGCTGATCTTAGGATACCTTTATAATATGGCGAAATTAAAATACAAGTTTGTCAAATTCATAATAAAGTACATTTTTTTTACTTTCACAGATCAAAATAAACAAAATTTATGAAAATAATTATACACAAACTAAAACACATCTTACCGTGAGGTGTCCGGTCTCGCAGGCAGCTCCCGCCGACACGTGTTCGAGCGACTCTTATCTGTGAATACATAATATTAACATTCAAAATAAATACGGTTTTTTTTTTTTTGGAAATACCAAACTAGTGAATTAGCAGAATTAATTAGAAGTATTGAAGTCATAAAACAAATAAATTAGCAGTCGCTAAAATAGAACAGTCAGAATGGTTTCGCAACAATATGAGTCAATACATTATAAGTATTTTCCACAATACGACGTTAACAGACTAGTAATAAAAAATACGATTCAAAATCACAAATTTATATAACTAAAAAAGTGCATGTTGAATGTTGTATTTGCTTTAAATTGGATACACATCTTGCCATGCTTTCTAAGAAACCTCATAAAATAATAATCACACTCATAAAATACATTATTACATAAGGTATCTGTTGACAAATGAAATGAAACAAAGAACTCACCGAGCGGCGCGTGTGCGGAGGGAGTAGAGCGCAGCGAGCCGGTGGAACATCGCAACGAGCCCGTACTCGACCTGAAGATCAATAGACAAAACGTTTATTCCGTGACAAAACCTCTGACTTAGCGAATTTCGCTAATTGTTGTTTATGTATCTTGGAAAAACGCATGGAATGAATACAAATAAAAATAATTACTATTAAATTTAATATTTTAAAACTACCCCATCTTGTGAGGGCGACATCTTTGACTGATTAAAAAAAAGTTAAGAACACTCAATGAATACACTTTACAAACAAATTCAAAATCAGAATCGAACACAATTTGTCAAAGTGATGTCTATACAGGGTGTAATCGTAAATAATGAGTAAAATGGCCGTAATAAATTTTTAAAAATAAATCGAGAAATATCAAACAAATTATCTTTAAACCCTCCCATACATTAAGTATTAAATATGAATATCCCATATACATTTAATATGAAAGATTTTAGCTTTCTTTTTCTTTTTTTGGTTTTCTGCTTTAATTACTTCGCAAATTTGAAGTGACATTTTCCACATTTTTCCGGACATTTTCACGCATTTTCCGGATATTTTCCGGGAATTTTCCGGACATTTCCCGGACATTTCGCAGGCATTTTCCGGGGATTTTCCAGGCATTTCCACGCATTTTCCGTACATTTTCACGCATTTTCCGGGTATTTTCCAGATATTTACCAGGCATTTTCCGGACATTTCCCTGACATAGCCTGTAAATGTCTGGAAAATGTCTGGAAAATCCCCGGGAAATGCTCGGAAAATCCCCGGAAAATGCCTGGGAAATTCCCGGAAAATAATCGGAAAATGCCTGGGAAATGTCTGGAAAATATCCGGAAAATGCGTGGAAATTTCCGGAAAAACCGTGGAAAATGCCTGGAAAATCCCTGGAAAATGCGTGAAAATGCCCGGAAAATATCCAGAAAATGCGTGAAAATGTCCGGGAGAAGCGTGGAATATGCTCGGAAAATCCCCGGAAAATGCCTGGGAATTTCCCGGAAAATAACCGGAAAATACCTGGAAAATGTCTGGAAAATATCCGGAAAATGCGTGGAAAATTCCGGAAAAACCGTGGAAAATGCCTGGAAAATCCCTGGAAAATGCCTGGAAAATATCCGGGAGAAGCGTGGAAAATGCCTGGAAAATCCCCGAAAAATGCCTGAGAAATGTCCGGAAAATGTTGGGACATGCGTGGCAAATGCCTGGAAGATCCCCGGAAAATGCCAGGGAAATGTCCGGAAAATGTCTGGAAAACATCCGGAAAATCCCCGGGAAATGCTCGGAAAATCCCCTGAAAATGCCTGGGACATTCCCGGAAAATAACCGCAAAATGCCTGGGAAATGCTCTGAAATGTCTGGAAAATATCCGGAAAATGCGTGGAAATTTCCGGAAAACCCGTGGAAAATCCCTGGAAAATGCCTGGAAAATATCCGGAAAATGCGTGAAAATGTCCGGAAAATATCCGGCAAATGCGTGAAAATGTCAATGCGTGAAAATGTCCGGAAAATATCCGGAAAATGCGTGGAAAATCCCCGGAAAATGCCAGGGAAATGCTCGGAAAATCCCCGGAAAATATCCGGAAAATGCGTGAAAATGTCCGGAAAAAGCGTGGAAAATGCCACTTCAAATTTGCGAAGTAATTAAAGCAGAAAACCAAAAAAGAAAAAGAAAGCTAAAATCTTTCATATTAAATGTATATGGGATATTCATATTTCATACTTAATGTATGGGAGGGTTTAAAGATAATTTTTTTTGTATTTCTCGATTTATTTTTAAAAATTTATTACGGCCATTTTACTCATTAGGCCATTTTACTTTCGATATCAGTTTAAAGTTTTTTGTTATCTGTAATACTTACGGAAAAATAAGTATAAAATTAAATAGTAATGTTAGGATATCGAAACATTTTTGTATAGGCCAGAACGATATAGTGGAAACGCGCTCTAAGATCTGAGTAATATACACACCACTACATATGCAAAAATTTCTCCAAGCTAATTTACCTGTAACTATTTGATCTAACTATTTGAAGATAGCTTATAGCACAGTCCAAACAAAACCAAAATCGTAATAAAACAAAAAATCTCACGAGCATGTCGCCTGTTTATGTGAATATTTTTGTAACTATTTGATGAGAACCCGTAGTGCAATCCAAATTCAAATAAGGATAGAACACAAAATGTGGTAAGCATGTCATCAATGTATGTATGTAATCTGTAAAACTACTGATGATAACCCAGAGCGCAATCCAAACATATTCTAATCTGTATAGAACACAAAACGTGGAAAGCATGTCATCAATGTATGTATGTAATGTGTAAAACTATCTGATGATAACCCGGAGCGCAATCATAACAAATTCTAATCTGTATAGAACACTAAAACGTGGAAAGCATGTCATCAATGTATGTATGTAATGTGTAAAACTATCTGATGATAACCCGGAGCGCAATCATAACAAATTCTAATCTGTATAGAACACTAAAACGTGGAAAGCATGTCATCAATGTATGTATGTAATGTGTAAAACTATCTGATGATAACCCGGAGCGCAATCCAAACAAATTCTAATCAGTATAGAACACAAAACGTGGAAAGCATGTCATCAATGTATGTATGTAATCTGTAAAACTATCTGATGATAACCCGGAGCGCAATCCAAACAAATTCTAATCAGTATAGAACACAAAACGTGGAAAGCATGTCATCAATGTATGTATGTAATGTGTAAAACTATCTGATGATAACCCGGAGCACAATCCAAACAAATTCTTATCTGTATAGAACTCAAAATGTGGAAAGCATGTCATCAATGTATGTATGTAATGTGTAAAACTATCTGATGATAACCCGGAGCCCAATCCAAACAAATTCTAATCTGTATAGAACACAATATTGGTTTATGGCACTATTTTGTATTAAAATTTACCAAAACTAGGTAAATAAAAAACTTTGTGTATCTCGTATACAAATACGTGTGTATATATTTGTATTGCGTATGTCTGTGTCTGTATGTATGTATATATCTCACCGGCAACAATCCACATCGCACAGTGTCCGCGAGTACCGGCCATCATTATCTATCGCATTCCCGCCAAGCTCGCTGCCCGCTCCCACGCTCGCTTCGCTTGCCGCGCCCTCCGCATATACACCCTCACTGAAATGAACATTTTATTTTTTATAGCAGGCAAATAAGTAATTTGAACTCTATAAAAACTAAAAATAAGATTTTGTGTTATCATAGAAATTGTAGCGGAAGTCGAGACGAGTTATTAGAAGAAATTATTATAGATATTATGATTTATAAATACAAAATCAGGCAAAATATATTGGTGAAATTACGTTGTTCGATGAGGTTGAATTCATTGCCCGTTCTGATAGATTTTCTATTATAAAAATTGGTTGTTTGTAAAGTAGGTTTACAATCGAGATGTTTACGTGATAACATAATGCAGTGGCAGCGCTCGAGATGAGACGGGAGATCGGTCCGTCTCTCTCTCGTTATACCTGCGATCGCGCTCGTGAGGTTTTGGTGTGACACAAGTTTCTGAACATGTCACCCGACTAAAACGATTTTAAAAACGTTATGTGTGAGAAAACTAACTAGTCAAACCATTGCTCAGCATTACATTTTAATGAAATCTATCGTATTTAGAGCATGGAGTAGGGTAAAACGTAGCATTTTATATAGTATGTTGTATGTAATCTCACCGCTCTTCATCATCAGACAGCAGCAGGTCGGCGCACGCATCGGGGAGCGACATCTCGCGGACCGCGCGCAACGCTATCTGTAACACGCAGTGCACACATTTGTGATTCTTTTTCATAAAAAATATTTTTATTTTATTAACTCAAAAGTGTTCAACGTAAACTTTTCAAGTCTTTGCGATTTTTGTTTTAATTATGAAAGCTTAATTATGCCGTTTTGCTTTTTTTAACTACATATGCCAATTTTTCACGCTCATTCACGCGAAATTCATTGAACCGATTTCGATGATACTTGGTAGCGATGTAGCTCATGTAGCAAAATACCACATAAGTTGTACATACACATTTTTACCAGGGGTGTCTGTGACACAGCCCTATACACTCACCTGTTTGTGTAGCGTAGCGGTGGAAAGGCTTTGCACAATGTTGGGCGTTATTTGATGACGTCATCGAATACCATGTTATTTATTAAAGATTTTTTTACGTTTTTTATTCCATTTTTTGCTGTTTTTTATGAATTATTTACTGTTTTCTTGTCTAGCAGTTCGCCTGCCCCACCTGCCCCACACACACTCACCTGCCTGTGCACGGGGCGCGTGTCGTGGTGCAGCGCGAGCGCGCGCGCGGCGGCGGGCGTGGCGCGCAGCTCGCGGGCGCGCGCGCGCAGCCGGCCCAGCGCGCGCGGCGCCACGCACAGGTGCACGCCCGCCTGCTCCCCGCCGCCTGACACACACACACACACTCACACACATTATTCCATGTAGTGATACAAGAAACACACACACACATTATACCATGTAGTAATACAAGAAACACACACACACACACATTATACCATGTAGTAATACAAGAAAAAGCTTATAAATGGACAACCACATCATGTATGGATTTTAATAAAGCATTCGATAATGTAGATCATTCGCTACACAACATAAAATGTTGTCAGGAGATAGAATTCATGCAGTAATATTACAATTGCAACTAACTAACGCTTTATAAACGTAATTGTGCCTACATATTAAGTTAATTATGAATCGCGTAACTTTGTAAATATTTCAGGTGTTCCCCAAGGTTCACACTTGGGGCCTATCATGATTATAAAATTTTTATTATCTGTTTTTTTTAATTGTATCAATAGCATGTAATAAATGAATGAGTGATCGAATAAGTAATTGAGTGTCTAAGTAAATAAGCACAGAACAGTAAAAACAAATAGAAGTGCTATAATGTCATAATTATTATGAAAACCACTGTCGCCAAACCCACACATTTAAACTGAAAGCTAAACAGTACACTACAAGTAAACTATGCCTTTTATTGGACAGCTTAATTTGAGTAAAAACTGACTTAGGTAATAAATTCAGCATTTCAATATGTACCCTAACGCACGATTTTACGGTTTATTTTAGTGTAACATCCCTAGGTGTATGAGCTGTTTTGTTTCTCTTTGCTCAGAAAATTCGAAAATTTTCAAATTCAAAAACATTCGGCTATTCAACAACAGAGGGCGTTAGTTTTCAATAGATTGTTATATACTACCAAACCTATAGTAAAATCCGATAGTAAAATCTACAAGTTGATATCGCCTCTATACCATTGCATAATCTTTGGTATATTTTATAGTCGCCTCTGCGTACATACATACTCATCGGTAGCATTCATGGATACATTTTGCTGACTTCGCATCGACATCGAAATTGGATCGCCGCTGTGGATTCCACCTTACTTAGCCTCTAACCTCGAGCAAGTCCATTGGTATTTAAAGTAATTTTAATGTTTAATTTTTATTTGTAATATTTCTTCAATAAAGTAATCTTTGAAAATTGGTTTTTTTTGGGACTCTCGGGCGCGATAAATATAATTGGCGCAGTCGGTAGGATTTCCGGGTCCCCCAGGATAGAAAATTAGGGAAAATTCTGGAGGAGATAGGCGTTTCCAGCCGAACCGGAAATTGGAAGAACAATGTGGCCGAGCATCCAAACTTCGATACCTCCCAAGAAATGCCGAGATCTATGTGAGTACACTTTATTTCAGTGATTGCTCCTTCATTTCCTGTGTTAGTTTTAGATTTTTTATTTCGGCACGTGTTATAAAATTTTCGATCCTGAAAATTAACGAACAGTGTAGAAATATTTTATAGGCATATAGAAATTTAAATTAATAAGAATTAAAATTTTCTTTTGATTTAATAAATAAGTAAAATTTTAAAAATTTAATTGAAGGAAATTAAAATCATTTTTCTATTATAATAATTATAAAATTTAGATTTGTGTTAATATTTTAATTAAATGAGTAGTAGGGAAGAATTAATTGACAGATTAAGACAACTTGACGATTCAGAAATTAGTGAAATTAACAGGGATATTTTAGTTGATAATTTAAGACAATTTGAAGAATCTAAAATGGCTACCCTAGATGATATCTGTAAAGCCCTCCGTTTAGTTCCTGAATTTGATGGGAATTCTCATGTTTTAGTAAGATTTATTAATATTTGTGATCAGTTAGTTGCAAAGTATGGTCAGGCCGGTGATCAATTAATTAATTCGGGTCTTTTAAATGGAATTTTGAACAAAGTAGTTGGTGCTGCCGCGCGACAAATTAATGCCAACGGTATCCCCAACGATTGGACTAGCATTCGTAATTCTTTAATAAATAATTTTGCAGACCAAAGAGACGAAACTGCACTATACAATGATCTAGCTTTATTAACACAAGGGTCTAACACGCCGCAAGAATTTTATGAACGTTGCCAGAACTTATTCAGTACAGTTATGACGTATGTTTCACTGCATGAATCTCTTGTTTCCACTATCGATGCTAAACGAGAACTTTATAAAAAATTAACCCTTCAAGCATTTTTACGTGGATTAAAAGATCCTTTAGGTTCTCGTATTAGATGTATGCGTCCAGAAACGATAGAAAAAGCTCTAGAGTTAGTACACGAAGAAATTAATACCATGTATATTCAGAATAGGAATTCACACGTATCAGATAAAAAACCTAGTGACAATAATCAGCCTTTTAAAATGCCTATTCATAGTTTTCAGCCCTTCAGGCCTAATAATTTTAATATGCCAGGTCCGTCTAGACCACAATTTATGCATAAGCCACCATTTTCACCCCAACATCAATTTAAAATGCCTTTTAATCAACCTCGAATGCCCACGCGCACCCAACAAATTTTCAGTGCACCACTTCCAAATAATAATCAAGCTTTTCAAGTACAAACTAGACCGCAACCATCATCTCAAGGCCCTAAGCCTATGAGTGGAGTTTCTCATTTTGTGACTAGGGAAAGACCGATGCAACCAGGTCCTAGTGGATGGAATTGGTCCAAGCAGGGCAATCCACCACCCTCTAATTATTTTAAACCCCGAGATGTTAATGTGAATGAATGTGCAAGCTTAGAATACGATACTCCTGATTATTATAATTATGATGATTACTATAATTACTATGATGATTATTACAATTATGAAGGTTATTATAATGACTATCCCGTAATGAACCAATATGAATATGGTGAAAGCCCTATAGTCGAGGAGTTAGTAGAACAGCCCCAGTCAGAACCAGAACCATCAACAAATGAAAATTTTCAGAAGGTTCAGAGTATAAAAAAATTAAAATAGAATTAAATCTCCAAACTCAACGCCAATTGCCATTTATTCGCATTTCCCTCGGAAATGGATTCTATTTAAAATTTTTGATAGATACTGGAGCAAATCAATCCTTTATTAGTCCACAGGCCGTAGAACAATATTTTCCAGACATACCACTAAATTTTGATCCGTTCGAAGTCACTAACGTCCATGCAACTAGTAGAAACAATTATTCAATTACCTTACCTTGTTTTGAAGAATTCAATGATAACTGTAATATTAAATTATACGTATATAACTTTCATAATTATTTTGAAGGTCTGATAGGGATGGATTTGTTAACTAAATTTGAAGCTAAATTAGATCTTAAAAATTCAACATTAATTACTAAAAATGCCATAAACCCAATTAAGTTATATAATTCCCGAAATTTAAATTTGTATGAAAAGATTATTCCAAGTGAAACCTCTTTACTTCTTAGATTACCAATAAACGCCGCGGATGGTGAAGTTTTAGTGCCAGAACAAATAATTTGCAATTGCATTATAAGTGAATGTTTAACTACGGTTAAATATAATAGAGCCATAGTTCAGGTAACCAATCATACTAAAAATGACATAATTTTTTCATTAGATCATCCGACAGAAGCAACTATTTTTAATTCCGAATTTTCACAAGAATCTTCAAACCGTGCCAGTGACGTTATTTCACGTTTGCGAACAGACCATTTAAATGAGGAAGAAAAAGCCAATTTAACAGGACTTTGTAGTAAATATGCAGACGTTTTTTATATTGAAGGAGAATCTTTGTCTTTTACGAACAAAATTAAACATAAAATCCGTACATATGATGAGGTCCCCGTATATACAAAAAGCTACCGCTATCCATATATTTTGCGTGATGAGGTAAAAGACCAAATTTCAAAAATGCTAAGTCAGGGCATAATTAGACCATCGGAATCTGCCTGGAGCTCTCCGATCTGGATTGTCCCTAAAAAAATGGACGCCTCGGGGAAGCAGAAATGGAGGTTAGTCATTGATTTTCGCAAGGTTAACGAAAAAACAATCGACGACAAATATCCCATACCTAACATCAATGATATTCTTGACAAATTAGGGAAATGTCAATATTTCACAACCTTAGATCTAGCATCAGGTTTCTATCAGGTGGAAATGTCGGAGGAGGATATTCATAAAACCGCTTTCAGTGTAGAAAACGGCAAATATGAATTTCTCAGAATGCCAATGGGCTTAAAAAATAGTCCCTCCACGTTCCAAAGAGTTATGGATAATATTCTTAAAGGACTTCAAAATGTCATTTGCTTGGTTTATCTCGACGATATAATTGTCTTTTCAACTTCATTACAGGAACATATAATAAATCTAGAAAAAGTTTTCCAAAGATTACGTGAATCTAGCTTTAAAATTCAGCTTGACAAATCAGAATTTTTAAAACACGAGACAGCATATCTAGGACATGTAATAACTGAAGAAGGAATAAAACCTAATCCCGATAAAATTTCGGCAATTCAAAAATTCCCTATTCCTAAAACATCTAAAGAAATAAAATCATTCCTGGGTTTAGTAGGCTACTACCGAAAATTCATTCCCGATTTTGCTAAGATCACGAAACCATTAACTCAATGTTTAAAAAAGGGAAAGAAAATTACTTTTGACTCAGATTACGTTAACAGTTTCGAACGATGTAAGACACTTTTAACTAATGATCCTATTTTAATATACCCTGACTTTGACAAGGACTTTTTATTGACAACTGACGCTTCTAATTTTGCAATAGGTGCAGTACTTTCACAAGGACCCATAGGATCTGACAAACCAATAGCGTACGCTTCTCGTACTTTGAATGATAGCGAAGTAAATTATAGCACAATTGAAAAAGAATTGTTAGCCATAGTATGGGCAACTAAGTATTTTCGTCCTTATCTTTTTGGACGTAAATTTAAAATTTTAACGGACCATAAACCATTACAGTGGGTTATGAGTCTGAAGGAACCAAATTCTAGACTAACGAGATGGAGATTAAAATTAAGCGAGTTTGATTTTACTACCCAATATAAGCCCGGCAAAAAGAACACAAATGCCGACGCTCTATCTCGTGTGGAAATCTTTAACGAAGAGATAAGTTCAATAGTGGGCAATACATCCAAAGTATCTGTAGCCGACGACTCCGAAAGTACCATGACCGCCCATACCTCTAATGAAAACCCAATCCTTGAAATACCTATATCCTCTGAGCCCTTAAATAAATTTCATCGCCAGTTAGTTTTAAATATTGTTAGTGATGTAAAGAAACGTACAATGGTTACCAAACCGTTTGATACTCATTCCAGGATATCTATACAATTATCAGAATCAAATTTAGAAACAGATTTAATCAATGCTACTAAAGAATATGTAAACCCTAAAATAAAGACCGGTATACTTATTAACCCTCCGTTAGGTATGTACAAAATAGTCCCAATATTACAGGAAAAATTTAAAAGCTCATGCATGAAAGTTTTTATAGCTAAAATAGAATTAGAAAACGTCAAGGAATATCTTAGGCAACAAGAAATTATTCGTAATTATCATGAAGGCAAAACCAATCATCGCGGGATAAATGAATGCTACCTTGCACTTTCAGCACGTTACTTCTGGCCTGAAATGAAAGAACATATTACAAAGTATATTAATGATTGCACAATATGTGGTCAAGCTAAGTATGACAGGAACCCTATTAGACCTAAACTTAATTTAGTACCCCCAGCTACAAAACCTTTTGAGATCGTACATATGGACACCTTTACAGCTAATAATGAAAAATATGTAACCCTTATAGATGTTTTTTCGAAATATGGACAGGCATACTTACTTAGAGATGGTACGGCACTCAGTGTCATACAGGCTTTGTTAACATTTAGTACTCACCACGGTTTACCACTTACCATAATTACTGATCAGGGTACAGAATTTAATAACCAAATGTTTTCAGAATTTTGTAAAATTCATAAAATAATTCATCATCAAACTTTGGCTCATTCCCCTAACGCTAATGGTAATATAGAACGTTTTCATTCGACTTTGCTTGAACATCTCCGTATATTAAAATTAAAACAGCGTGATCAACCTGTAATTAATTTAATGCCTTACGCTTTAATTGCATATAATAGCTCCATACACAGTTTTACTAAATGTAAACCCTATGACCTTATATTAGGGCATACTGATCCACGTGACCCTACTGACGTCGATTTAACTATTCATTTACTTCAACAGTATATGCAATCTCATAGAGAACAAATGAAACAGGTTTATGACGTTGTGAATGAATCATCATTAGCTAACAGAGAGGCTATCATTGAAAAACGTAATGAAACTAGAGAAAATGAAGTAGATTATGAACCTAACCAGCAGATTTTTGTCAGTAACCCCTCAGCTTCCAGATCTAAACTCGCACCTCGATATACCCAGGACACTGTTTTAGCAAACTTACCTATTCATATTTATACATCCAAAAGGAAAGCTCCTATAGCTAAAAATAGGCTAAAACGAATCCCTAAGACCGCCAAATTGTTGCAGGGTGCTGATCATGATGCTTCTCGTAACGACACTAGCTCTCGAGATAAAACTTGAAGATCTTGGAGAAAGCCCTGGAATTTTACCCTTTAAGTTAGGTCCCATGCAACTAACCCATCATTATCATACATTTTTACAGTTTATAGAATTAAGGGAAATAGATTCTAACATTAGTTTAGTGCAGTCTCAGCTAAGTGAAATTAGAAATAAGTTAGATAACCTTACTTATGCTGTCTATGAATCGCAAATAGATTATTTAAGTGATAAACTTGATTTTGCTTTGCAACAATTAAAAACTCTAGAACCCTTAAGGTTTAAGAGAGGCTTAATAGATAGTCTTGGGTCAGTAATTAAGAGTATAACTGGAAATTTAGATTATTCGGATGCAGTAAAGTATGATCAAGCTCTTTCAGTACTTAAGAAAAATCAAGATAAAATAGTTATTGAACAGAATCATCACATCAGTCTTAGCAAAGATTGGATGGATGAACAAAATAAAATTATTGCTGAAATTATAGAAAGTCAAAATAAAATTAATAAAACATTATTTATGATATTAAACCCTGACTCATTTCCTTCACCGGATATAGTTAAATTTGCGAAATTCGCACAAGCATTAGCAATAAGCAGTAATAATGTAGACAGTTTAGTAAGCGAAATAAGTAGGTTAGAGAATGCGCTAGCATTTTGCAGTGCTTCGCGCACTCATCATTCTATGATAGGTATAGGTGTAATGAAAAATATGTTAAGTAAGCTTAAGACATTTTATAATAAAGAAGAAATATTAGATTTAGAAATTAGAGACTATTACAATATAATTAAGCCAGCATCTTATTTTAATGGAGATCAGTTAGTTTTTGCTTTTAAATTTCCTATAGTTTCACCACTTGAATATAACTTTTATAAATTAGCTATTGTTCCTAATAAAAATAGGCAAGCTATAATCCCTCCTTCTCCTTTCCTTGCAATCACTGGTAATATGCACGTGTACATAGAGGCAGAATGCCCGAAGTCAGGCATGAGGTACTTATGTGAAGACGAGCTCCACCACCTGCTGAAACCCCAGCCGGACTGTATCAGCAACATCGTTGAAGGAAATCTCCATGAAGGCAGGTCCTGCGAAATGACTACCGTAAACCTGATGAAACCTGCAATGGAAAAACTTGATGACCGCCACTACGTCGTCGTGTTCCCGTCTCCAACTGAAGCCCGGTTATCCTGCGAAAGAGAAGAAATCATTAATCTCAATGGAAGCTACCTCGCTACAATACTACCTACCTGCAAGCTGCACACAGAAGACTTCACCATCGTCAACACCAACGATCACATCAAAGGACAGCCCATAAAAATTACTAAAGTTTCGGCTCATGTAAAAGAGCCTACCTTATCCTTCTCTATTAAAAGTAATTCAATCAGCCTGAAGAAACTTCATGAAATTCAAGACAAGATTCACCATCAAGAACCTATTCAATTAGAACAAATTCCAATGTTCTATAATACAACTATTCCTTTCTATACTATAATATGCAGTGCTATTGCACTTTCTCTCATAATTTTGGGCAGAAGATTAATCCTGAACAGAAGAAAGAAGAATGAAGAAAGAAGCCAATCAAGCAAGAAGCCTCGCCAAGAACAAACTTATGCTGAACCTGGACCAAGCCAAGATTGTGGAAAGCTGCCAATGACATTTTTTCCTGTCGTTCAAAAATAGTCCTTGAACTAAGGGGGAAGGTGTTATATACTACCAAACCTATAGTAAAATCCGATAGTAAAATCTACAAGTTGATATCGCCTCTATACCATTGCATAATCTTTGGTATATTTTATAGTCGCCTCTGCGTACATACATACTCATCGGTAGCATTCATGGATACATTTTGCTGACTTCGCATCGACATCGAAATTGGATCGCCGCTGTGGATTCCACCTTACTTAGCCTCTAACCTCGAGCAAGTCCATTGGTATTTAAAGTAATTTTAATGTTTAATTTTTATTTGTAATATTTCTTCAATAAAGTAATCTTTGAAAATTGGTTTTTTTTGGGACTCTCGGGCGCGATAAATATAATTAGATATAACTTTGAACCTCAACACAGAGATAAGGTTGAAATTTGTGTCACTCTACATTAATGATATTAACATGATATTAACCTGATGCTATGCCCTGAGGGATGTCAGCTTTGTTATCGATAATTCACAAATGAATATTTTTTGTGCGTTTTTTTTTTCTTTCTTTTATATGAGTATAGTATAATGTTGGAGTATGTTTATTACTACTAAGTACGTCTTTTCATATTATTATTATTTAATAAAAAACGGAATAGAATATAGTATAAATCTATATTTACAAAATACAAACAGAAAATATGCATTATTTAAAATCTTGGAACTGCCGTAGGTTTGATGTATCGGTGGCCTTTGTTAGACTGCTTAGTGCTGTTCTGCATCCAGTTAACTTGTACCGTTGCATTTATCCATTTTTCTTTTAAATTAGCGTCTTTGGGAAATCTATAAATAAATTGTACAAATGAAAGCTAAGGAAAAATAAAATAAAATTTAATATTTATAATGTTTGTCTTTTCTAAAGTATCGATACTGTCGATATGCGCCACAAGCATCACTAAACCGACATTCGTTTGTTTATTGCAATAATATTCCAGAAAGTCTTGTTTGCTGTTCAATCTATAATAGTACTAATTTCTTACGAATTAAGGTTCATTTTGACTAGATATTTGTATACAATTTTGACAAATTACAAGCGAAGTTATAACATAAAATATTATAAGTAAAATAAATAAAAATAAGACTTACCGATGGTATGAAACGCCTCCCTTGCTGATATTATTTCGTCTGCTATCATTTTTCTTCTCTAATACCGAACAACACGTCCTAATTAATGAATAAATATGGAAAAAATGTTTGACAGCTGTTAGATACGTAGTAGGGAACAAGTGAAACACTTAACGGCTCGATTCGCACTGCTTTAATTTATTACTTGAACACAGGCGCGGACGCAGCCACGCACACATATACAAACTAAGTATACAACATTCCTCCCCCTATTATAATAATAAATTAGTAACAAGATACAAAATTAACAGAAAAAACCCTCCACCCTTATGTTTCTGCTTCATGGAACTCATCTTCCATATCACCAACATCCCTCACTTCCATTTGCCCCTCCTGAGCCCTCTCATCACCACCGTCCAACGTATCTGGTGGAGGATCGCATGGCACGTAGAATTCTGCCCTGCGTCCTCTCACGTGATGCGGCGCCTGGCTGGTAGGCGACACACACGATCGCGACGATGACGACGGTGACGGAAGTGTGGGTGGAGGTTCAAGCAGGTCAGCGCTTGGACTGTCCCTGATATCCCATTGGTTGTTACTTAGACCCTTATACCGTAACAACTGATTAACATGTCTCTTTATTGTTTCTAAACTGTCGATATCTCTTATAATATACGTAACCTTTCCTAACCGTCTTTGAACAATACCTTTCTTCCATGAATATTTGGATTTATTTTCAAATTTTTTGTATAACACAATATCGTTCTTTTTAAAATCAATTATATGTTTATCGTTTCGTTCCTTAGACTGCATACACTGACGATTATCATTATTAAGGTTAGACAGAGATGGTGACAAGGGTAACGATGACTTTGGATGAATTAAATCTAAACGAGATCTTAACTTACGTCCAAATACTTTCTGGGCTGGGGATAACCCTGTAGAAGTATGAACAGAGTTGCGGTAATCCATGAGATACTTAAGCAAATTTAACGACGTATCTCTAATGTTATTTCCCGACAATAAACAAGATTTTAATCCCTTTTTAACTATTTTAACAAAACTTTCCGCCTGGCCATTACTCGGCGGATGATACACAGGTGACGTCACATGAGAAATTCCGTTTAACTTGCAAAACGATTGGAATTCTTTAGAACAAAAAGCTGTGCCGTTATCGCTAACTATCGAACATGGAACTCCGAACCTAGATGAAAACTCACAAATATTTTTTATTACGGCGGCTGAAGATGTAGCAGTTTTCATGTTATAAACTTCAAGCCACTTTGTGTGTGCGTCAACGACTACCAAATAAACACATCCTTTAATAGGACCTAAAAAATCTATGTGTATTCTTTCAAACGGATGCGACGGGTACTCCCAAGCGACGACCGGAGCGCGGGGGGGTGAGGGACGTAATTGTATACACACTTCGCATGAACCTATCATTGACTCAATAGCTCGGTCAATACCGGGAAACCAAAATCTAGAACGGGCCTCAGCTTTGGTTTTAACTATTCCCAAATGAGAAATATGTAATTCATTTAAAATTGTCGAATGCAAGCTTACTGGTAAAACAACTTTATGACCCCTCATAACGCAACCGTTTTCGTATGACAGCTGATTCCTACATAAATAAAATGGTTTTAACTGTATATCGGCTACTTTCGGAGGCCATCCATTTAAAATATAAAAATCACTCGAGCTAAAACCTCATCACGCTTAGTTTCCGATCGCAACTTGTTTAAGGTAACCGGCATACTTCCCTCGACGACAAAACAAACATATGTTGCCCGATCGTACGCCACCTCGCAATCACAACACCTACACTGTTCGGTACACGCGCACTCGTGCGCTTCGCGTTGCACGCTCGCCCGTGAGAGATAATCCGCGCTGTTATCAGCACTCCGAATGTATTCTATTTTATAATTATAACTACTTAGGAATAATGCGTACCGTTGCAGTCTATTCGCCGATAATTCAGGTATACCTTTATGCGGGCCAAAAATTGTAATTAAGGGTTTATGGTCTGTACGTAAAATAAATGGTACTGTTCTACCGTATAGATATTGATGGAAACGACGAACTCCGTAAACAATAGCGGTTGCTTCCTTTTGTATCTGAGCGTAGTGCTTCTCCGCGGAATTTAAAGTACGTGACACGAAAGAAATAGGCCTTTCGATTCCCGACGATTCTAGCTGAGAAAGAATCGCGCCGAGCCCAGTGGGCGACGCGTCTACAGTCAAAATTAATTGTGCGGTCGGGTCGAAATGTGCTAAAACTTGCTCAGATGTCATTAAACTTTTAATCTTGTTAAAGGCTTCGTCCTGGACTTCTCCCCATTCCCATTTACAATTTTTTTTTAACAAATCGTACAGCGGAGTTAACACGGTTGATGCATTCGGAACAAAATTCCTATAATAATTTATTAACCCTAAAAACGACTGCAATTCATTTACATTTTTTGGAATCGGAGCTTCTAACATTGCCCTGACTTTCTCTGGCTCTTTCCTTAATCCGTCCTTAGAAATTATGTAACCTAAATAGCGCACTTCGTTTTGAAAAAAATTACATTTTTCTTTCTGCAAGGATAGGCCGGCGTCCTGTAGACGTTTTAGGACGGCGTTCAACCTTACCATATGTTCCTCCTTGTCCTTTCCTGTTATAAGTATGTCATCCAATAGACACAATACTCCATCGATTCCCGACAGCACCACTTCCATTGCGCGCTGAAAAATAGACGGCGCGCTAGCTAATCCAAATACTAGGCGTGTAAAACGAAATAATCCGCGGTTAGTATTGATGGTACTGACGTTTTTTGAATCATCTTCTAATAAAAATTGATTGTAGGCCATCGAAAGATCTAGCTTACTAAACTGTTGACCCCCATGAATGCGTGAAAATAATTCACTAGTGGTTGGAAGCGGATATTTCTCGACCACTAATTGTTTGTTAATAGTTCCAGAGTAATCGGCACACAAACGCACAGAACCATCACGTTTAAGCACCGGTACGATAGGTGAAGCGTAATCGGAATATTCAACAGACTCTAAAATACCTAATTCCAACAATCTATCAATTTCTCTGTTTACTTTTTCACGCAATGCAAACGCCACCGGGCGCGCCTTACAAAAAATTGGTTTTACATTATCTTTTAATACTAACTTAACCTTGTATTTATTAAATGTACCAAGTTTATCTGAAAATAGTTCAGCATACTGTTGTTGTAATTTTTTTACTAGTAATTCGGAATCTTCGCAATAATTTACAGGGACTAATTGCAATTTAAAATTTGAAATAAAATCCCTACCCAACAGCGGAGGTCCCCCATCGCGCACGACATATAAAGTTATAACGTGCTTTTGATTTGCATAGCATAATGGTAAACTAAACGTACCTAAACAAATAATTTTCATACCATTAACTATAGGTTATTAGCTGCTTGTTCGTACTAGATAAGGGCACGTCCTTAAAATTGATTTTATAAAAGTGTTCCGATATCACAGATACAGTAGACCCGCTGTCTATTTGAAATTTAAATGGAACATTCCTAATTAATACAGTTTCTACCATAGGTCGCCCCCTGAACGAGCGTATATAAAAAAGCTTACCGTCATCATCCACGTTATCCTCACCCTTATCACCACCATCCGACATTACATAATTGACTTTGGTGCACATTTTACGTAAATGACCCTTCACATGGCATTTCCTACATATATAATTAGCAAACCTACAGTCCGACGATTTATGATTTGTAAACCCACACACACTGCACTTCACTTTCTTTTTTTCACTCGAAATTTTGTAAAACTCATCGACTACGCTAGCCGCCGAGGGTGCCTCGCGCGGCTCAGGTTCTCCGCCAGCTCCACGACCTTGGCCAGAGTAAGGTCAGACGGATCCTTCGTGTACAGCTCCTCCTTTTCGCGTCCCGGTTGCATGCCCATTATAAACTTGTCACGCAACGCCTCTTCCACGTTGAGAAAGCCACACCTTGCTGTCAAGCCACGTAATCTAGCGGCCCATTGCGAATAAGATTCACCCGTCATTTGCACGGCCGAATAAAAGTTATGACGGTCACCGAACCCAACACTTTTGGGCGTGAAATGCGTGTCCAACAAAGCCAATAACTCATCGTATGGCACATCGTCGATATCCTTCGGTAAGACCACTTCTGTTGCTAATTTGTAGGTTTCTTCAGTGAGTGCGCTGAGCAATATCGCCTTCCTCTTCTTGCCCCCCGTATCAGAACGGTCGGAGATCTCATTTGCAATGAAATATTGCTTAATACGACCTTTATAAGTTTTCCACGTTTGTGTGTTGTGGTCAAAACTATTTAGAATTCCGTATTGCACGTTCGTACTCGACATTTTACGCTGCTATTCTTATTAATTCGTAACGTCGCGTGGGTATATCGTCGCCACTGTTAGATACGTAGTAGGGAACAAGTGAAACACTTAACGGCTCGATTCGCACTGCTTTAATTTATTACTTGAAC
>JARWMC010000030.1:3342712-3645841 GCA_029959065.1 Colias behrii
AACTACGAATACTTTTTCTCTAGAAATAGTTTTGATGAAAAATAAGGGATAGGAATGAGTAATGTTACGCTAGAAGAGAGCTACTCACTATCCATACAGATTAATAGGTATATGTATAACAGGGGCTGTAATATGACATCTTATTTCCAGACAGTATACGCCGTGAATTGAACAGACAGTCAAATTCATATTATACCATAATTAACCATGGCTGGTGATTGCGATCATAATATGAATTTGCCAGTTACTTCAATTCACGGCGTAAACTGTCTGCAGGAAATAAGACGTCATAACACTGTCCCAGGTATCACACACCCCAAGCTAGATCTATACCACCTATACCTAAACCAATAACTTATAAAGGTGCGTACGGATAGCGCGTTCCAGTGTTACGCGTAGTCGAGAAACACTGTCCACGCGTACATTGGATACGCGTACAGCTCCTGTACGGACCGCCGCGAACCTGTACGCGAGGTCAATCGATCCAAAACGCTCCGCGAGCCCCAGTCATTCGCCATGACTCAGAATTTTCAGTTCATTTGAAATTGCCTTCCATGCATATTGGCGTAAATCGTTATTTCGATAATCATTTAGTGTGCTATCCCACATGACCCGGTGAAATTCATAAAGTTGAATCAATCTGATAATATTTTCATTATTAAAACTCGAAGAGCACGCGAGTTTATTCATTTTGCCGTCCAAATGTAGCGTAGCCGGCCTCGCGAGTTCTCTTTGACGCGCGACCAAAAACTGACTGACGATCGGCTCGCGCTCAAGTTGGCTCGCGCGGTATCGGTCAATTAAGGAAAGCTGGCATGTTCACAGTACTCACACTTATGCAATTTCACTTACAGTATGTTCAAAAATAAATGCGACTCTAGTTTCATTTTAGACTTGAATTGTAAAATGGTGCGTTGTAGATAAATATATGCAAATATAATTATGAAAGCTCTCATAATTTACCTGTAAAATTATAATTTAAAAGTAAATCAATTGATGAACTTAATTATTTATTCTAATAATAATCAATTGGATAAAAGTATTAATAATCATTCAATTATCAAATAATAATTAAATTTCAGGTCATAAAAACAATACAAATAACACGTGTACGCTCACTCCCAACACACGGATGGTTGTTTTGATAATGATTTAAATAACGGACGTCTTCTGCAGTTGCGGAGCAGTCTTGTCCTGACTTTGGTCGAGTAAAGATATCTAAGAAACATTATATTTGTAGTAAGTACGTAATACCTACCAATACGCGCTAACAAATATGTGTTACATGTTTATTGTATAATTTTCACACTATTGGTTTTCTCAAACTCAAACATTTATACAATTAGACTTCTTCTAGAAGCACTTTTGAATCGTCATAACAGTTTAACAGTTTTAACATTTACCACCAATTCAGAAAGCAGTATCTATAGAGAAGAAGAAGAATCTATTTAATCATAATCGTAATCTTCTACTTCACTGAAACTTTCATCGCTCGAAGAACTCGATGTTTCGTTGTCGGAATTTCTTAATGTTATTATAAATGAGTCAGTGTAATTATCTACTTTTGGTTCTAATTGAATATATTTTTCCTCATGTTCTCGCGTCTTTCTCCAAACGTCACTAAACATATCCAGACTAATAGCATTTGCTTCCTTTCTAAATAATTCTCCCACAGTTTTCAAGTTAAAGTTCACATTTTGTGATGCTACTTTCCCTTTAATTATGCCCCATAGTAACTCTATTGGGTTGGTTCTGGATGGTGGAAGGCGCAATACACTATGTCCATGATCTTTGAAGATTGCATCAAGTAAAAATTGTGTATAGTTTGGCTTATTTTTTTTAATAATGTCATAAAGAATAGGTATTGTGTTTCTTTCTGGATATGGTATATTATGTTTGTCCAACCAAGCTAACATGTCACTTTTTCTTGAATTCGATGTGGGCACTGGATCCGATACGACGTTGTGGTATGATGCATTATCGAGTACTAAAACTGACTGAGGTGGTAAATTTGGAAGAAGTTTTTCTATGAAATAAAATATTATCTATGCTTAGGAATGCTTTTCCCTTATGCCCGAGATCCAAAAAGCTAGTTTTTTATGCTATGATAGCAAGCTAGTGTCAGTCAGCTAGCAAGCTTCTGGCTTCGTGTAGACAAAACTAGATTCGTTTCTAAGCTAGAAAACTAGTTAGCTAGTTGACAAGCCAGGACAGTTTCAATAGGATGGAGTTCTATTTTTTAGGCGAATAGCCACCCCAACCACTGATTTTACTATCTTAGCTTATGTACTGTGTTTATGTGACCGATGAAGCTAGTTTTCAGTAATTGATGAGAGCGTTTAGCATATGTGGTGCAAGTTGACGCCTTTGCTGTTATTTACCAATGATTCCGGTTAGGTTTTCATCCGGATCCACGAAGAACACGAGCCGGAGAAACGCTTGGGATAGTTAGCCATCTGTGGCATCCTCAGGAGGTACATCTATATCCTCACGGGAATATCATAATGTGGGTCCGGATCAGGAGTCTACTTTGGCGCATGAACCCAGCGCGTTTGTTGCTTACAAAGGTAGTATAAAAACACGAGGAGGTAGTAAATTAAAGTAGTAAATTAAAAAGTATTGTCTCATAAAAAGTAAAAATGGACCAGAAATTCTTACTCATGAATGATAATGTCCCTTCGCATACGACATGACAGGGAACGGCCGCTCTTCGAGACCAAAATATTCAAGTTTTAGACTGGCTTGCATATTCGCTCGTCTTTTAATTCTATTGAATATGCTTAGGATATGTCACAACTAAGCGCTCTAAAAGATTTTCCGCAAAATTTAATTACGGATCAACAACTTTACGAACACTTCCAAAGAACACATACCGCAATAAGACATTGGTATTCAATTTTAAGTAAGAACAACCGATATCGTTTGTAAATTAATGTAAATGGTGATAACTCTGATTATTAATTAGTAATTTGATTTTTGAAAAAAAAATGCCGATTTTAGTCAAAATTTATATTTTTCTAACAAGATCCTTATCATCCAAATTTCCACATTGGTGAGAAAAATTGACATTTCTAATGAAAATGAACAAAAAATTAAATGATTTTATTAAATACTGTAAAATAGTCTATAATTCTTCCATTTACTGTATCACAAAATTCTTCATAGATTTTTAGATATTCGTACTACACCAATTACATCACCCTGTATTTATAAACAATTGCAAAATAAAAGCTACACATAGGCCGGGAGATACTGACACAAAATTTCGGGTCATTTGTAACAGAATGGCGGTTCTACAGGGGTCTTATTACGCAATGACAAAAAGAAAAATGATGGTCAGAACGCTGGTACCGGCGGACTAGTCGCGTGGGCGTTAGTCGAACTCGTCGGATAAATAGCGAAAGTCAAACGATTTGTAACACAAAAATTTTAGAATTTACCGATAGCCCATAAAAAAGATGTAGGCGGTAGTGTAGTATGGCATGCATACTTTTCCGGTGTAACTACGAATAAAATCTTACAATAAGAAAAAAATCTTATACACATTCGCCACCTCCCACAGGTATGGCATTATCACACTTCTATTTATAATCATTCAGGAGTTGTTGAAAAAAAAATGTAGGGTGGTACAAATCGTTTTGCGAGAAAAAAAAAATCAAAAATTTGCAGATTTTCCGCGGTATGGCGACTATTTGGAATCGTCCGAAAAGTATGGCATGGCGATTTTAGTAAATGGCTGCACGACGATGGTTACCTGTGCAAAAGTTAGCCCGGTACAAATGGTTGAATTGTTTTTTTAAATCAACGCATTCACGTCGGTAAGGCGGACTGTAAGTCACATCGTAAAAGTATGGCATGACACTACCGCCTACATCTTTTTTAAGGGCTATCGGTAAATTCTAAAATTTTTGTGTTACAAATCGTTGGACTTTCGCTATTTATCCGACGAGTGTGACTAACGCCCACGCGACTAGTCCACCGGTACCAGCGTTCTGACCATCATTTTTCTTTTTGTCATTGCGTACTAAGACCCCTCTAGACCGCCATCCTGTTACAAATGACCCGAAATTTTGTGTCAGTATCTCCCGGCCTAACATGTGCAATGTGTAAATGTGTTGACGTTCCAGCTCTTCTTAATATAGGTATACGCGTACCCCAAGAGTGAACGCGTAGCTGCAGGTATGAACTAGGCGTTCCGGATACGCGTAAACTGAGAACGCGTACCAGGCTACGCGCAATCCGTACGCAGCTTTACAATTCAACATTATTACGTCACACCGTCCTTGACTGACCAACTGTAAGAGATTGGACACCATTCGTCACGCGCCATATAGCCAGCGAAGCGTGGTCTACGTGACAACGCGATATTGTAATCAAGTGGGGTCCGATAGACCCCCAAAAACTAGATATATGTATAATGAATGAATGTAAAATACTTTATTGTACACCTTATAGAATACATTTCACAAACTTAACAATATAATATAAAAATGTAGAGTAGGCGGAATTATCGCTGGCAGCGATCTCTACCAGGCAACCCAGAAAAGACGAGGAAAATAAATGAGATATATACGTACCTACTAAAATAAGGTAAGCCTTAATACTAGCTTTTGCAAAACCGCGGTTCGTAAATCTATACTAACAGCGCGACATTGTAATCAAGGGGGTGAGATAGACCCCCAAAAACTAGATAGGTATACTACAGTACATATATAGAAAATATGGTTTGTTACTTACAAACGCATTCCTCGCTACACATCCTCGCACATTGTTAGTGGGAAAGCACCCTTATGGAGTCGGTTACATACAAACATACAGGTGAAGCTATTAAAAATATTGATTGATATTCGCGATTGACCTAAAAAACAATATAGGTCACACAGCATACCTAGACTTGAGAATTCAATTAATTTATCTGCACCTTGACTTTTCCACCAATTTGGAAAATCCAAAAGTGCACGCCTCATAATTTTTTTTTAATAATTATTTATTAATTATTATTTTTGTTTATTTAATAACAATTAAACCACATCGAATCAGACCCTGAAAAATGAAAGGGTTCTATTCCTGAGCATACTCAAGCGTAAGAGAAAAAAAAAGACTCGATTAGTAAAGTATTTCGGTCGCTATCGTGTTAACAAGAAAAAGGATCCGCACATACAGACACACGGACGTCCAAGACAGAACTTTTTTAAACTGTTTTTTAACTAGTTTAAATAACAAAAATGACATCAAAAATATCATGAACGTTAAAAATAGTGTTTTTTCTTAATATGTGTGTGTATGTATTATCTTACAAGTGCAATGTATGATACATAAAGACATTTTAAGTTTGAAAAATCAGATGTTTTGCGCGAAGTGACAGTAGTACCCACCTCAACGCTTCGCTTATGAGGCGTGCAATTTTCAATTATGTCTGCATTATATTATTATTATATTTATTTGATCACGCAAATCCAAATTAAATAACCTTGAATATAGAATGGTATGCGAATAATCATATATTTAGGGTACCCTTTTTATAAGTCTAAAAATATATAAAACGGCGTATAATTAGGCGACATTTTAGTAGGTAATATTGAAACTAGCTGTGCCCCGCCGTTTTACCCGCATTGCTGCGCTCCTATTGCTCTTAGCGTGATGGTATATACCTTATAGCCTTCCTCGATAAATGCACTATCTAACAGTGAAAGAATTTTTCAAATCGGATCCGTGATTCCTGAGATTAACGCGATCAAAAAAAACAAGCTTTAAAATAATGTTATAGATTGAAAAGCTTCCGTCTTTTTGAAAACGACGGTTAAAAATAGCTCGTTTCCGTCACAAAAATAAATTAATAGTACAATTTTATTTCTTTTAATTTTATACAAATTAAATTTTATTTAAGATTATTTAAATATTAATACATATACCTATATAGAAATCAAAATATCTTTATCTACATACCAATTAAATGAACATAGAATTACATGAAAAATGAGCGTGCGTGCCGAGCATACGTATCAGAAGTAAAACTTCTTTTTGCAAGATTCAAAAATACCAAAATCATCACCTTACTACATGACGTGACGGTATTGCCATGACGCGACCTTGAAATTTAACTTTAAACGCGCCTAAAGAAGTTTCACTTTAAAACAAATTCATTGTAAATATACCTACATAGATTAATACGATAAAACAATATCTCCCTACAGGAGTAAACTGGCGCTCCCGCCACAACCTACAACCTTCCAGCACGACGGGTGACCGAGCTGTGAGCAGCGCTTTATCAAAACTGCTTCATAAATATCAGGTGAGCATTATTATTGTGTCTTTTTGAAGTGAAACTTCTTTATCGGGGTTGGAAAAAAATTTAGTGTAACATTTTTTCGTTACGCGTGACATTTTTGCGTTACGCGCCATCTTGTTCTTATCCCTACCACGCGTGATTCGACGTATTTCTGTAAAGTTGCATATAGTAAATTATTTTTTGAAAAATAAGGTCATAAAGAAGTTTCACATCTTACGTGTGTACACTAGTACACGCACATATTTTTTTTTATTACCACTGCACAAAATCATCATCATCATCAAAACTCAAAAGCATCATCATCATCAGCCCATATACGTTCCCACTGCAGTACCTAAATATGCGAATATTATAAAAGTTATTTGTACGAATTGAAAAATTCTCTGTTGTGTTGGAAAACTTGGAAAGATCAAGTAATGCTTTAAGGGCCGATTTTTCAATGCTTGGATAAAACTTATCCGGCCAATAAAGTATTACACGATAATATTAAAATGTCACGTAAACTGTCAAATACGGGCAATTAGAATACGTTTTTAAAATGTAGTTTTATACATTATTCGACGAATAAGTTTTATCCAAGCATTGAAAAATCGGCCCTAAGTATACCAAAGATTTTATACATAAAACACATCATCATCATCATCATCATCATCAGCCCATATACGTTCCCACTGCTGGGACACGGGCCTCCTATGAGGGTACAGGCCATAATCCACCACGCTGGCCAAGTGCGTGTTGGCGGATGACACATGTCGTCGAACTTTTTAATTCTTCGACATGTCGGTTTTCTCACGATGACATAAAACACAAAAGAAAGAAAATTATCCATCATCTACTTAAAAAGAAAGACATCTAATTCTCAATTAATATTCATAAACACAACCTAACACATAAGTAAAATAATACATAGATAATAACAAATTTTATTAAATTTTCAATGGTATGTACCATTAATGTGAAAATAATACAATTTTCCATAAATAATTGAATTTTCTATACGAATATATTCGACCTTACACCAAGAACTGATGAAGCGTGTCAGCAAACAAAAAGACAAAGCGAAACAATGTAACGCTTAACCATAATAATACTTGAAAAATAATATTCATGACGTGGTGAATTCTTTTAAAATTTTAAGTTAAAGATTCACGTATTACTCATCTTTATTAATATAATATAGTTTATACTATTATTAGGGAAAATTTAACCGACAGAATGAAAATAAAGTCAAAGTAGGTGTTTCACATTAAATATGTTTCTTATGATTTAAAGAAAATTTTCAATTGGGCCAATTATCCACAACGATTTTATAAATGCACAATAAAAGTAACTTTTTTATCTAAGTTGTGACGTCAGAACTGCTCGAGGAATTTGGATGAATTTAAGAATATCGATAGACCTTAACCTTGTAGACTATATACAAAATTTTGTAACTAAAACTAATTTAACACAATCCACCATATAACCTAGTCACATCAAAATGGTAACCTGGTAACAAAAAGCATCTAAGACACTTAAAGCATTCAAACAATATTTCCCCAGGGTGTCTACACGAGCACAACAAATGATGGTACCATGCGCGCCCTAGCGTCAGCAGCCAAGCTGGTGCCCTACGACAGCGCCCTATTCCTTGTCACTGACAGGGCGCCGGGCGACGCGCAGCGCTTACCACTAGCTTTAAGAGCTCTGGTTGAAAAACGATTGAAGGTATGGTTCAGGCCGCAAATCACAAGTCATCAGTTACAAAAATTACATACTTTAGAAAACTAGCAACGCTACCTAATAAATTTGCTACTTATATGAAAAACGTCTTACCCCAGATTCCAACAGAACACCAACATATGTAACTATGTTATAACATAGACAAACTTCTGGGTACAGACTACATAAGAACACAACAAAACATCATGAAAAATGTTGCAAAAAGGAGAGATATTTTTAACGCAAACGACGCTTGCTAGAGCATAAGTCAGTTAGCCTTTAATATAAATCTACTGCGACGTCTCTGGGAAAGATTTCTTTCTACAGCAGACGAATTTATAGGCTACCCATACTACAATACTTCTCCTTTTCAATAGATTGCGATATCGATACAAATGTATCAACAATCCCCAACAAAACTGTAATCATTGTTATAGTATTGAATTTAAATAATTTCCACAGGTATACACAGTGTGGACGGACCACACCTACCCGTCAGCGGAGTCCGAGCTGGCGCTCCAGGATCTGAGGAACGTGTCATCGCACACGGAGGGCGAAGTCCTACCATACGTACTGCCGGATACGGTACGTAACATCTCTCACATATAGTAGAGAAGGGCTTTTTCCTTAAGATCCGCGAAATGTATAAGGGACTGTCCTCCCATATTTTATGCCTAATACGGTATGAAAACGATGTAGGGAAAACGTAGCTATGAATATTGTAGTATGTATTTGATAAAGAGGGAATTAAGTTTTTAATAAGGTCAACGAAATAGATGAGAGCCACAAGTAAATTTACATTCGTCTTTCTGCTTGTCTGGTTATCTTTTAAATGTCATCACCAATTTATAACGAACACCGAAATTTTTTAACACGAAATCCACAAGCAAAGTGCAGGCGAATCGAAAGATCTAGTTCCAATAAAAACAACACAACAAAAAATTTACTCCGGTAGCCATAACCATATCACAAAGAAATTGTCCCACAAATCGAACCCAGGACCACACCATCCACCTTCCACTCCGGTCGGTCATTGACACATAAAAAACAAAGATATATTTAGCCTGCCCACTTCCGATGTACCAGACCTGAAACCAGAACTTAAAGGTTATCGCGTTTTGTTTTCGAAAAAAAAAAACAAATAAACAAAAACCCGTCATCGTTCCATTAACGTTTTAATGATCATCCTTGCCCGTGAAATACTTTTGAATAATAACTAGTATTTTGAAATTAAAAAAAAAGACGTGTGGCACTCGGGGACTGCCGCGGTAAAGCTATTGCATGCTATGCCTTAAAGCCACACCTCTGAGCCCGTCGAAGTGGGGAGCGTGAGGTTTTTTCGTTACGGAATTTCTCGATTCGGTCCCCGCGCTCAAGGCCCGCGATAGAAGCTATGCAATAGCTTAATAGTGTTTTTTATATGTTTGTCCGTTTGTTAGGTGATGTACTCTCTTGAACTGAAATGAAATCAAAATCATTAAACTAATAGTGCATCATGTTACAATACACCTGACTAACTTGGACAAAGCTTTATTTCATTAATTTGAATTCAACTAGAATTTGATTTTCAACTTAAATTGTACCTGCCCCCATACCATTATATCTTATAGCAGTATTATTTCCAGTATGGAAACATGACAGCGCTACATAGATCGTCAAGCGCCATCCCTTTCCCACACTGGAAATAAAACTTCTACAACCCCTCTAAACTGATTCTCAAAATCTAAATCTGAATCTGAACTTAAATCTGAATTTGAATCTTATTCTGATTCTGAACTTGAATCTTATTCTGATTCTGAATTTGAATTTGATTATTGATTTGATTTGACAGGACGACGACACAGCCATACTAGCTGAACTACAACAGTGGACCCCAACAGAAGCGCCTAGGCGAGAAGCCAGAGTGAAAACCTATCCAGAAATTGAAGAATTTGATGTAAGAAACAATAATATATCTATAATATAAAAATGAATCGCAAAATATGTTGGTAAGCGCATACCTCGAGAACGGCTGAACCGATTTCGTTAATTCTTTTTTTATAATATTCCTTGAAGTACGAGGATGGTTCTTATGAAAAAAAAACGTAAACTAGAATAATAGAAAGCAGTAAACATCGTATGCTATCCATTCCAGACGCTGCTCATGAGGAAGGGTGAAGGGGAGGCGTTATCCCTTGGTATCCCCATAGATAATGGAGTTACAGCATTGAAGATATACTTGGAGGGAACTGTGGAACATGCAGTTTTGTACCCGCCGAACGATGGTAGTTATTTGTCGTTTGTAATATATCGTTACGATATTTTATCGTTGACATTAAATTATTTTATCGTAAATGGATGTGAAGTAAAATCATAGTAATATAGTGATACTGAACTTTTTCATTGTTATTAAAAAATCTACCAGTACCTGTATGTATAACTTTAACGAAGACGATATAATATAAAGTTAATGAAGTTTTAAAACTGTAAATATTTGGTAAATTTCTTATAGAATAACATTAAATGGAATAAAAATTGACAAAAAAAGGATACTATTATATGTTTTTGTAATATGTATGTGTATCATAAATCAAACCACAATAATTCATCCGTCACAACTCGAATTCAACTACATTTATACCACTAACGATATATCGTACGACAAATCGTCACGACATTTTGCAAACCGTTCATTTAATTAAGACTAAACACCGTGATATATTGCCGCGTGATCTCGATCATCAAAGCAAGGTAAAAGCCACAGAGGCCGTGTTAACCGGGTTATGGTCGTATACCATATATGGTAGATCTTACCATATATGGCCACGGCCGGTACGAGTTTTTTTTTGCACACATACATATCATATTAGATTTTTTATTGTCCGCTATTTTGTCATTAAGTATGTTTACAAACGTTTTATGCTATATTTGATTTTCGTTTTATCAGAATTTCAAATAAACAAATAACGAACTAATTCACAACTTTAATTAAGGAAATCCTAAAGATTGTTCCATATAGGGATTTCGTGGATGTATATGTTATTTCAATGAGAACAATGTCGATAATAATTTGACAATGAAAAATGCGCTGCGCTGTTCGTATCTTTAAATCTTGCCAAAAAAGTTTTACTTCTGACACGTGTGCACGGCACATACGCTCTTGTTTTATTGAAATGTAATGTTTGTATTACATACGATATTTTCATTCATTTATTCATTCATTCATTACCCAACAGGTGCACAAATAGATCTTTACAACGCGTCATCCATCCGCGCCTTCTCACTGTCATCTACCGCGGAGGGAGCGTCACCTAGGGTCGTCCACTTGGTGTTCCCGACTTCGCTTGATGACGCGTGAGTACCATTTGATAGAGAGCCTAGGCTGTTAATAAAATGACTAATTGATAATAGTAGCTGTACGCCCTGGCCGCGCTTTTTTTAACTTTTTATTAGTTAAAGACATTCATTTTTAACAGTTATTAATATTATCATAATCTAAGCACATACAGCAAACGAAAACTTACTAAAATCTATAGCCTCTAATAATAAAGAAGCTGAAGAGTATGTTTGTTCATTTAAATGTTCCTATCTCAAAAAATTACTGGACTGACGTCAAAAATTATTTCACCGTTGAATACGTACCTAATCCCTGACTGCTATAGGGCTATAGGCTATATATGTACCACAGGCGAAGCCGGGACTGTCTGTTTATCTTTTATATTATTAAAGTCTTTAATTTTTGACTCTTTCCAAAACCAGGCTCGCCGTCCTACCAGTCGAGTCGACAGAAGTGACGGACCGATCTCTAGTCGGCACTTGGCACTTGAGCGTGCGCTGCGACACTTGCGACTACCGCCTGCGCGTCACCGCCAAGTCTTCGCTACACTTCGACGTTGATGTCGTGGATGGTATGACCTATACTAATATTATAAAGCTGAAGAGTTTGTTTGTTTGAACGCGCTAATCTCAGGAACTACTGGTCGGATTTGAAAATGGTTTTAGATAGCCCAGTCATCGAGCAAGGCTATGGGCTATATATTATCACGCTAAGACCAATAGGAGCAACGCGGGTAACACCGCAGAGCGCAGCTAGTCTTATACAGGGTGTAATCGTTAAGTGTGCACAAGCGATTATTCCGTAACTATTGCAGATATCAAAAAACTTTAAACTGATATCGAAAGTACTTAACCTAATGAGTAAAATGGCCATAATAAATTTTTAAAAATAAAACGAGAAATATCCAAAAATGTTACATTAAACGCTCCCATACATTTGATTTCCCATACATTTTGTGTTCATAGCAGATTTTCGAAATGACGTCCTCATTGTACAATACCATGAGGAGCTCTATTTAAAGTTTCTAAATGAACTTCCCTTCAAATTTGCGAAGTAATTAAAGCAGAAAACCAAAAAAAGAAAGAAAAAGCTAAAATCTTTCATATTAAATGTACATGGGATATTCATATCTCATACTAAATGTATGGGAGGGTTTAAAGATATTTTTTTTGGTATTTCCCGTTTTATTTTTAAAAATTTATTACGGCCATTTTACTCATTAGGTTAAGTACTTTCGATATCAGTTTAAAGTTTTTTTGTTATCTGTAATAGTTACGGAAAAATCGCCTGTGCACACTTAACGATTACACCCTGTATAAAAGGACTTGGCGTCTCTAAAGTAAGCTCTTTGTACCAATGGAGTCGACAGAATTGACGGACCGATCTCTAGTCAACACTTGGCACAGACAGTCGTAGGCAGTGAGATTGTATTCGAAATACTATGAACTTAACGATCGTCTCAATATAAAGCCTCTCTCCCGCGCTCCACTGCACGTATCGCGATGGAACACACTCGACAAGCCCGCATTGTGCTGCGGGAACACGGTACATGTGTAGCCGAGCGGTGCGGGGACACCACACTCTCATATACATGAGATTAGAGAAAACACGTCAAGATTGTCTGATTGAATCAGTTGGTCAATTTTTTGTTACAAAGAAATTGTCTTAAATTTCATATATAACAACCAGATACTTAATATAAAAAAAAATACTTTTATTTACATGTCTACCACGCGAGCAGCACCGCGGGAGGCAGATAGTTCATCAGAGTTCATATTTTAACCAAATACTTGACTCTCTCCAAATAAAATAATTAGCATGTCAACAAATTCAAATTCACTGTCAATAAATACAATATTCAAAGCTTTTTACCGAGAAAACTTTTTGCACACATCAAAATCAATATAATGATTAATGGTGTCTGGCATGGCACAAACGAACAAAAAAAAACTTAAGTTCACTGACCCCGCTATGAGCGGGCTATCGACACAGGCGACAAATTTTTGGCAATTACTTTTATTTATATAGTCTACTATACTAATATTATAAAGCTGAAAAGTGGTTGGTTGAATGAACGCGCTAATATCAGAAAGTACTGGTTCGAATTTACAATATTTTACGTATGGATAGGCCTTTTATCGAAGTAAGCTATATCATGCAACGACCGATAGGAGCGGATCAGCAATGAAAAATATTTAGTTTCAGGGTCAGCTAGGATCATAAAATATATTTTTGTCCGACTATACCGAAAACAATTCCTTTTTCCTCTAAAATATTAACATTGATGACAAAATACCTGTACTGTTATGATAAAACCGGATTTAGAAGACGATCTGTTTCTTATCGTATCTAAAATGTAGTCTATTTTTATAATTTTATATTCTTAAACACAACGCACCAAAAAAGAAGAAAACAAAGCAAAATATCACAAATGAGAAAAACTTGACACAACCATGCACAAAATGAAAAAAAAAATTGTCACAACTTTTATATTTCTATCTCTTTATTGCTCAATAAGTTAAAACAGCAAACAAAACAATTTATTTCACGACAAATTCACAAATACTCAAACAATCAATACATCGACGACAAAAATTTAATAGCTCCACAAATATTTACTTTGACTCAATCATCTAAAGTAAAATTATAAAAAGCTTCCATTTTTTGTATGTTTGTTACTATGGCGGATTGTAAAAATTCAAAACGTAGTCTTTACCAAGTAACACAGGCTATTTTTGTATTCCGTTTATAATTGACTTTTCATCCTAAGATGCAAAAGATGGCAAACCAAAAACATCAGACACAAACGTAGCATAGTAAGAGGTTTCATTTTATCTTTTTTGAAGTCAATGGTAGTCAAATAGTTTTCTTGCTAGCTCTAACTAGCTGTGCTCTGCGGTTTTACCCGCAATGCTTCGCTCCCGTTGGTCTTAGCGAGATCATATATAGCCTTCCTCGATAAATGGGCTATCTAACACTGAAATAATTTTTCAAATCGGACCAGTAGTTCCCGAGATTAACGCGTTCAAACAAACAAACAAACTCTTCAGCTTTATAATATTAGTATAGATTAATCAAAGATCAAAAATTAAGTTCATTCAATTTCAATCCATTGAAAAAAAACAACTATTAGTAACGCAAACAACACAGTCGCTGTTATTCTATAAAAAATAATTTAAAGTCAAGCAAAGCTGGCTGTATGGCAATTGGCATGCATGATAAAAAAAATAAAAATTAAAAATATAACCTTAAAATGTCAAGTTGACAGCTCGGTGTCTTCCCAAAATGGCGACGCACTTTATTCCGGTCAAGGGTAACGTTTAATATAATGTCGAATGCTTTCTAACCAGTTTCTAAACGTTTTGTTTATTTTTTAAATTCCTATATTACATAGCTATTACGCGATACGATTTTTTTGTGATGAAAATCAATGCAGCTTGAAGTAGAACAACATTTAGGAAAATGTAAACGTAAATAATTAAAGGGACTGTTTTTTCACACGAATATTTATATATCAAACAAATCTAGTCTTGATAAATATAACAAATAAATCGATTCGTTTTTCTCATTTGCGAAAACTGATATTTGATGGTATCAATAATTTTTACAATACCTATTTGGACACATAAAAATCTGCCCTAACTCACATCTATAGGTACATATAATAAATCTGTAGAAGGGTCAATTCTGTACATTGAAAATATTGAAAAACTAAATAGCAGGGGGTGTTACTGGATCGATACCAAACCCAAATATGTGATTAAAAAATTTTTTGTCTGTCTGTCTGTCTGTCTGTCTGTCTGTCTGTCTGTCTGTCTGTCTGTATGTGAAGACATCACGTGAAAACTAACGGTTCGATTTCGATGAAACTTGGTATAATTATACCTTATTATCCTGGGCGTAAAATAGGATACTTTTTATCCTGGAAAAATACGTAGAAAAAAAATAATCTTAATTTTTCAGTTTTATCCATAGACGTTGTTCTGTAGAACCGCGAACACACGTTGGGTATTATTATAGGCCTAGCCGTATTTGGGTCCAATAGATATTTATAAGATGTTATTGTCAGAGTTACTCAAAATGGAGAAATAAACCATCCACGCGAGGACCCACATCCGCGCGGACGGAGTCGCGGGCGGAAGCTAGTAAAACATAAATTGAATCAATTTTTACATAATTTGTTACAAACAATAACATCCTTCATTCAAACGGGTCTAAACAATGCCCTAATCCATACACACGTGTAACTTTATTTTGCGTATTTATCCGTTAAAAATAACCGACAAATCACAACACAAACGCAACGAAACATTACTACACCGATCACGTATTTCCCAACTATGAAAACACGCATTAAGATGTGAGAAGCAAACGAACAAAAATTGCTGTAACCTTTACGTAATATCAAATTAAAAAAAACCCGTTGCCAACATTTGCCTACACCGAAAAAAAATACACTTGACAGCCGCCGACACTTTTTTTTGCGCGCGATTTTTGCCGCCGAAAATGCGCGCTTCTTTTTGACAGCTGACGTTTGAGCTGCGTAATTCAAAACGGGAAACTGAAGTGTAATGTACAAAATATAATCTATGTAACACATTTATTATCGTGACCTAATAGCGATAGTGTTGTTGTGAATGAAATGTAAATAAATTTCTGTTGGTTCGTTAATAGTATTAATAATTGATTGCGTTGCGGTATATTGACTGTTGTTCGGATATGTGGTAATTAAATTAGGGGGGAATCAATTCAAGAACTGAAAAATTCCTTCACCTATGAAATCCTATGAATTAATCAAAATAGAAGTAGTTTCATGCTATCATAATTGAACTATTTGTAGTGCACCATGACATGTTCATCACATGACATGAAAGAAAGAAAAAATACTTTTTTATATGAGTAATAATTGTTGTGTATACTGTGAACTAAGTGATTCGATTTATAAATCGCTTATAAATGTTGTTTGTATTGTTTCCATATCAGCGTTATCTAATTCATTAATTAAATTTAATGAATCATAGATTTAGGTATAGGTAGTAGTGTAATTGTAACGATACACAACTTTTATATGTACATATATCGTTTGTCCAAGTAATATTGAAATTCACGCAATAAAAGAATTCTTTATTTAATTTATTATGTGTCTTCTCTTCGGTATATCAGAGTATGGTGTCCCCGCACCGCTCGGCTGCACATACCGTGTTCCCGCAGCACAATGTGGGCTTGTCGAGTGTGTTCCATCATTGTACGTGCGTGCAGTAGAGCGCGGGAGAGAGACAGCCGAATTTTATGCCACCAGCCGCATCTTGTGTCAAATTAAACTATTTATTTAGAGAATAAAGATTTGATTGCAAGTTTGTTTGATAAACTCAGAAACTATTTGATCAATTCTGTGAATTCTTTCACCAGCTTCTGCTACACTATTCTTGAATGTCATAAGCATTTATAAACCAATCATTTTTTTTTATAATTATCTGTGAACATGTCCATACATTATTTTCTCATACTGTTTCAATGGGATCTAAGAATTATAATGACGTATCTATGAACCCTTGATAACCTTAGATATAGATATCTTAGTTAGACATACCTAACGGTCACTTCCTTACTCGAGACGAAAACATTGGTATTTTTTACCCGACTGCGCAGAACGGAGGGTTATGTTTTTCCGGTGTATTTAGGTTTGCTTTATTATTAATATTGGGAACATTTTCATAAACATAAGGATTATTATTAACTTGAAAATAAAAAGGCGACTGTTTAAATTTTATAAATAAAAAAGTAGCATAATATATGTCACTACCACAATTCTGATAATTACGACGGCACCTCAAACATACATATTAAAATACATTTATTCTTCCAGACATGTTAAAACTGAAAATATTCGGGCCAGTGGCGAGCGTGCGTGACACTATACTGGTCGACGAATATGGCTCGGAGCTGGCAAAACTACCATTTAAGTAAGTTATAGTAATAGTGGAACCAGACATATTGGTAAAGATTAAACTAGCTTTTAATATAGGTATTATGTACTCTTATCTATATTGTATTTATTTCGATACTATGAAAATATTTGTATAGTTTTCAGTCCAATTCTAACTCCTCTTATACATGACTAGCAAACCCGGCGAACTCCGTTTCGCCACCAGAGACACCTTTTCTTTGCTATAAACCTCACGGAGCCCGAGACCTTTCCAACGAATGCAAAACCGTGGAAATCGGTTCGTGCGTTCTGGAGTTATAGCGTCAGGAAAACCCGACTTATTTTTATATACATAGTAGATAACAGAACTAAATTTTATCATTCGTTAATTTTATTTAGAAGAATCCTTTTCTATCTATAATCACTATTTACACTTTAATTTATAAGTTCCTTCTATCTTCAAATTTATGTACATCTTTCTTTAACCATTCAATTTATAATTTTATCGACCATTCCACATATACCTACCCTCTTTTTTCAACCAATCTTTGATCATCTTAACTAAATTTACAGCTACCAGCCAACATCTGACGTAGATGAATCAAGCCAAAACGCAGACATCCAAGCCGAGCTGCAGATACCCAACGTCGCCAACTCTAATGTGTATGTGAAGATATTCGGACGGGATATTAAAGGTTAGACCTTATTACCTTGGTGAAGAGTCTATTATTGTGGGTTAAGTACTGTTCGTTTTGCAGACGAATATAGATAAAAAAATATAGTTAACAAATCAATCAATATTGAAAGTAGCAAAACCACACAAGACATTACATATATATGTATTTCTATGTTACATTTAGTTTATGCATTTCTTTTCTTGAATTTCTCTTTAGTATTTTTTGTCCATGTGTTTTGCCATTAACTTTTTTCTTTCAAGGCTTAATTTATCCATACTATAGTTGTTAATATGTATTATTTAGTTTTATTATTATATGCTATAGCTTTCGTTTCTAGTATTCATCTTTACGAATGTTCATTGAGGTCTGCCATTAAATTCTTCTCCCTAAGACTTCATTTATCCATCTTTGTTGTATGCTACTTTTTATTTTAATTTATAATATTGATCTTTGGTGTTCTATAAGTTAAAATTAAACAATGTCAACCTGTTTTATTTTTAGTTTATTGCTCTATTTCTTTGTTTGTCCATAAATACGACTATCCTACGACTCAATTTATCTATTCATAAGCTATGCCATTCTTCTCCATTCTACTAACCCTACCCTATCATACCATAAATTTCCAGGAGAACCCTTCACCCGTCTCTCCAGACCTATCCAAAAGCACACAGAAGTGCGACTGGGCAGATCCGCATCTATCGTCTTCCCGGAATCACCGAATGATTTGGAAATCGTGGAAGATCTTAACTCTGTACTGTTACATCGGATGGAGTTGAATGATAGCAATGTTCTGCCGTTTGGAAGGGCCACATCGCAGGTGAGAATAAAAGTATTCTTATTGAGTTTCTTAGATAATATAACAGATGTTATGGAACACCTTATTTATTAGAAAATAGGCGTTTTGAATGCTTTAAACTAATCCTATTCTGCTTGTTCCTAATTCTACTATTACATACATTCATATTTAAAGCATAAAATGTATTACATAAATATCAATTACAGTCGTTGATTCATTCATAGCACGTTTATTGTCTTATTTATTACATCTTTTTTTTTATATCAATGAACTAAAATATCCTAGTGTCAGAATGGAACGTTTATTCCTTCAACGATGACAGAATTTCAGAATACCTTTAACAACATCCTTTAATAGAGTTTCTTAAAGAAGTCTACTACTTTGTGAAACGCTCTTGACAAAAACAAAATACCATTGCCCTAATAAATGATAATATTAAATTGCAGGTTGTGAACCAGAGTGGATCGGTTCTGACATCAGTGCAAATTGGTCTGAGCACCAGATTGTATGGCACGCCCGGTGACAGACTACAGGTAAGATTATAATAATATTGAAGTGAATCTTCTTTAGGCGCGTTGAGAGTAAAATTTCAAGGTTGCGTCATCGTAATACCGTCACGTCATGGTAAGGCGACGATTTTGGTATTTTTGGTATCTTTTAATATTGTCAAAGAAGTTTCACTTCCTGACACGTGTCCTCGGCACACACGCTCTTTTTTATTTATCACTATTATTGGAACTATATTATAAGCTTTCCTTTTGATAAGGAACTTCGTTCTAGACGGAATTAAAACCAAAAGTTGTAACGACACTTTTTGCTATAGTTGTAAGCCTCATAGAATAGAATGCGAGACAGTATATTACTTACTCCGTGGCCACTTATTTAAGTAACTTCGTTCCATCCGGGTGTCCCTTGACACCTCAAGTATTTTTTTTTATTTTGCAGTAACCAATTTCCATAAAATTCGTTTTTCAGTTATACTTCGAAGTCACGAACTATAGAGAGCAGACGGTGAGATTCAACTTTGGTGCGGTGGGCGAACTACGGTTTCTGACGGGAATCGAACCTACAGCGTGAGTATTGCAATTTATTTTAATACTTGTAGTCGGATGTCGGAATAATTTTTGCTTAGTCTCTCTTTTAATAATTTCCCTTAAAATTGGAAATCTGAAGATTTTTTTTTTTGTTTTGTCAGTGGCCTACAAAATTACTACATTTAATTGAATACAGATTGCGCAACAGATCAACTATTAAGTTCTCGTTATATCTTGAAAGCCTAATAATATTCATGCGGAAATAACATTACCGATTTTTCATTTAATTTATATTTAATTTTTCATGAAGATAAATAACTACCTCTCAAACATCTTTGTCCCAATTAACGAATAAAAAAAAATACAAATGTTGCAATCACGCGCAAACAGCTAAATCGATATTGATAAAACTCTTCACACTGATCGTTTACAGGCAATCCGTCGCTTCGGGGCAAACCGTGACTGTTATCGTGAGTTTAGTGATTACGGCAACGGCACAACCGGGGGCAAGGGACCTCATCACTTTCACAGCTTATGGTGAGTATCACTATTATCATCATCAGCATCATTGTAATATTGAACGATGTCTTTATCATCATCACCACATTATCGTCAGTCATCACCATCATCATCATCATCATCATAGTAAACGTTGTTTTTATCATCCTCGTAACTATGGTCATTGTTAATGATATTGTTGATAATATGTATGTGTCTAAAGGTGGCTTATTAGCCACAAATAGGCCCTGTATAACGTTCACTGATTATAGTAAACATCATTTATTTAAAAAAATAAAAGCTAAAACTGACCTTATTACTCGCAGACCTATCAATGCTTTTAGCACATAGACCGGACTCTCAGTGGAGTTTCGTTTGCAAAAATAGCGGACCTAAATCTGACTTCTGATATATATTGTATAGGTCCCAGACATCCTATAGACAGATGTTGCCAACCAGTTTTGTGGTCCCCCTGCCCGCACCCCGGTAATTAAATATGGCATACAAAGAAAAAAATAAAAATTTCCAAAACATGCCGTGTGGGGTATCAAATGAAAGAGCTTATTGAGTAGATCACGAATATATAGCATACTATATACATTTCTTACACTTTCTCTAAGATTTTTTAGAAAATTTACGAAAATGGTCCATTTTTGAGTTAACTTTAAACCACTATAGATTGAAAACTCATAAATATATTTTTTAAATTATTATTTTAAATAATTAACAATAGTCCATTGTTTACGATTCAATATTTCGTACAGTGAAATAGTTGCATGGGGGAGTGGGGGGAGCATTCAAAGATGGCGAGTATATTTTCAAGTTCATATAGTATATAGTTATTTTCATCAAATCCACCACATAGCTCACTTATATTATATTACGAACTATTGAATCATAAACAATGGACTATTGTTAATTATTTAAAATAATAATTTAAAAAATATATTCATGAGTTTTCAATCTATAGTGGTTTAAAGTTAACTCAAAAATGGACCATTTTCGTAAATTTTCTAAAAAATCTTAGAGAAAGTGTAAGAAATGTATATAGTATGCTATATATTCGTGATCTACTCAATAAGCTCTTTCATTTGATACCCCACACGGCATGTTTTGGAAATTTTTATTTTTTTCTTTGTATGCCATATTTAATTACCGGGGTGCGGGCAGGGGGACCACAAAACTGGTTGGCAACATCTGTCTATAGGATGTCTGGGACCTATACAATATATATCAGAAGTCAGATTTAGGTCCGCTATTTTTGCAAACGAACATCTCCTTGGAGCCTGCTCTAACATATAAGAAACGTCAATTTTCACACCATACTTCCACTACAATTTAGAAAACTATCTGAATGATGAATTCATTCATTCATTCATTCATTCATACAATTGAGAAAACTGTATTTTACTTTTACGCTTTTATCTCATGCTTTTACTCTTTCTTATGTACCTAAAATATGAAATAGTAATGTATTTTTATTAATAAAATCATTTGTATCAAACAGGCAACGAACAAGTATCGATATCAGCCTATGTGTACGTGTTGAACCCGGGACAGGTCATCAACGACGCTTCACCACCGAGCATACGTCACAATTTCCAGGTAAAACCATTATTATTCAATTTAACAAATAAAATTGTATACACCAAACATCGATAAGTAAATCGAACATCACTATGGCTGCCCATAAGGCCCGTAAGTGCAAGGGAGCGCGCAATATATTCTATCCTTTACAACATCTTTTACAACCCCACGTGCCACGAACGTTCTCGTCGACTATAATACATACTTATAAACGTTGAAAACATCATGAAACTTGTACTTGAACCACAAATCACAATAGACTACTTTCTGTCTTTTCCAGAGTCAAACAATTTCAATTAGTCAAAATACAGGGTGGAAATTTTAAATGGAGGGAAAGAATTTGAAATACTGGAGATAGCAAATTTTGTTGAAAGGAATCATTGCTTTAATTTTAAAAATAAACAGAACTGCATTTAAAGAATTTAGATATACAAACGTATAGACACTCAAAAACATAACCCTCTTTCACGTAATCGGATAAAAATGTTAACCCATATTTTATTCACAGGGTTCCTGTTTATTAAAACAGGGCAATGATTGCAACGAACACGTATGGTCCTCTACCATAGTAGCCCGCGACTCTGAAGGAGGTAAGCAATATTGTATCTAGAACTCAACTCTTTTCTTCTAATTTACAGAACAGCTCTATCTTAGAAAAAAAGAGCGTGTGTGCCGAGCACACGTGTCAGAAGTGAAACTTCTTTCTTTGGCAAGATTCAAAGCTACAAAAATCGTTGTCTTACTCCATTACGTGACGGTCTTGCCATGACACGACCTTGATAATTTTACTCTCAACGCGCCTAAAGAAGTTCCACTTCAAAAACATTCGCCCACTTTTTGCAGCCTACAATTCTCTTTTAACTATGTTACTGTCGTACCTACTACGTTTTATATTTTCCTTTTCTTGTTATTTTTATTTGATTTTACACGAGCTTAATTCATACTAAAACTTTCTATACTTAGACCTTTTAAATGTTTTAACTCTTCTAAAAATTCATTAACATCTTAACTTAAATACGTCATTTCTATCTCTGTGGTGCACAATAAAGAATTTTTATTTGTTTGTTTGTCATTTCACTACTAAATTACATCTTCCATTCTCAGGCCTCTTGCGTCTGACGTCATCACCACCAGGCGTCATATACGAGGGCAACTTCATATCGGGCTCGCGCGATGACGTCACCGCAACATATCGCGCCACATGTTGCTCGCCGCGCGTCGTCATCAACGCGGTGGACGCGTTCGGCAACACTAACAGCTATATCGTCGATATATCTAGTGAGTTTGCTGTTTGTGAAGGTATACTTACACACATACACACATATATAAATGAACACGCAGACACACGCGCACGCATACATATGCAAAATCTAACACGCACACATACTAACGTACACGAGCGTACGCATTCAAACCCACCACACATACACGAACACGCATATAAAGACACATACATACGCAGCTGAACAGGCACGCTGTCACATACACGCACACACAAACGTACACAGGCTCGCACACATATTCATGCGTACAATATAATTTATATAATTATAATTTACACTTTTTTCAGAATACTTCCCACCCTCCGCGATAGCCGCCATAGTCCTAGGCATCATACTATTCATAGGAATCTTAGTACTAATAATCTTCCTAATTTATTGGTGTGTGAAACGGAGAAAGGAAGTCAGAGACCTACCTACGTATACGTCTAGAAATGTAAACTAAAAGTGTATATTTTTATTTATATTTTAATTTTTAATTAATCTTATAAAAATTATATTTATGACAAAATAATTCAATCAATGGCTTATAAATAAAAGCCGTTTCAAGTAAGTGGATATAAATAAAAACAAATTTTATCCAAAGCTTTTTTTTACTGACTTAACATATTATGTTTATTGTTTATTTCTTTTAATTAAAAAAATGTGTGCGTGTACTAGTGTACACACGTAAGAAGTGAAACTTCTTTATGACCTTATTTTTCAAAAAAAAATTACTATATGCAACTTTACAGAAATACGTCGAATCACGCGTGGTAGGGATAAGAAAAAGATGGCGCGTAACGGAAAAATGTCACGCGTAACGAAAAAATGTTACACTAAATTTTTTTTCCAACCCCGATAAAGAAGTTTCACTTCAAAAAACTTTAACTTATATTTAAATGTGTTTAACACATAAATTAGTTATTAATTATATTTTATATTACTATCGTGTGACTGTGACTTTTTGCCATGAAACTATGAAACTAAAGAGTATTTTATTGATAATATCTAATCATTTCCCTACATCTACCATTTCAAATCATTAAAATTTTGTTTTTAACTTATTTCAATAACGAAACATGAGTTTTTAATAACAGACTTACTTTTCCAATATCATTAAAGTACAAAAGTTTTTGTAAATTATTTTAGTCTGTATTAATAGTTGTCAAAAAAATCGAATGTCAAAAATTGGCGGGAACATTGGTAGAAGTGACAATCTTTTTTTTTTTTAATGCAAATACATATGTCACATTTTTAGTATTAGTTTTCTAGATTTACAAAATTAAAACAATATTATTGTATGGATGTTACCTTTAATTGTAAGCTAAACAAGAATTTAATCAACAATGTAAATTTCTAATTTATCTTTTGAAGAGTTATAAAGTTTCTATCTAGTTATAGAAACTGATATTTTTGTATAAAAAATGCATTACAATTTAGTTATATATATTTTAGAGACAATATTTATTGTTTATACGTTATCAAGAGACATTTTTACAAAGAAGTGATGTAATAATTTAGTATTAACGGTGCATTTACATCAAACGAGCAAATGCTAATTCTAACCACACTTTGTCAAATCGTTTAGTGTAAACAGGCGTAGGGCATTCTTTTGTTGTTCTTTGTGCGTTCGAAAAGATTCTATGCAATGTTCCAATACTGAACATACTCATACGAGTTTTCATTTATACTAAACTAGCTTTCCGCCCGCGGCTTCGCCCGCTTTGTCTAAAACCTAATAAATTATATACCTTCCTCTTGAATCATTCTATCTATTACAAAAATCCGCATCAAAATCCGTTGCGTAGTTTTAAAGATTTAAGCATACATAGGGACATAGGGACAGAAAAAGCGACTTTGTTTTATACTATGTAGTAAGATCACGAAGGAATGCTCTAGCTCTATGTTGGTTTGATCTAAATGCATCGTAATTAGATATGTATTCATAACATGCAGTTCAATATTTTTATATATTGATAGTTTTACAAAAAGTATTTTATAATTATAAAATTAATGTGTATTATTTAAATATATTTTGGGTTGTATAAGTACTAATACGGGTAAATATTATTGATGAAATGTTGTACATTTAAATTTAGGCATAGAAGTATATCAGCCATAAATAGTTTTAAGTTTTTAAAGTGAAACTTTTATTACATCGTCTCAAACTTTTTGGTCTGTGTAGCGCATGTCGCGTGTATCGCGGCTGCCGAGTAGGTATACCTACTCGGCAGCCGACCGACACGCGACATGCGCTACACAAAGCAGTGTTCGGAACCGTTCGAACAGATTCACTTTTACCGTGGTTTCATAAAACCACACAACATTTTTTTCTAATGTAGTTACGAAATAAATTGTGATACATATAAGGTAAAAGCATCAGTAGATGACCACTTAAGGAGACAGAATATTCTTTTTAAATGTTTGACTTTAATTATCATATGAATTCAATAAGTTTCTTTTTTTGGAAACCCTGTGAAATGTGTTTTAACATATGAACAAGCATTTCACCACGTACAATGGTCGAATAAACTTAAAAAAAATTAAAAATGTTCTTATATTAGAAATTTAGTAGTTGACCATCTAAAAACTAGAAGATGACCATATTTTGCATCAGTAGGTGACCACTCAGATGCTACAATTCTAATTGGGTTATTTGTTAAATAAGAAGCAATAAGATGAAAAGATAACGTTTTATTTGAAATATAATAATAATTAGGCCTTTTTAAGCCTATAATTTAAATAAAAACAAGATTCTAAAAGATCCGACAGATGGTTATAAAACAAAATCACACTGTCAAACACAAAGCGTAAACGTCAAACTTTTTGCCAAATTTATCATATCAAGGAATGTATCTCTGGAGCATCATATACATTTCTCGTAGAACTGGTCTTCTTGGGGGCCTCTATATGAGCAACTACTGCATCCCAGGGATAGTCGAGCACATCTTTATGCCATTTTTTGCCATTTTTTGCCATTCTTTGCACCCAGTCGCATATTTTATGCTCCTCTTCTGGTGTAAGGATGGATGTCGGACCCATTTTTCGTTCCATCTGCATCGGTGACTTCCCTTTTACTTTATTTGTAAGCGTTATTCTTGGTACACCGAACTTTTTTGCAGCCGTTCGTATTGGTGTTTTATGAAGACGAACATCGTTCACTGCTGCAAGCATTGCAGCTTCAGTATAATTTAGGAATGCGCCCCTTTTCCCAGGCATCTACAAGATAAAAATTGGTTTTAGTAATAGACCATAGCCATAAATTCGTACCATCAAGTTAGTCAACTACTAAAGAAAATCAATCTATTGTTAAAGTAAATAAAATAGTTTATTTTAATTAATTATTATATGCAGTATATTTAAAAGATACAGAACATAATCAAAAGTTGACCACCATGGTCAATTACTAGAAAATCATAGTCAAACGGTAATTCGGTAATGGACCACCATGGTCAATTACTAGAAAATCACAGTCAAACGGAATCAGTATTGGACCACCCCCACATCTCAATTTTGTCAACAAATCTTTAAATTTTAATTACCCTGTCATTTAAATAAACCATAAACGAATAAAAACGAAAAACACTTACCGTCAACAAGGTGACAAAGTTCCTAGTATTCAGCTTCAAACTTTTTCAATCTCTACGAATATTATTACAAAAAACGAATTTATTGATTTTATGGTCCGTCACTCAACAAACAACTGACAACCATTTACTATATTTGACAGATATGGATGCGCAATTTTCGCGCCTATTTGACCAGATAGCAGCACTAACTACTTATTAACGAATGAGTTTTTAAAATTGCCGCGAATTCTTATTATAACGGTTTATGTGCATTAGCGGTCAACTACAGGTACATGGTCAACTACTAGTGACTTTACCCCTATGTGTTTTATTTTATTAAAATAAAAATTAAACTTTAGTAAATATGATTATTTAAAAACCTATAGATACTAATATGGATACGAAGCAGCAAGGTGAGTGTTTTAGATACATAAATGACTGTTTTATTTCTTTAAAATAAAATTTAACATCAATATGATTATTTAAAAAACTTTGGTACTAAGCCGCAAGATGAGTATTTAATAATTAATTTTAGTTTATCTGTTTGATTGTCTTTCTTTATGTAGATGAATGAATAAATGAAAAATTCTTCTTTGAAATAAATGCTATGATTTTGCCGTAACAACGTAACACAGAGTCAGACAGAAAAAATAAAGACTACAAAACCCACATTATAATCCTGAGCCCATATTTGATCCCACTGCAGGAAACTATCAATGATGTATTTCCTCTTTATAATTCTTATAAAGAATTCAGATTACATCATTTTGCCGTTACACTATTCTATCTGTATTTATTTAATATTAAGTATGCATCCTTCTGTTTTTCAAAACATAGGCAAAGGATAAAAAATGCTAAAGCCTCTTCAATCTTCATTTAATTATTCCACCATAATATATTGGATTTAGGGCCGATTTTTAAATCCTTGGTTAAAATTTATCCGTCCAATAAAGTACTACACAAACATTTTAAAATGTCACCTGTAAACTGTCAAATACGGACAATTAGAATACATTTTTGAAATGGTAGTTTAATATTATGTTATTTGATGAATAAGTTTTAACCAAGGATTGAAAAATCAGCCCTTAGATACATATAACTTATTTTATAAATTAATATGTTTATAGTACAGAAATCAAAGTTATACACATTTTTTTTCTACATAATTTCGTATTTTAAACCTTATGAAGTTTGTAACAGCGCTCACACTCACATAAACACTGTTTTTATTCGCAAGGAAGACAAAAGAATGTGCCAACATAAACCGGTTCCTTATCTAGTCATATACAAATACAGTGTGTACAATGCAATGTGATTGTTTATTAATTTAAATGTTTTTATATGTTCTTGAAAATATTTTGTATTCTAATAAGATTCTTTCATTTAGTATTTATTGAAAACTAGCGGTCCGCTCCGGCTTCGCCTGTGGTATATGTTTATGTTTTCTTTCCATAAGAACCATCCACGTACTTTAAGGAAAATTATAAAAAAAAGAATTATCGAAATTGGTCCACCCGTTCACGCGTGATGCCGTGACCAAGGAAAACGGGTTTCATTTTTATATATATACATAGATTGTATATATGTATGTTTATCAGCCATCTGGATTCCATAACACAAGCGAAAGCTTAGTGTGGGATCAGATTGTGCCGTGTGTGAAAATTGTCCCGAAGTATTTATTTATTTGCCTAACAAATTGTGTATATCGTTATAAACAATTAGAGTTTTATAAAAGTTTTCACCCTTCATTTAATTACAATTCATGCAGAGATAACACAGGGGCAGTATTATGACCTCTTATTCCCAGTCAGTTTATACTGTGAATTGAACTGACGTGCAAATTCATATAAAACCATAATTAACAATAGCTGGTTATTGCGATCGAAATAGGTATATTGCATTCAGAGGAATGAAAGGAATTATAAATAAGTTTATTCCTGAACAAATTTTAACCCCTTGACCACCGAGCGGCCCGATCGGGCCACGACACAATAGATTTTCTATTGTGTCTGTGATTCCGGGGGCTGAGGGATTAAACACTATCACCAATCTTATTTGAATGAAATTGACTTAGAGGAAATACACTATCTGAGAAAATACATACTAAATATAATTTAGTTCAAATAGTTACTACGAATGTAAAATTACAAATAGTTCAAACTTTATTATGAACATGTAATTGTTTATTTACTCAATTAATGTTGTTAAATGATATACAAATATCTGCATTCTTTGGTAAGTATACTATAGTTTAATAAGAAACCTATAGTCTATACCAGGGGTTCCCAACCTTTTTTTGTCTACTGCCCACTTTAAGAATAAATTATTTTTTAACGCCCCCCTTTTTAAACATACTTAAAAACCGCTAAGTACTTATAACTGATTATTGAAACGCAATTTTATAGTATTCGGACAGAGTATCTTTTATTGAAAATAAAACAAACATAATCAATTCTTATATAAAAACTAATGTGAAGGTTGAATCTGATGCTGTTCAATAAGTTTGTTGATATCAGGTTCCAATTTACTCAAAAACAGCCGCATGTCGCCACGTTCGGTAACACGCAAACGATTTCTCTTTTTAATAAGCAGCGTTGCCACAGCACTAAATCCACGTTCACACAAATATGACGATGGGAATGCTATCAAGAATCGTTGAACAATTGACCACAATCCAGGGTACAATTGCGGGATCGGTTTTTGTAGCCAAAATTCTTGATATCCATTTTTGAACTTGATTTTTGTTTCTTCGTTTGTTGTCAATTCTATGTTCTTCTTCCAGCTGAGGTGACATTGCTGTGTTGACATTTGAAATGGATCCAACACCCAGTCTGGTATTTCCAAGTTTAAAATGTCCTGGTATCGTTCGGTGAAGTCAATGTGGGGGTTTTCCAAATGTTGGCAGTAGGCAAACAAGTCGTCGTTACTGCAGAATACCGATAAATTCGGAAAATTGTGAAACTCACGTCTGCCCATATTCTTTTTGTGCAGAAGCAGTTTGGCTGCGAAAGCAGCAACGACATTTTTTGTTTTAATTAAATTTAGTTCATCGCCTTGCAGTTGGAGGTTCATGTCGTTGAACAATTTATACAGGTCTGTCTATAAGCTATATCATTCTTTGATGTTATGAGCTTGTTGCGCAGTTCTGTATCTTTAGTTTCCAAGAACTCTATCACAGAGTCAAACAGGTTGTAAAATCGCATCAGACAATTGCCTCTTGACAGCCAACGAACTTCAGTATGAAGCAACAAACGGTTGAAATCTTCGTCATTAGTAGCACAAAGTTGATGAAATAATCTATCATTCAAAGAGCTGCTACGGATTTTATTGACTGCTTTGATGACATATTGCAGTGATTGAAATAGTCGTTCACTTAAGTTTCTAGCAACCAAATGTTGTCTATGAATAACGCAATGTATAGCAAGGACATCTGGAATTTTATTCTTTAAGTATGCTATGAAGCCTTTATGGCGCCCTGTCATAGCCGGAGCGCCATCCGTAGCAACTGATATAATATTTTTCAAAGGAATCTTTTTCTCTTCACAAAACTTTTCCAATGTATTGAATTTGGTTTCGCCTTTTGTATCTGTCTCCAAATTTCTGGCAAACAATAGTTCTTCACATATTTTCTCATCTTTAATAAACCTCCCGTAAGATAGCAACAACGCTTCATTAGTTGGTAAAGTGGACTCATCGAGCTGAATTGAGAATTGACTAGTCCTCAGATGATTGCACAATGATTCTTCAATGTTTTCAGCCATTTCATCAATTCGTCTTTGCACAGAATTATTACTCAAAGGAATTTTTCGGATAATATCTGCGGCCGGTTTATGAAGCACAGCAGTTATTACTTCCTTTATAGCTGGCAATATTAACTCTTCTCCGATGTTGTGTGGTTTGCCTTTTTTGAGCAATTAACAAAGAGATATTGTACGAAGCTCGAAGTCCGTCGTCATCTTGCTGAGCAGCCGCCGAAAATAGTTTTGATACACTTGGCTGAGTATTATGCTTCTTCTCTAGGTCTTGAAAATATGCTACATTCTTGTCTTTCTTATCTGGATGCATTTTATTCAAATTATCTTGCAGTCTTGAAGGCTTCATTGCTTCGTTCGAAAATGTTTTTAGACATAGAAGACACAAAGGCGACGACGGGTTTGTGGGATTTTCAATAAATCCGAATTTAATATATTCCGCAGAGTATTGCCGTCTCTTCTTTTTTACTTCCGACATTGTTTTGTTTTGAGAAATACGTAAGTGTTGAAATCAAGTACTGCTTATCTATTATGCGCGAAACCGCAAATGAAAATAAAATAAATTTACTTCGTTTATATAGGATTGCATAAGCAGCACGCACCAACAGGAATAAGACAAACGTGCTTAAACTCGTTTATCTCATTCGACGCCCAATCGTACTCGACAAGCAAGAACAAGTATTATAGAACCAGCCGATTGATACAGGAATGTACAAATCGGATTATTTAACAAAAACTTGTTAAAACATGATTGTCCGCGGTCTATTATATCGAACCGAGTTTGAGCTATATCTTAATAATTAATATTAGTTGATGTTCACAAGATGTCGACTCTCGAAGTCGAGAGCTCAGTCGGCGTCTAAAAGTCTTCCTAGCTAGGTAGATGAAATTATAAATCGACCCCAAAGCCCTACACAACGCCCCCTTTTTTTTCTGGGTCTCTTACCGCCCCCCTTTAGGCCTGCAGCGCCCACAAGGGGGCGTTATCGCCCACGTTGGGAAAGACTGGTCTATACTAATATTATAAAGAGGAAAGGTTTGTAATTATGTATGTATGTATGTATGGTTTTCACGTATAAACTACTGGACCGTCCACACATCTTCAGTGAGCAACATAGGCTATATTGCATTTTCAAAAAAATTAGAGATCCTTACAAAAAATGCAATAATGTAACCCAAGGTGAAAAAAATTCTTTAATAAAAATTCTGTCATCGCGTGCGCTGCGGTATCTATTCCTTGAAGTATGAGGATGGTTCTTATGAAAAAAACGTAAACATGTAGGTACCACAGGCGAAGCCGGGGCGGACCGCTAGTATTAAATAATTGGAACAAGATGAATTTTATAAATACTTCTAATATTTCAGTCTACCGATTGGCCAAATCAATTAATTATTTATAGTTGCCAATTTTAATCATGTGCTTAGATAGATATAATTCATAAATTATTATGTAATACTTTCACATAAAATTCAGTTTCATTATAAATTATATAAAGTTTATAAGACTTACTCTCTTCCTCATAAATCTCTTAACTTGGGCATACCCAGGATGATATACCCATTCTAATTTATTATCAACTTCATAAGTAAATGGGTTTTTTTGGTTCCTATACAAAAATGACGGCATATTTTGTTGGATAAAGTTTATAAGGTAAGTTTGATTTAAAAACACTTCTACACAAGATAAAAACACGTAAAAACTTGACGATATCATTAAAAAAGACCGTCTGCACCACGTTTGGAGCAAGTAAGCAAGGCAACTGACAGATAATTTGGTGTAATAGTCATGCCCCTGTGTGAAGTCACTTTCTCGCGAAGGTCAACTATTTAGCACGTTTTTACACTATTCCGGGATTAAAATAGCACTTACCTTGTCTTGTGATCAGTTCTTGATTCGGTACCGCGGGCATCAACACCGTGTTGTGCGTCAAATCTTCGATAGAAAGCCCTGTAACAGCACTAGACAATAACGGATTTTTCACAACACCCCTGTTTATATGATCACCAAAACCTTTATCGGACATATTGCCGCGGTATAAATGATCGGTACATGTAAAATTTAACGTGAATTTTCACATTTGGAGGTCACAAAAAGCAAATTTAATTATGTGAAATTACGTGTCACATATATTTTGATTTGACATTGACAAAAGGGACCGTGTTCCGTAATCCGTTTTTTGTCCGTTTTGTTGTTGTTTTTGTGGCAAAGGATATGTCAAGACAAAATTGCATAATGTGCCAACTATTTTTATGTCTTCCTTGTTTATGTACATTAATCGAATAATAACAAAATAACTTAGCATGTCCGTATGTTGATAATTATCAAGTTAATGAGACTAAAATTCTCATGCTTTAGCTATAGATTTATTCATAATTTCACTGTAACATCCCGATTCAAAACAATACCGTACACAGGAACCTTGAAAATTGCAACCGCATCACTTAAGCAGTCTGCGAGTATGAATCTATTGAGTATCTTATCATTCAATGCCTATTCCAATTTCAGTAAGTTACAAAAGGTTTAACCAGAAACTGAAAGTTTATTAGTATTCAATGTATCTTTGGACCTTTCCAATCTGAATATTAAACTTACCTTGCTTTTCTAGCTAGTCATGGAGAATACCCATAAGGTTACGTCTGTGTTTTATTGCCTAGTCTGAACGACCTATTATATTTGAAAAACTTAGGTAGTTAATTACCTACGGGCGAGAAGACGAGCTAAAACTTTAGTTCATAATCGTTAGGTTACTACCCTAGCCTTTATACAAGTAGACATACAGCTACTGTTGAACACAAATGGAAATGAATAAATAATTTTTATAATTTTCGAGTCATGTTTATATTTTTAATCAGTATTCAGTGTCGGCGTCAAGCGAGTGGAGCAGTGGTTCTAGGCAGCAGATTGGAAAGGTCGCCATATTCCATAACACAAATAATTGCTTTTTGTTCATTGATTTATCCGAATCAGTTTAACATCCCTTAGAGGTTACAAAATGAAGTAGGTACCTACCTAAATATTATGTTTGATAAATTAAATTGATACGAATGCTTCGATCAAAGTGTGCCACTAGAACTTTCGGCTACCCTCAATAATTTACGGTTCACGACCGGTGCTCTTTCTAAAGTATATTTGATTGAACTTATTCATTATCAACATTAATATGTAAATATGTTAGGATGCAACTTTTATGTCATTAATAAACTGCTTAATATCTTAGCATCATATTTTTTCCTCGCATCCTATCATTATAACATCGTTCAAGTCACGAAATTGTTTTATATTTATGCAGAAGATAATGTTGAATATGTTGTTGAAAACGGAACACACAACGGAAATGGAATTTGTGGGATTTTGATTCTTATTTTAAATATTTTTTGCAACATAAATTATTGCAAGTCATTGAGTTAAGAATTGAATAAAATTCGTTCTCGATAACAATTTAATAAATTATAAATATCAGGACACAGGCTAACGATAATTTAACCAGTTTAAGAATTAATATATCTAGCTACTTAGCTAGTATGCCGCATTCATGTACTGTATACTTAGTGACTGTATAGTAAAATTCATTGTTACATAATTTTTCAGAATTATATTGAATCGTGAGAAGAATTAAAAGACAATGCTATAAACACAAACCAAATACGATTAATATCGTGAATCCTACGCGGGAATTACATTAATATTTGAACCATCTCGTCCCTGATTTTTTTAAAAACATCGAGTTGGATAATATCGAGGAGAAAGCAAGTGAATATTTCAGAACGAACATTACTTAACTTTTTGACATTACCTAACCAAACTTTTGACCTGCTTTTGACACATAACCAAAAATACATTTATGTCAAAATAAACAACACAGATGTTGATTTTGTTATCGTTTTTTATTTGAATGAAAATACTGTTTTTATTAATAATATTAAATAATGTCTGACCCACCTGTAAAGCGTTACAGACGCGATGAAAAATCGTCCGATTCTGAAGACGACGTAGACAATTATGAACCGTACGTGCCAGTGAAAGATCGTATGAAACAGAAATTATTAAAGTTAGGTAGATTGGGACAAGTAGCTAATGAAGTGGCAGCTGAAACTAAGAGCTCTAGTGACAACGATCCTGATGATGAAGGTATTTCATTTAAATTACTTTTTAATAGTGAAATTTCATACATGGGATAAAATTTAGAATATGGAGTTGGATATCAGCGATTTTATAGCGATAAGATAAGATTTTAGACTCTGAGAAGTAATTTTACGAAGTTTCAACTTGCGCAGCCGCTTATTTTTTTTATAATAAAACTAGCGGTCCGCCCCGGCTTCGCCCGTGGTACATATGAAAAATAGATGTTGGCCGATTCTCAGACTTACCCGATATGCACAGAAAATTTCATGAGAATCGGTCCACCCGTTTCGGAGGAGTATGCAGACTAACATTGTGACACGAGAATTTTATATAATAAAAATAAACAAATTTGTTTAATTTTGTACTACTTTTCGTTACAAAAGAGTGAAACATAGTGATCCAACACATAGATTTGTGGCACCTGATGAGACACACACCCAAAGAATAGTAAGCCAGTGGCGTGGATTAAAAAATGTTTTCAGGCAACAACAAAACAAGCATGACTTCACAGATTGGCTCATAGAATATATATGGCATAGAAAAATAAGAATATATCACAGAGATTTTTGAAGAGTTATTAAAGGCTGTGGTGTATGTTTATAGAATCAAATAAATTTGTGCATTAAAATAATTGTGTTTTATTATATTTCCTCTAAAATATAAACATATTGGATAATAATAACAACGCACAAAGTTAAATAAAGTATTTCAGTAAAGATAAAGACATTACACAAAACACCAGTTTACATATAGCCACATCAGCAATGTAGCTGCTCGGCTAATAATTCAGTTCAATTACATACATTTTAATTCAATTTAAGTTAGTAATTCTAATAATAATAATACAATTATGGGTAATGTAAAAGGGCGTAGGGATGTGACGACCCCATCGCCCACGGTTGGTATATCTATTGTCTACGTGACAATAGATATTCCACCCGTGCAATCAGTCAACCCGCAGGACACCTTGTGGCGTGGTGTCGGGGAGTAGCGACCCTGCGGAAACCGAGTGCTCCCAGGGGAGGCCCCTGTCTTCATCTCCGGCTTGCCTTCACCGGCCGGTCGGAGAGAAGCCTGACGAGGGCAGGACCCCCGCCTCTGGCTTGCCTTAACCGGCCGGCCAGAGTGGAGTCGCGAGAGCTTTTAGCTCGAAGGGTGGATGCGAATCATAAGTGGCGAGTGGGCACGTGATGCTGGACCCTCAGGGAGCGCGTGATCGTCGTTTAAAGTCCAGGGACGCCTCTCCACCCTTAGCTGCTCACAATATGTTGCCCCCTTGTCGCACTATTGCAGCGACTTATTTCGGGGGCCCATACAGTGAGAGGGCGAGTCACCACCTGCCAACATATTTTTACTTTCTTTTAGTAGAAAGGCAGGTGCCATAGTTTCCCATAGTCCCCAGTACCAGTCCATTTAGCATCCCAATCCACAGCCCAATTATTAAATTTCCATACCCTACAATAGTCCTACATCGGCCGCGGACTGCCTAGGGCTGTATCTCTATAGTGCAGTCATGGGCAGGCTGCGGCTGGTGTCCCATAACACATTAAAATTCTCGAAAGGGCCTCTGCGTGTTGGATCCGTGTCCCCACGTAAGCCTTCCAAAGATCCGGGTACCGTCCTTCTGGTGGTACCCGAGTATTATGGAAATGAGATACATAATACAATTATGGGTAATGTAACACACATAAATCCATTACACAAAAGATGAGCAGTCACATAACCAAATCTGTCAACCCCGACTCCACGTGGTCCTTCCGCTCTTACCCCTAGAGTGTATTAAAAAATCCGGAAGCAGAGGGAGAGCAGCCTTCGCTCGCAGCTCGCCTCAGCCACTTTGGCTCGTACGGTGCCTACGCTTAGCGATGGAAGGATGATAGGGCTGCACTTCCCGCAGCGCTGGAGCAAAAGCAGAAGCAATATAGTGCAACAATTTGGTTATAGACGGAGTTTGGGAGTGGAGGGAAAGGAAAAGTTTATCCTCCCATCCATTATTTGTCACTTTAGGCCCAATTATAACCTCAAACTTTGAATATCTTAGGAACTACTGGTCTGCGCGGGGGGGGAGTGGTACCGAGGAGTTCATATGCACATTTGTACATTTGAACAGTATATCAGCAGAGGACGAATCGTCCTGAACAACATCCCCCACGCAGCCTCCTAACGGAGGCCGCGTGTGTGAAGACCCCGTCGTCGTCGAACAGCATATCTAATATTAAATTAAAATATATTACCAGGCTGTAACAATATCAAGCAAAATAATAACAAATCATCCCAAAATAAATTTAACTTCATTACAGGTTTATAAATTAAAGACTAACAGATTTTAAACACGATTTATTCATTACCTTATTACACTTAACATTATATCACTTCCATTTCACGTCACGAGTGGCCGAGTTGGTCAGGCATCCGTCCCGGATTGGCGTGAAAGGATGCGGGTTCAATTCCCGCCTCGTGATCGATTTTTTTCTATTCTTTCTAAATTTATACTTCCATATCATTTGACATAGATTTTAAATACAATTTATTCGTTCTAGGTTCTCAAGAAGAATGGGGGCGACGTTACAATGTATCACTCCTCGATCAGCACAGCGAGTTGAAACGTCTCGCGGAAGCCAGAGCGCTGTCCGCAGCAGAGAGACAGGCGAAGGAAGAAGAGCATATACTGGAGAGTGTAGCGCAGAGTAAAGCTTTGATGGGTGTCGCGGAATTGGCTAAAGGTAAGTCTGTATTACTTGTAAATATTTTTTTGTTTAGTGTTTATTACTGGTTGACAAAGTTGTTTTCATGAATTTAAAAATATTAAATACTAGCGGTCCGCCCCGGCTTCGCCCGTGGTACATATTTACGTTTTCTCTACATAAGAACCATCTTTGTACTTCAAGGAATATAATAAAAAAAGAATTATCGAAATCGGTTCAGCCGTTCACACGTGATGCCGTGGCGACGTGAAACAGGTTTCATTTTTATATATATGTATATTGTATAGATCATAATTTTATTAACTCTTATTGAAATAAATAGATGAATTGTTACACAGAGACTGTATAGTTTACTACAGAGAACTGTAGGCACTGCTTTCCAAACTGGTGGTAAATTATAATTTTTCTGTATTTTGATGTTTCAAAAGCATTTCTAAAATACGTCTAGTTGAATAAATAAATGTTTGAGTTTGAGTTTAAATTTGATATTCCATATGAATAATTTTTGTTTGAAAAATTTATAAATGCCCCCGGCATTGTTGATGCGTATAGGGCGACGCAGTACACTTAACATCAGGTGACGCGTCTACTCTGTTGCCTCCTCCTATATAAAAAAAAAAATAAAATACTCGGACCTTACTTGAGAACTACAGTATTCATTTGTGAAAACGGTATCAAAATAGATGCAGTACTTATAAAGTTTATCACGAACAAACAGACAGACTTTTTCATATTATATGTAATCTGTGTATTAAATATGTATTCTTTTAATATGTAACTACTTCTCCATTTATTAATTTTTTATCTTTCTAGGCATTCAATACTCCGAACCAATCAAAACGTCATGGCGTCCACCACGATGTATATTAGAATTACCTGAAGAAAGGCATGACAGGGTGCGACAACAGCTTAGAATATTAGTGGAAGGGGAGGATGTACCACCGCCTATAAAGACGTTCCAACATATGAAGTTTCCCAAAGGTATGTGGTATGCTGTTCTTACAAATATAATCGTCTTAATACTATGCTAAAGTTTGGGCTAGTTATATTCTGCTTATAAATTTAGCATACGCTAAAAATTCTATAAATAAAACGAGTGTAATGTTATTAAAAGTGTGCTTCTTTTGTGAAAATTATGTTCTTCATTATATTCAACGGTACTTTCGATCATCTAGTCGCCATGGTAACGAGATGGTTCTAACGGGCTTATGTTAACCTCTTGAATATGAGAGAATGACAATAGTTAAAAACTATTAAAATTATAAATTTGAATATAAAATATGTTTACAAATATGTTCAGTTGTCTTTTACACATAGATATTTCTTTCCAGGCGTTCTCCGAGGCCTAGAAGCGAAGGGTATAAAACACCCAACCCCTATACAAGTGCAAGGTATACCCGCGGTACTAAGCGGTCGGGACATGATCGGTATAGCCTTCACGGGCTCCGGTAAGACGCTGGTGTTCACTCTGCCGCTGATCATGATGTGCTTGGAGCAAGAAGTGCAAATGCCGTTTATTAAGTAAGTATTTCTGTGTTTATAGTAAAAAAAAAAAAAAAAAAAAGAACGTGTGTGCCGAGCACATGTGTCAGTGAAACTTCTTTGGCAAAATTCAAAGATACCAAAATCGTCACCTTACTCCATGACGTGACAGTATGGCCATGACGAGCCATCACTTAAAAAAAATTTTTTTTGCTCCGCCCAGGTCTTCAATGTTATGAGGTTTGTTCAGATGCCATTTATCACTACATAGTATAAAACAAAGTCACTTTCTCTGTCCCTATGTCCCTTTGTATGCTTAAATCTTTCAAACTACGCAACGGATTTTGATGCGGTTTTTTTTAATAGATAGAGTGATTCAAGAGGAAGGTTTTAATATAATTTATTAGGTTTAAGTCAAAGCGGGCGCAGCCGCGGGCGGTAAGCTAGTAAATGATAACGCAAAAAATGTGGTCCTTCGAGGTCTACAAGCGAACCCTTCGCTTGTAGACCTCATCATACCTCAGATTAGCCCTAAATTTAATACATACATATCTTTGTATATCAATTTATAAAATGGAAAATAAATAGGTAATTTGTAATTCATCATCATCATCATCAACAGCCCATGTTTGTCCACTGCTGGACGTAGGCCTCAGTCATGGCACGCCATTGAGCCCGGTCATTCGCTCGTTTTGCCCGGCAACCCCGCGGATGTCGTCACTCCACCTTGTAGCAGGGCGTCCTACGTCCTACTAAGTGTAATTAAACTAAAACTAGATCATAGATTGCGCCTTCGCGTTTAACCAGCATCGTAAATGTCCTTTATTTTTATGGTTGCCTGGAAGAGATTGCTTTAAGCAATAAGGCCGCCTTTTGTGCTCTTACCATATTCATGTTTTCATGTTAAATTATGTTTTTATTACTGGTACTGTACAATAAAGTGTCATAAATAAATCATAAGTTATTGACACTAACTTCGACTTGACATTTAATTTTTTATTAATTTATTACTTAAATACATTCTATTAATAATTATTATTTATTTTACAGGAACGAAGGTCCATACGGTTTAATAATCTGTCCCTCAAGAGAACTAGCGAAACAGACGCACGACATAATATTACACTTTGTGAAACATTTGAAAATGACTGGCCACCCTGAAATAAGGAGCTGTCTCGCTATTGGTGGTGAGTTGCAACTACCCTCAATAAAGAAATTATTTTTAACGGATTTTTAATGCGATTTATTAATTAAAAATCAAATAATGGTTTAATGTGAAACTACCCTCACGATTTTCTTTTTGACATTAAAAAAAATAACGCACTGTAGATGTTAAATGGTTTGTTATAACAACGTAGGTCTAATAGTCTTAATAATTAGGCAGATAATTGTCCCCCGTGGTCTTACTAGCATTGCTCCGCTCCTGTTGGTCTTAGCGTGATGATATATAGCCTATATAGTATAGAATATTTTAAATCGGGTTAGTAGCTCCTGAGATTAGCGCGCTCAAACAAACAAACTCTTCAGCTTTATAATATTAGTATAGATTGTACAGAAATATACATTTATTTATTGTATAATACAGGTGTTGCGGTGTCCGAATGTATGGAAACAGTACAAAGGGGTGTACACATAATGGTCGCTACCCCCGGCCGGCTTATGGACATGTTGGATAAGAAAATGGTGAGGAAATATACTATTTACTATTAGTATACTATTTATTGTTTAGTTTATATTTATTTAAATGTCATACGTTTTTTAAATATGATAACTTATATTTATTTGAACTTTAGGAGGAACATTAAAAGTAGTTTTTTAAGACTTATTTTTATGATAAGATATTTTTTTTGAAATAAATTCTATATACGCATACAAATCACCACCGAGTCACTTATTATATTTATTCCATGTACTATTGTGTTTATTTTTATAATTTCCTATTTACTTGTATAACTTCTTATTATACAAGTTAAACATATCTGTCTTACCACAAAAAACTTTAGACAGGGTTTAACTTTAAGCGCGGGTTCTCTTTAATCTGGTTTTGCCGTATTTCACATAGACAACTATTAAAGTGACAGATCCCTGGTTTAAAGTTGGACTGTGTTTAAATTGTTTTGTGGTAAGACCATATTATGAAACATTACACTAACGTTTTCTTCACCTTTTTATATTTATTTTTTGTATAACAGGTTCGTCTAAACGTCTGTCGGTACCTCTGCATGGATGAAGCGGATCGGATGATAGACATGGGCTTCGAGGAGGACGTCAGAACGATATTCTCATACTTTGCCGGGCAGCGACAGACTTTGTTGTTTAGTGCGACTATGCCGAGGAAGATACAGAATTTTGCAAGGTATTTAGTTTGAAATAAATTACATTTTTATTTTAATGAAATTTATTTACATATTAATTATTAACATAGTTTATCATAGGTAAATGGCTGTTTTTCAGGTATAGTCTCACTATTTGGTTTGATTTTACGGTTTAAAATATGCACTCATTTCCATTATCGACATTTGTTTATCGATACTTGCCGCACTAGTCGATAAATACCAACGATGTTAGTTTTGCAGGACGTAAACGTAAAGTCAGATGGAAATAATGTTTTGTAAATGTTAAGAATTGTTATAATTCCAACGGAATATCATTGTAATGGCATAAAGCTACGTAAAAATTAATAAATGTCATTTTTAGACGCCTCCAATACGTTTCTAATTTAATGGTGACGCCATTACAAGATGGTGTCTTGGGAATAACCGTCAGTGTCATAGGGATCATGTTTCGCCGTGCTGACTTTACTTTTTCTAAACTTTCTAAAATTACGCTAGAAAACTGGGAAAACTACTACTTTTAACTAGTGATGTAACGATACATGATTTTGCCGATACGATACCGATACCGATATTTGTAGTAAAAAATCGGCGATACCGATACCGATATCGATGGCTTGGTAGAAAAATAAATAGTGAATTATGCATAAAAGTTACCAACATTTAACAGAGACTCAACAGTAAATCGTATTCTTTTAAATAAAAATGCCAAATCAAAAAACAAGAAAAACATTTATTTCAGTATTATTATTTTACAAAGTCAGTTACACTTTAAGTAATACAAATACAATCAGTAATCAAAGTTTACTATTGGTAGAGTTTTTTCAGAAAACAAAGTGCCCGCGTGCGGGCGACCTCCCGCATCGTTCATTGGGCGCGGTTTTTTGAATTGTTTGATTTCGATATCGGTTGTTTTATAATCGGCGATATCGATATATCGGCCGATATATCGGTATCGGTATCGTTACATCCCTACTTTTAACTATAATCTACCACCAGATCGGCCCTTGTGAAGCCAGTGACCGTCAACGTTGGTCGAGCCGGTGCAGCATCACTGAACGTTCGCCAGGAACTCGAGTTGGTGAAAGCCGAAGCCAGGACTGTTCACTTGCTGCACTGCCTCCAGAAGACCGCGCCTCCTGTGCTGGTCTTCGCGGAGAGGAAGCAGCACGTGGACGCTATACACGAGTATCTGCTGCTGAAGGGTGAGTGGTCTTCTCGGTGAAGGTGCGGTCTACTTGGTCTACTCGGTGAAGGTGCGGTCTACTTGGTCTACTCGGTGAAGGTGCGGTCTACTTGGTCTACTCGGTGAAGGTGCGGTCTACTTGGTCTACTCGGTGAAGGTGCGGTCTACTTGGTCTACTCGGTGAAGGTGCGGTCTACTTGGTCTACTCGGTGAAGGTGCGGTCTACTTGGTCTACTCGGTGAAGGTGCGGTCTACTTGGTCTACTCGGTGAAGGTGCGGTCTACTTGGTCTACTCGGTGAAGGTGCGGTCTACTTGGTCTACTCGGTGAAGGTGCGGTCTACTTGGTCTACTCGGTGAAGGTGCGGTCTACTTGGTCTACTCGGAAATTGGTGTGGTCTACTTGGTCTACTCGGTGAAGGTGCGGTCTACTTGGTCTACTCGGTGAAGGTGCGGTCTACTTGGTCTACTCGGTGAAGGTGCGGTCTACTTGGTCTACTCGGAAATTGGTGTGGTCTACTTGGTCTACTCGGTGAAGGTGCGGTCTACTTGGTCTACTCGGTGAAGGTGCGGTCTACTTGGTCTACTCGGTAATAGGATTGGTCTACCTGGTCTACTCGTTAATAGGATTGGTCTACTTGGTGCAATGTTTGATCTACTTAGTAAAAGGTGCGGTCTATTTGGTGCAATGTGTGTTCTACTCGGTAATAGGTAATTTTGGCCATTTAAGGCCAACCCCTTCCAAGGATGCGAGTTCGAGTCCCGCCTCGTGATCGAATTTTTTCTATCTATACTAATATTATAAAGCTGAAGAGTTTGTTTGTTTGTTTGTTTGAACGCGCTAATCTCGGGAAGTACTGGTTCGATTTGAAAAATTCTTTCGGTGTTGGATAGCCCATTTATCGAGGAAGGCTATAGGCTATATATCATCACGCTAAGACCAACAGGAGCGGAGCAATGAGGGTGAAACCGCGGGGAACAGCTAGTTCTTTATAAATTTATATTTATAAAGCATTTGAATGCCATAAAACCAAAAATATCAAATTCAACAAAAAAAGGTCGTGTTTCATCGTTACAATATTGTATTCACTGAAAAAGTGTTTCATATTGGTTGAGATGGTTGTTAATCATCTCAATAGAGATTATATAACAATGTGTTATATATATATAACACGACAAAATGTACTGAAAAATTGTTAAGTATAACAATGTTACATTGTTTTATAACATTTTTCAGTACATTTTGACGTGTTATAACACAATGTTATATAATCTGTACGCACCTTGAGACACATAAAACTGAAAGAATACTAATTGTAAATATTTTTAACGTAGTATGTACATTAAATTGTTAAATAAATAAATACTTATTTTTCTAGGAGTAGAAGCAGTAGCAATACACGGTGGTAAGGACCAAGAGGAAAGATCAAGAGCCGTGGAAGCGTTCAGGAGAGGGGAGAAAGATGTCCTCGTCGCTACGGATGTAGCTAGTAAAGGTAGGAATAATAAATATGTATATACATATAATAAAAAAGAGCGTGTGTGCGGAGTACACGTGTCAGAAGTGAAACTTCTTTGGCAACATTCAAAGATACAAAAATCGTACTCCATGACATGACGGTATTGCCATGACGCGAACTTGACATTTTACTCTCAACGCTAAAGAAGTTTCACTTCAATACATAATAATGATAAATTTTTAAAGAATAAGAAAAAAATCGATCACGAGGCGGGATTCGAACGCGCGTCTTTCACAATGCCGGGGCGATGCCTGACCAAGCTATCGAATTTATTCTATAACTAGCTTCCGCCCGCGGCTTCGCCCGCGTGGTGTTTTGATACAATGTTCTTTCTCAGATTCTAAAGATTGTCTGTGCCAAATTTCATCAAAATCGGTTGAGAGGTTTAAGCGGGAAAGCGTAACAGACAGACAGATAGAGTTACTTTCGCATTTATAATATTAGTAGGGATTCATATGGATGTAAGTTGATCGTATCTGCAAGAAATTTGGTATACACTAGAAAGATTAGTCTTCTTCTGTAATGCGATCAGGGGCGTAGCTACCGCCGCCGTATCTGCCGTATCAATTATACGGGGCCCCCGCGCCAAGGCCACCAACGTGCGTAAATAAAAATTACTAAAAACTTCCCAATTTTTTTTTTCAGAAATGACAAAAGTCAAAAAAAGTAATTTTCTGGCCTCCTGTGTGTATATTTAATTTGAATTGTTTGTAAAAATTTTGGAATAAGTGACAGATAGATAAATATTTCTTTTAATTTTATGCAAACATTTTTTTTTTCTTTTGTGAGAAATCTTTACCCTTCCTAAGGGCCCCCAAACAAATTTTTATACGGGGCCCCGCCAAGGCACGCTACGCTTCTGTAATGCGATCCACTAAGAATAGACCAGAATACACCAATATAGAATACACCAAAGATCTTTAGGTGTGTATCAAATGTCATTTGAAAAGTAGGATTTACTTGAAAATCCTTTTTGCATTTCAATAACCGTTTATTTTACTTTCGTGTCACTTTATCGATATTGAAAGAAAGAAAGAAGAAGATATTGTGTCACATTTATACATTGTTTCTAGATACCGGTTCATTAAATAGGCCATACCTATATCTGACCGGTTGGCTTGGTTGGTAGTGGCTCTGCCTTCCAAGCCAGAGGTCGTGGGTTCGATTCCCACCCGGGGCAAATATTTGTGTGATGAACATAGATGTTTGCTCTGTGCCTGGTTGTTAATTATCTATATAAGTATTTATTTAAAAATTATATATGTATGTTTATCAGCCATCTGGTTTCCATAACACAAGCGAAAGCTTAGTATGGGATCAGATTGTGCCGTGTGTGAAAATTGTCCTGAAAATATTTATTTATTTATATATTCCTTACAGGTCTGGACTTCCAAAACATACAGCACGTAATCAACTACGATATGCCGGAAGACATAGAGAACTACGTCCATCGTATCGGTCGTACCGGTCGTGCGGGGACCATGGGCGTGGCGACCACGTTGCTCGGTCGTCAGCAAGATGATAGTGTGTTACGGGATTTGGCGCATTTGTTGCGGGAAGCGGGGCAGAAGGTGAGGAAAAAAAGAAAAAAAATCACAAAAAAAAAATGCAAAAATAGACAAAAAAAGTTTTTATAGTCGTTAATAATATAGCAGTAGATGAAGTATCTACTTTATTACATAGTTTTTCATAAAAAATGTGTGAATACAATTAATGATCGTGAAAAAAAGGGCAGTAAATGACTACAAAAAAAAAAATTTTTACCATCAAGTAAAACATCTGTTACCTAGTTTTTCACAAACAATGTGCGGAAAATTTAAATATAATAAAATGTTTATATAATTAAAAGATAGTTAATTCAGACAACAGTAGCATTTATGATAAAAAAAAAAAAAACATAAATAACTTGAACTTAAAAATACCCTACAATTTCACTTCACAAATCTTAATATATATAAATCTCGTGTCACAATGTTTGTCCTCAATGGACTCCTAAACCACTTAACCGATTATAATAAAATTCGCACAACATGTGCAGTTCGATCCAACTTGAGAGATAGGATAGTTTAAACATGTAGGTACCACGGGCGAAGCCGGGGCGGACCGCTAGTAATCTACTATATTCCAAACTACCCATATATTTGTTAACAAATAAACTGAAAAAAAAAAATCATAAATGTACCTACAAATTTACAAATCTTCATAAATAATATAAAATTTTCAAACTACCCTACAATTCAATAAAATCCTACAGGTCCCGTCATTCCTAATCGAGATGTTGGGCGAAGCGGACGTGCCGGCGACGGACGGACAGGGCTGCTCGTATTGCGGTGGGCTGGGGCATAGGATCACTGGTATGTTGTTTTCTAGTTATTTTTTACTAGCTTTCCGCCCGCGGCTTCGCCCGCGTTTTCAAAGAAAAACCCGCATAGTTCCCGTTCCCGTGGGATTTCCGAGATAAAACCTATCCTATGTGTTAATCCAAGTTACCCTCTATATGTGTGCTAAATTTCATTGTAATCGGTTCAGTAGTATTTGCGTGAAACAGTAACAAACACACACACACACATCCTCACAAACTTTCGCATTTATAATATTAGTAGGATAGGAGGTTAAATGATAATTTATTTTAGTAGCTTAAATTAGTGTATAATGGAGTAAGAAAAGATTAATCTTTTGAAGTAGAAAAAGTGTACATTTATTGTAAACAAATAATAATTATTGATAACAAGTAAAAGTGTGATCACTCATGTATTCATTACTATTTTGCATCATCAAAAACGGTTCATTCAAGCCTAAGATCCGGCTCGAAGGACCAAATCAGGTTATATTAATGTTAGAAAACTAGTAACATGAACTTACACTTAAATTTTATTTACTATAGCGCAATTTAGTCTATACATATTAACCATTATTCTTTTTCGAATTTGTTTTTACAATGCAAATTACAATTCAGCCAATGCAATTTTTTAATCTATAATTAGCCTTTTTGACGGTTATTTCTTAAAAAAAAAAATACTTTCAAAGAACAATCAAAATTTTTAATATTAAATGTTAACAATCCTACTATCCTACTAGTATTATAAATGCGAAAGTTTGTGAGGATGTGTGTGTGTGTGTGTGTGTTTGTTACTCTTTCACGCAAATACTACTGAACCGATTACAATGAAATTTAGCACACATATAGAGGGTAACTTGGATTAACACATAGGATAGGTTTCATCCCGGAAATCCCACGGGAACGGGAACTATGCGGGTTTTTCTTTCAAAACGCGGGCGAAGCCGCGGGCGGAAAGCTAGTTATTACTAAGCGAAATGGTGAACGTCCATCCGATCCAATGGTCGAAAAGCGAGAGAGCGCGGAGTGTGACGTCAGCCACCGTCCTCGCTAGCTGGCCTTTTTTTTTTTTTTATAGTGGGGAAATCTTCCAAAGATACCCACTGCCCCCGGGGAAGGAGCCGTGGGTTATGTACTTATGTCGGATTCTTACCGACTAAAACCCCACTGTGTTCCGTCGAGCCGCTTTAATGATGGGGCCGCGGGTATTGGTTGGAATTCTTCCGCGACCCTCGCTAGCTGGCCTGCGATCCCTTTACGTCTTGCACATCCATGACGTCACTCTGACGTCACAGCCGAAGACGCCCCCTAGTGCCTATTCCACTAACTCTTTACTATTTATTAAATATTCTATCTTTTTGTACAGAATGTCCAAAACTGGAGGCGGTTCAAAACAAGCAAGCTTCGAATATCGGCAGACGGGATTATTTGGCGAACACAGCGGCAGATTATTAGTTTTAATTCTATTAAAGAACTAGCTGTCCCGCAGTTTTACCCGCATTGCTCAGCTCCTGTTGGTCTTAGCGTGATGTATATAGCCTAATATATATAGCCTTCCTCGATATATGAGCTATCTAACACCGAAAGAATTTTTCAAATCGGACCAGTAGTTCCTGAGATTAGCGCGTTCAGACAAACAAACTCTTCAGTTTTATAGTATTAAGTATAGATTAAATGGAATAAATTGTCTCGTTCAAGTAAGTTGTTTCTCTGTGTGTTAGAAAGAGATGGTTATATATTGTGCGAATATAAAATCTCTGATAATATAAACTGTGTTTTTTTTTTATTTATTTAGGACCAAAATGTATAAGCTGTCTTACTTGAATTAATGTTTTTCTGTGTGTTAGAAAGACAATTACACTGAAACACACAATTAAACAGACATACCACACACAAACCCACAAACAAATAATTTTATAAGCGTAATATAAGATTTTGTACTACGTATAAATTGTAAATATGTAATATTAAGTAAATAAATAATTAACTTTTTATACCGGATTTTTATTTTTTTTCCTGTAATTATACCCCTTCATTATAATCTTAAGAAGATTTAGTTCATATTATATAGTACTAGCGGATTCCCGTTCCCGTGGGATTTCCGGGATAAAACCACTGACACAAAATTTCGGGTCATTTGTAACAGGATGGCGGTTCTACAGGGGTCTTAGTACGCAATGACAAAAAGAAAAATGATGGTCAGAACGTTGATACCGGATACCTTAAGATACTGTAATATTTTATAGTAGAGAATCTTAACATAAAATATTATAGTATCTTCACCGTGGTCCGTGTGTGACGCGCTTTACATAAAAAATAATCTTCCCTATTATTTGACACCTTGTAGCAAAGAATACGTAATAATATTTAGGTTTTTGCTCAGCGGTAGGTTAAGGTATTCAGACTTTGCCGCTCTTACAAAATAATATCTTCGATAGGTTTAGTTCATCACATTACCTATTTGATTTTGAAATTTCAAGAAGGATAATTATTGGAAGATAAACTCGCATAATGTAGGAATTTCTATATATAAAATAAACATAGGATAATCCCATTTGTAAACCTGCAACAAGCCTGCAACTTTCAAATACTTTTAGAGCGATCTATCTTCCTAAAATTTAAATTAGTAAAACATCTTCGATTTAATAAAACAACTGTGATAATCATATCATACTTAATTCGTGTAATTGAACGTTTGTCAGTAAAAAAATTGGTTGTCTGTAAAGTCGGTTTACTGACGATAGTTGAACGTGACAACGTCCAATTGTGCTTCTTTGTCGCTCGTTCCGGGCTCTCGCTTGCACATGGAACGCCTCAGAGCGAGGTAACGCCGCATGAGTCATGTTTTTTCGTGCGTGCAGCCGGCTCTATCGAATTATAAGACGTTGTCACGTCAAAAATAAAGAGTCGGTTACCACTCACTTAGCAAAACCTACTGAAACCGCCAAAAAATGAATCATATAAGTTTACTATACAAGCGCACGCACTTGCAACTTTTTTCAGTGACACATTTTAAAAAATAAAAACGTAACTTGCTACGTTTTGCTCACGATTTGTAAACGCGCGATTTTTTGTGTCCCAATAGATGGAATTTTATTCATTCTCGATTTGCAGAACGCCCCAAATCTACACAACACACGCAACTCGCCTGAAACCTTATGGTGGCACTGATATAAAAAAGCAAAACGCCAACCACACTGCGTGTTTGGTAGAAAAAAAATATTTATATGAAGAATTTGGGGTTCTACCTGCGTACACGAGTTTTTCTTTTTAAGCACTATATTTGGGTCGAAATATCAGTACTCAAGAGACTCAATACTTAAGAGTTAGTTTCAAATTGACTGCTATCTCCCAGTGAAAGTCACATTAAAATCGGTCCAGCCATTGTAAAAAAAAAATATTTTGCTATGTGTAACGGGTATACATCATTTATTTAGAAAATCGATAAGTGAATATTTCAATCAGACAATTTTATTTTTGAAGTGAAACTTGTTTATGCCTGTTGAGAGTAAAATTTCAAGGTCGCGTCATGGCAATACCGTCACGACATGGGGTAAGGCGACGATTTTGGTATTTTTTAACTCTAACACGTGTGAAAAGACACACACGCTCTTTTTTGTATAGGTCTCAGTATAGGTGACCGCCTCCTTGGTAGGGTAAAAAAGGGGTTAAAATAAAACACAAATTTTAAAATAGTCTTATATTCAGTACTTAACGAAAACCAAAACATAATTATTATGGTATAATTTCTAATAATCTAAGCTTACAATTAAAAGCGACAATCTATACATATGAGAAAAAATTTATACAGTTTTTTTTTATTACAATTGATTGCAATGAAATCCATTATACAGGGTGTCCCACTGTTGGTATACTAAGCTCAAAGGAGGTTATAGTTTTGCACACGCTGAGTTCGTAAAAAATACTTATAAAATTCCAGACATATTTTTTTTTTTTCAAATAGATGAATTCTTAAAACTCTATGTGTACACCCATAACAAGCAACCCGCCCAACTTTGCCACCAGCACGTGAGCTATCGTTTAGGATTATGTTTTCATAGACAAAATGCTCACATTAGTGAAGCGGTATATGCCGGCTGCGGCTGCTAAATTTTTGACGTAATTTAGTTGTTTAAGTATTTTTTTCGTGATCAGTGTATGCAAAACTACAAGTCCCTTCGCGTTTAGTATACCAATAGTGGGACATCCTGTATAATTTTATAGCCAGTTTTACGACTTCTGAATATCTTCTTTAGCTTATCTGTCAGTTAAAATGACAATGTTTGAATAATTATAGTGCTAAATAAACTATCAGGAACTTTATCAGCAAGTCGTGAAACTGGCAAATATGCAATATTAATGTACCAACTGTGAAAAAGAGTGTTATGTTTTAACTTTATTCCAAATCCCAAAATATTTGTGTTAACTTATTCACAATTTTATAATTACTAATTAAATTTATAGTAAAGACGTCAATAATATTTTGTTAAAAACCGATTTTTTTTTTTCAACCAAAAACACGATTTTGGAACAAAACTTATTGTTTCGTCTCTAAATAATATAAACTTTTTAGTAAGTTAAAAAACCTTATCTATTTATTATTATTATTTTTTTTTTTTTTATTTAAATAAATAGCATTTCAACTATATCTCAAAATGAATCCTTAATTTTGATGAAGTGATTTTTTGGCAAAAACATTAAACTAATTTTTTAATATTATCGACTGGCTACCAAATAAAATAAAAAATATTGCATTACAATATTCAAATAATATTTTGTTTCCTTCTCTCGATTTTGCACTCGATACTTAAATAATAAAGAAAAAAAATTACTTAAAAATTAAATGATAATTTATCTATGTAATTTTAACCAACTTCAAAAAATGTACTATTTTTCCATATATTCCTGGTCCGATTTAGATTTTTACGAATATTAACCTAAAATTGCATCCAAACGGTGAGCCAGCCAAGAAAACTTGCAAAATAATGTCTAAACATTTATTTATACTTTCCCAACAACATAATATATGAAAAAAATCTTAATTAAATCAAGCGGTCAATATTTAAAAAAACTATACTAAATACCGACTCAAACAAACTTTACTAAAATGAATCTACCCGCAAATAGCATTTTTTATTTTTCACCGCGTACACATCGAAAAAACTTCATTTTTATATAAAAAAACGCGGGTAGACGCATTTTTTACTAAATTTAACTAATGATTATCGAGGAAGCAAAAGAAAATACATTATTATATATATTAAAATCTGGGAGTTGTGTGTCGATGCGATAACGTCGAATCACCCAAAACTAATCCAAAACCTCATTTAAGCCCATTGATACTGGAAAAAAATTAATTATTTTATTTTTAATAAAAAAGAACTAAAAAAAAACGCTTAAACTCATGAATATGTCACCGATCCTTGATAACAAAGTTTGAATATGTGTCCGTGTAAGTCAAAATCGAAAGGAGTCGGTTACATACAAACACACAGGTGAAGCTAATATAGGCGTGTTAAAAACATTAGGGATTTTATCGTATTTTTCTTTTTTGGATAAATCGCTATTGTTTCGTTATGGTGTCACTTATTAAGTTATTATTAAGCTATTGCATAGCTTCTATCGCGGGCCTTGAGCGCGGGGACCGAATCGAGAAATTCCGTAACGAAAAAACCTCACGCTCCCCACTCCGACGGGCGCGGAGGTGTGGCTTGAAGGCATAGCATGCAATAGCTTTACCGCGGCAGTCCCCGAGTGCCACACGTCTTTTTAATTTTTAATTTAGTGCATTGGGGAATTTCAGAAATTTTTTAAACCAAACAATACTTTAAAAGAGCTGGAGACTATTATTTAAAAAATTTCATTTATAAAGCATTTATCAAATCGGAGTAGTTCCTGAGATTAGCGCGTTCAAACAAACAAACACACTCTTCAACTTTATAATATTAGTAAAGATTTGAATGCTATAAAACTAAATAGCAAAAATTTCTCAACTGTGGAGTTTCTCGCCGGTTCTTCTCCGTAGATACTGCTTTCCGAATCGGTGGTAAATGATAAAAATATGTAATGACGTTTCAAAAGTGCTTCTAGAAGTCTAATTGAATAAATAAATGTTTGAGTTTGAGCATCATTTTATTTTAAATATCATGAAAGTATGAAAATAAAGCGGTTTAAACGTTAAACTAAAATTTTAGAGTTCCGTACCGAAAGTGTAAAAACGGGAGCCTATTACTGACACTTCGCTGTCTGTCTGTCCGTCTCTGTCTTATGAACCGTGAATGTGATAGTTATAAATTTGTATTTTTCAGATATGATGTATTCTTTTGCAAATAAACAAATAATAGGAAATCCATGTTAAGCAACGGTTGGCGCGGTCACGAATCGGATGGGTGAACATTTTTTGGCAGTTGCTTTTTAGCTTATATTTAGGGAACCCTTACAACTAGCGCTTGGCCAATTTCTAATCAATAAATTACGTTATTTCACATAGTATTTGAGGTCAATATGTAACATATTATAACGGTGTAAAAATAAATGATTTATAATTAATAATGGTGTAAAAATAAATGATATTTATATTTACTCCGTTCGAAATTACCTCCAATGCACTGTATCTATTTTCTAACACCACTACCGAAACAACACGATTTACCCACTATTACTTTTCTGATTAAGTAACAAAGTCGTACCCCAGGTATTTCTTATTTTTCCTTCTCACGCGCGCAGCTTTTTTATCATCGTAATCTTCTGACGTATCTTGATCATATATGTTATTTTCCACCACCCAATCCTCGCCGATCTCTGTTTTAATTTGCTTAACTTGTTCCCGGACTGACGGGGACTTTTTCTTTCTCTTTCTCTCCTCTCTAGACTTCCTTGGCCTCTCTTCGAGGACCAAATGAGGATATTCCTCCACAATGAAACTCTCTGGTTCGTAGCTGGTTGTTATTTCTACTCCTACAGAGGGATCAACGTCCGGCAATATGTAGTAATTCTCAAAATCACCGTGTAGTGTTATCTCGTTCATTTCTGTTGTGAAATGTCGTTTTTTCTTGCCGCTGTTGCAGTGTTTTATGTATGCATATTTGGGTTTAGTATCATCTGGTATGATATTGACCGTCCATTCTTGGTGTTCGGACGCGGGAATTTCCTTAACCTCCTCCATAGTTATCTCTTGTTCTTCAGCTATTTCGTATATGAAATTATCTGAGATGTTCCCGTCGTCCATTATTTGAAGGACTTCGCTTTGGTTCTGTAGATTCGGGTCAATTTCGCCTTCTGTTTGCTCGTGGCTTGTCGATGTTTGCGGTATGATCTGAAATAAAATTTTAATGAATAATACATGACAATATAATATTATCTTAAACATATCATGTACATATAATATTATCTCTTAAATATAAGTAGGATTAGTATAACCATGTATAGTTTGTTATCAAGTTGTCCTTTGTATAATAAGTAAGGATGGCTATCTTTATTTCATAATTAATATTAAAATGCAACTATGTTTGTTGGTATGTCGTTCACGCAGCAACGGAGCATGTATATGATATGAATAGATCTCCGCCCGCGTTTTCAAAGTAAATACCCGCATCGTTCCCGTTCCTGAGATTTCAAGGATAAAAAGTAGCCTATGTCTTATTCTGGCTATACATCTATTTACATATTTACAAATTTCATTGTAATTGGTTCAGTAGTATTTGCGTGAAAGAGAAACATTCATCCATCCATACTTCAAACTTTCGCGTTTATAATATTTGTAGGATTTAAAACTGGAGATGACAATTATTTTTTGTTAGATGGTTAGATTGTGGCTAGCTTTTATAGCTTTTTGAAATATCTAATTTCTATGAGATTTTCCTATAAGTTGGTTTGTTAATCATTTATTTGCTGAATAATACGTGACAATATAATATTATCTCTAAGAATAAATATTAGTAGGATTAGTATAGTTTGTTATCAAGTTGTCCTTTGTATAATAAGTAAGGATGTAGATAAATAATAACTGCATATAGATAAATAATAACCGCATACCTCAATAATCTGCTTAGGATCGGGCATCTTAGTGATCACCTGCTCCGACTGTGTGATGGAGGCCTCCGCTTTGTCACTCTCAACTTTAACAACCCACAGCTGTTTCTTCTGTAGGTTCTTTAGTGATCTGCGGGGAAAATCGTTTTATAAGTATTTATCAATATAATTTTTTTTTAAGTGTTTATTTTCTTTATTTAAAACTAGCTTTCCACCCGCGGCTTCGCCCGCTTTGACTTAAACCTAATAAATTATATACTAAAACCTTCCTCTTGAATCACTCTATCTATTAAAAAAAACCGAATCAAAATCCGTTGCGTAGTTTGAAAGATTTAAGCATACAAAGGGACATAGGGACAGAAAAAGCGACTTTGTTTTATACTATGTAGTGATAGTGAAGACGTGTCTTCCTAACATAATAAACCTGAGGTTTCCGAGCGAAAACCACTAAACGATTAATGATGCTACTTGGCACTAATGTAGCTTATGTATTTATTTACTTATCTATTAAAATAAGAACGCATATAAAATACTTGCTATATACATAATATAATAAATATAACATATTAAAATTTTATATACTTACAGATAACCCAAAGTATCGACGAGTTGCCTCACGTTGAGGCGAGATATCGCCTCGGGCTCTTTTTTACACGACTCCATACTGTAGTTGTGTTCTATGCGTATTATGTCGGCCGCTGAAAGATTATTTATTTTTAACCGACTTCAAAAAAAGGAGGAGGTTATCATACCCGGTATATTTTATTTTATTTTTTTTATCATTATTATAAGTGAAATTTTCAAGTTTGGATTTATAGCATGACTGCAAAGTTTTTAAATTATGAATTATGAAAGATTTGGTAATTTTTATGATAAATCAGGTAAGTAAAGGGTAAGCATAATAAAATAGTTATGTTTGTAAAAAATGTTGAATTCCCTAACATTTAATTTATTAGAATTCACAAAAACAGAAAAATCGTTACAATTTATGATAATATTATAATAAGTTTAAAAAATATTTTATTGTCCAATGTGAGATTAGCGAAAAAAAATCGGTAATTTTATTTTTACAAACAACAGGAAGTTACGTTAGTTAACAAAAAAACTTATCTAAAAACCAATAAATTCTTAAACACCATATTTTCCAACCCACCAAATTTTTTTTTTATATTTTTATATATTTTCCTACCTTTCTTCTGCTCGGGCGTTTGCTGCGCCGGCGCCGCTTGTTCCTGCGGCGTGAGCAGCTCGGGCAGCATCGGCGAGTCGATCCATAGCCCTTGTGCGTCTAACTCGAAATGGTACCTGAGTAATTTATATTATTTGCTATAATATGGGTATTATCTACTTATACTTATAGTAAAAAAGCTGAAGAATCCGTTTGTTGTAACACGCTCTCAGGAAGCGAACCGATTTTTAACTGTTGGGTACAAAATAAGTACCACACAAAGCCAGGGCAGACCACTATGTTATATAAGACCCTTGGCATTTTAATATCAACAGATTGCAATGGTAGCAACATAAACAAACTGTTATCAAGATTCAATATGATGAATATGAGAAATGTCATATTTTAAATGATTGAAGGAACTTAAAGTCTATGAAACATATATTTTGTACATTTTAATCTATTAGAGACCTATAATTGGATAACTTAGTGTTATACACTTAAACCAATTGTAGATAATGAGCATGTTTTACCAATAACAAAGCTATAAAATTGCCATTTTTTATAGTTTTTCTCTGTAGAAACTGCTTCCTAAACTGGTGATTATCAAGTTGAAGATTGTACTATTTTAAATAAGGCGCGAAACGAAAGACATTTTTCATAACAGCGCCATCTACATGCCTTATGAAGAAACTCTAAGACAATAGCTACTTAAGAGCGCTTATTCAATTTAACGCAAGTCAAAATCTCCGCGATCTATTACGATAGATCGCGGCTTGCGCTATCCTTTTACTATGAACAGCATAGGTCCACAGGAGAGCGCCGAGCAACATGTCCTCTCTCTGGAAAGGCTCGCTGCCGACTGATTTGAATAGGGTCGCGCGCAGTGTTTTATAGTACTTTAAAAAAAATTGTAGAAAAATAATAGAGGTACCTTAGTTGATTTTTTAAATTTTATCTTATAAGTAAGACATTCTTTTATTGCAATATGTATAAATTATATTCAATTAAGTCAAATATCTTGGTGAAAATAATCATTTTGTCGACTATAATTTCTTAAAAAAATTCACATTGTTCGGATTTTAATTTCGTAAGTTAGGAGTCCAAAATAAAAAAATCTTTTAAATAACTATTTTAATAAGGATTTTTTCAGTTAGTTAAAAAAAATTGTGTGTTAGATCTGTCAGCAATTTCAGATATTTTTAGCTTCGAAATTGACACTAAAAGTGAAATCAAGTAATCATCGGCTCAGTTATCCTGATGGTATTCACAAATACTGTATTAATTGAAAAAAACTCTTAACTAACTACATAGACAATAAAATTTCCTAAAATTATTAGTAATTCATATGTTTGTAAGATAAGTGGTTGATGGACAATCTGGTTTGAAAAATCACATATTTGAACCAAACAGCGCACGGACCGCGTACACGGCCTTAACAATGGTATATACATACTAGCATTTCGTTGTTTTGTATTACAATATATTTATATGAAATACATTTCTAATTAACTTGAAGAAGTGAAAATTCATTCATTTGTACACTTTTCTTTTAATGTTACTTCATATAGGTAATATGTAATAAAAAAAGACATTTGTGAGTTTTATAATGATTAGTATATTATAGTTACTAATTTTAGATTTAAACTCCATAGATTTGATCATAACTGATATTCCAAGAGAAATAACCATACGTAAGACTGTGTATGAAATGTTCTTCAAATTACCATACCCTGATTTTTCTCATTAACACTTAACCTGAACCTTTCTACTATTTGCTTGCCAAATTATATCAAAATCAGTTCAGTAGTTTAGAAGTGAAACTACTTACACATACATTGAATAATCAACTTTATTGTTAAAAAATAAAAACCTATACTACAACATGGATTAATGCTGATTGATAACAGAATATTGGTCATCTTACATTTCAAATTTTTATAATATCTATAAAAAAGCTGGGTTTTCAGATTGACCTACATTATAATTTTAAATAAGACCAATTTACCTAGACAAGTAAGTTAATGCTTGAGTTTGAGTTAGAGTTTAGACTGATCAAGTTAACTCCTCCTACTAATATTATAAATGCGAAAGTTTGTGAGGATGTGTGTGTGTGTGTGTTTGTTACGCTTTCACGCAAATACTACTTAACCAATTACAATGAAATTTGGCACACATATAGAAGGTAACTTGGATTAACACATAGGATAGGTTTTATCCCGGAAATCCCACGGGAACGAGAACTATGCGTGTTTTCCTTTGAAAACGCGGGCGAAGCCGCGGGTGGAAATCTAGTATATAATTTAGTTAATAAATTATAATATATTGTCCTTATTATATTGTAATAAATGTACATGTTGTTGCATTTAAGTCGTAAATTCCTATTTTTCCACATTTTTACGATTCAAAAGTGTTTCCATGGTCTATTTGAATAAATAAATGTATGAATTTGAGTTGGAACTCACCCACACAGCTGCAAGTTAACGTGCCTCCAGAGGCACTCGCTCTCCTCCTGCATTGCACCCTCGATCCAGTCCTGTCGTTTGTCATCTGTGTCCGATGTGGTGTTGACACTGAAATAAAAATTATATATTCTACTAGCTGCCCAGAAAAAATAAAGTTGTTCCGTCTTACTCTTATCACTTAGGGACATGAAAAATAGATGGCTGATTCTCAGATCTACCCGATAGGAACTACAGGAATTTCAACTGTTTTCGAGAATTGGTAACTAATATTGCGACAGGAACATTTAATATACATATAAGAAAATATATAATATAAAATTAGTTTAAAAAGACACTTTTAGCGATATTCAACCTATATCAGGTGACTTTTAAACATGTTGAAACATCTCATTCCCATTGGAAATTTATTAATACATAAGCATATATTGCATACTGTTATTAAAATATGAATAAAATTTGATTAAAAATGAAAGATTAATAAACATAGGTACATAGAAACGATTTTGACAAAGGCCTATTATGAGAATGTTGGTCATAATCTAGAGCCTAAGAAAACATTATTGAAATAAATAGACATTATACCCAAAATATTAGTAAATAATCAAATCAGTCAATAATAATTACTTCTACTTGTTAATAAAAATGGGTGTATATATAGAATGAAAAGACTATTTGGCCTACAAAAATAACAAAAATCCTGTTTAAATTTTAATATTAAAAACAAATGTTCGAAAATATTATATATGAGTGTTCATTCAGTTATAAAATAAAACAATACAAATACAACATTCAATACACATCATTATCTATTACATATTATGCATAATTTCTCATATATCCTTAATAAAGGTAATTAATGCAAAAAAAAATTTATAAACGTAAAATATTATACACATTATATAATTGTCTTCATTAATATATTCATAATAATTAATGAAACAAATAGAAAGTTGACATATTTACGAATATTTCAGACACTCAGAAATAAGTGTATTTCACAACACACATTTGAGTAGTATCTATGGTAAGGGAATAGAGTCGAAAATGGAACCAAAAAATTGTTATGTACAAAATAAATTACAACCTATACAGTAACAATTAATGAAAAACACAAGAATGAAATTAGGTTTTAACGTGATATTACGCCGAATTATGGGCAAAATTGTAATGTAAACATCTTATAGGAAACGATTGAATGATTTTGTTATCATGCATTTACTTGCGTATACAAAGCGTCGAGGTCATTGGGCGAAGCCCGAATGAATTCTAGCTACACATATCGAAATTTTGTGGTGTGGTTAAATAAAAGGCGGGAAAACACTCACTTGTAGAAGGAAAAGCTGCAGACCACATCATATTCCAAATTGCAGCCCTCTACAACGCATTTTTGAGCACTCATCTTGGGAACCCTAGCCGCGCTAACCAAACATGGACCCCGATCACTCACATCCTTATTTTAACGTAAAAAATTATAAATATACACATTTAGCGCCTAAACTAACTTTCAAACAAACTAATTTGATGGATCTTTGGAAAATTATCAATCAAATGTCGAAAATGACATGCTGTCACGAAAAGTCCAAGTCCCAAATGCGTGCCACTGCCATGAAATGGTGATGTAATTTACCATGAGAAATTTGTAGTGGCAACACTGTCTTCATGATTTATTAAATCGATTCGAGACATCGATTCAAATTAGAGTCGATAAATGTTTCGATTGTTAAAAGCTAACTTTTTATGAATATTGTGTGAAGAATCTTTAAAATTTTAGATACAAGAAAGTATTGTGATCTTAAATGTAGTGTTTAAAAACTCATGATTACTTTAAATTTATAAAACTAGGTGCTTTTATATTTTATGAACATGACTAGGTAAATGAATTAATATTAGTTAATTTGAATTATATTTAAATTGAATTGAAAATTATAAAATTGTAAATATTTACTTATGCATTTAGTCGGATTTGTGTTTTATATGTTTTTTATTGAAAATAATATAAAACGTGCAGAAAACGCGACAATTTTATAACAACACGCCATGCGTGAAGAACTTTGTCTTAAAAGCTCTTAGTAACTCACGGTGTAATAAGGTAGAACGTGAGTAGAACCAACTAGAATTAATATAGAATAAGATAACCTATTCTACAAACTTAAAGTCAAAACATACGGTATGTTATCGGCGAACAGTTTACTATAATATAATCAGCAAATTAATCACCAACTACTTATATTATTCCTAGGTAGCTACTATTATTTGGCATTAGTTCCCTCAGAAAAAAGTTTCATTTTCTCATTTGCAGTATGAAATAGTAGGTAGTAGTAACACCTTCAAGAAACGGTTCCCGAAAGTTTCCATTTAAATCTTTAAAACATTTCGGCATTATGGGCAAAAGTACGGTTTAAAAACGCAATTGTATAAAAAATAAATCGATTTTGATACAATCGAATATAATTGTTGCTATATCAAAAATGAATCATAGACAAAAACAAAAGCTTTTTCGCTCCAATCGAAGAAGGTTATATAACGAAACTGCCAGATTAGAAAATTGAGAAAAAATATTAAAACATGTGTTTTAGACAAAATATGGAGGAAATAATTATATACGCAATAAAATTTAACACTCTTTAATCAAAACAGAAGCATGAACCAATTATTTCTAAGACTTTTTATCCATATTAATTTACCATAGACAAGTATTCAGCTACGTATTGATCGCCTCCATTTCATGAACATATTATGCTACTTCCGGTGCAGCAAAGCTATTTTTGTAATAACCTCTTGTTACGTGGTATTCATATGCAATGTTATGCATATTTCTTTTATCAGAACTTCATCCAAATCATATCCAAATAATGCTAATCTAAGATTATTGTCATTGTCATCTAGTTTCTGACAAAAATTGACAACATTTTAGTGTCAAGATGTCAAGGATAATAGCATTTATGTCAATTATGTATCCCATTATTTGAATTATTTACATTGTATACACTCCTAGATCCTCCCCCTAGAGTGTATGTTCTGTTTCTAGATCACAGAGCAAGTAATATAGTATCCTATATCTATAGCTTCTTGTGATGTTGATAATATTTCAATTAGGTACTTAATAAAAATTTTCTAATAATTACTTATCTCTGGATCATATTCATCCCTTTCCTACTGTAATTATTTTTGAAATCAGTTCATGTCTCAACTCCCATATAATATTAGCTCCAGTATTGTGTAGCCTATAGAAATTTAAATAATGATAACAAACTAAGAATGTAGGTAGCTAGTATATTTTAGGTGCCTACTATATGCCCCATAGCCTAAATTACTTATGTAGAAACTAAAGTTATGTATTTAGTGATTCATACTATATAACCCACAATAACCTATACAGGGGGCCTCTTGTATGTATCTATAAAGCTTTTGTTAGCATAACCATCGATGATCCTTTCAAATTTCATTATTAGGTTCCATAATTAATAAGCCATAAATTTATATGATTATGTTTCAATATCCAATTTATATAAGAATTGTGCTACAACGATGTTGCTTTTTACTCCCCCTTTACAAAGTTAAGAGGTTCCAATTAAAAAAAATACTCCAAAATTCACTTTTTCTCGAAACTGCTTTTGCAACCTTATCATAATATTAAATAAATAACCAATTTTTCATGAATCTTATGTATATGCTTGTTTTAAACAATATCTAAGTCGATATTTATCTATTGAATAGTAATCCATTCTGAAGGAGAAAAAAGTTAAATGCTTATTTTTGACAACTGAACAAATCCTTTCGTTTCATTAGTTGATTTACCCAACTGAAAAATGTCACAATTTGAATAAGGGCCGATTTTTCAATGCCTTGATAAAACTTATCCGTCCAATAAAGTACAGGTAAATTAGCTTGGAGAAATTTTTGCATATGTAGTGGCACAGACTAATAATAATATACTACGTATACAAGTAGTGGTGTGTATATTACTCAGATCTTAGAGCGCGTTTCCACTATATCGTTCTGGCCTATACAAAAATGTTTCGATATCCTAACATTACTATTTAATTTTATACTTATTCCTAGCAACACTTTTGTTTTCAATAAAAACAAGTTTTTATTTGAAAGAAAATGGTTTTGACTTTATAAAAAAAAATATATCATTCAATTTCACGTCCTTGAGCAAACGACAAGGCGACTACCGTGAAACAATAAAATATCGTGTCCACAATAATTTGTTTCATAATTAATATTTGACCATAATAATTACGAAACAAAACAAATAAATAAATCGTCACTTGATAGTGGAAAGTGGAAACACGCACAAAACCAGAATAAACCAGTTTACGCTGTCCGCAGGTGCCACGTGCAGTCGTTTGGTACCGTTAGAACATAAAGCACACATTTAATTCAAAAATTATAATTATTACGTAGTTTAATTGTTAAATTTTGTATTTGTTGATTGTTGTTATTATTTGTTATTATTGTTATAATATTTGTTGAAGTGTTTAATTTGTGTGTAAGTGTTGTAACTTTATATTGTTAATTCAAAATGGCTCCAGTGTTAAAACATGGTCGAGGCAAGCCTTTGACTTCTCAAACTAAAGAATTAAACTTTACATGTCGTTTCTTTTTCAGGTTAGTAAATTTTTCATTTTAGTAACATTGTTAATGTAAAAGTTATACGTATGTTAAATGTGCAAATATTAAAATAAAGTCTCATCTTTTTCAGAGGAGAAACACATATAGTTTAATTAAATTTAATTTAATTTAATTTAATCCCTTATATATGTCGTGGCCATATCGTAGATTTGCTCATTTCATGATATGATCGATCATTTCGTGAAATGATCGCATTGCATGAAATGATCGAATGTCTATTGGCCACATCATGATGTGGTTTAGGCAGATCAATGATAAGAAATCGTTTCTCGATATGGCCAACTAAACGCGCGGTTTTTTCATGAAATGATCAAAATTATTTGATCATATCGTAAAATAGTTACATTAATTATTGGTAGAGGCGCTGCAAGCTCTGTGTTTATGTGATAACTGATAATATGGCGGCCGCTGGCGAAAATTTAATTATTCGCAGTTAAAAACTTCATAATTCGTTTAATAACAATATGAAGAAAGTCATAGCAAAGAATTTACGACGAAGAGGTTCGAGTACTATGGAAAATGTGGATATCTTATATGTATTGAAGAAAAAATGCGTCTTAAATAAAAGGATTTAAGACGCATTTTTTCTTTTAGGATATATATTTATATATCCTACTATATTATTATGATTGTTTGTTTTTTAAAAAGCGATCCGCTTCTGGCACTCGCCGGCCGCTACCGCGGCACGCTCGCTTTGCTCGCTCGGCTCGTGCGTTGTTTATCAAAGTCTAACCTAACCTAACCTAACTGTTTTCTATTGCAAAAACCATTCGCTTCTGGCATTCGCCGGCCGCTGCCGCGGCACTAACTTAAATGACACTAAACAAGTTCTTAGAATATTCTGAATTTTTTTAATATTTTATGGACTCTCTATATTTTATACGATCTGGCCAAATGTGGATGATCAAATCGTGAAACGTTGACGATTTAACGATCTGATCAAACTATGTTGGCCATTTCCTGAAATGCGACCATTTCGTGAAATGATCAATCATATCATGAAATGAGCAAATCTACGATATGGCCACGACATATTATATATAAAATAAAAACTAAAAATAAAATGTTGTTTTATTTTATTTGCTGACCATACACTACTACAAACGCAAAAATTTCTCCAAGCTAATTTACCTGTATTACACGATAATATTAAAATGTCACATAAACTGTCAAATACTGGCAATTAGAATACGTTTTTAAAATGGTAGTTTTATACATTATTCGACGAATAAGTTTTATCCAAGCATTGAAAAATCGGCCCTAAATAAAACACAAATAATCAATAGATAACTTTATTATCTTCACTTCTTAGCGGGGGCCGCTTTCTTCTCAGCCTTCTTCTTAGGGGGTGGTGGTGCTGTCTTCTTTGCTGCTGGCTTCTTGGGCTTCTTAGCCGCTGCCAATTTGATAGCTTTCCTTCTCTTTTCCCTCAACTTTTCAGCTTTCACTGCGGGATCGTCCTCGGGCAGTTTAATCTGAAAATTTTAGTTGTTTAAAAAGTGTTTTTTGTATGGGTTTTGATAATTTATTTATGCGGTGTTCAGAAAGTGTCAACGTGATGGGTAATCATTGTTTATCATAACCCAATGCTCTGATAAGAGAATATCATCATATAATACTGTAGATAAATCGTATGTACCTAGATAATTAATTAAATTATTGTAATTAAATATAATTTATTTTGCTGTATTAATTCCACGATAAATACTAACGAGCGGAGCAGTAGCGCGCAGTTAGTTTCAAATTATATAATTTACCAAAAAAATATGAACATAGTAAGATAATAAGCGCAATTTTTAAATATTTGGAAGTATATGTCTTTCACGCAAATACTACTGTGCCAATTACAATGAAATTTAGCACACATATAGAGAGTAACTTGGATTAACACATAGGATAGGTTTTATCCCGGAAATTCCACGGGAACGGGAAGTATGCGGGGCGAAGCGGAAAGATAGTCTACAGTAAACACTTACACCACGCTTCTCAGCCAACGCCAGTGCCTTCAAGTTCTGCCGTCTCTGTTGGTCGAGTATCGCTTTCCTCTTGAGAACAGCCGCGTATGGGTTAAGTCTCAACATGGCCCTCGTGTTCGTCAACGGATTGAGTTTCCTTGCTGCACGGATCACTCGTTTGCTATAAGTATAAAAATATATAATTAGTTGGGTTTTTTGGTTGGAATGTTGGTATGGTAATGTTAGGTGGTCAGAAAAGTGTCAACGTGATTTGGTAATCATGGTTTGTCATAACCCAATGCTCTGATAAGAGAATATCATCATTTTTTAAAGAGTATGAATCGTTAACAAGACATAATTGAAATGTTGCTTAAATAAAAGGCAAAAGAAGGTTTAAAATCCCGTCAAATTGACGGATTTCTTATCTATAGTACTTTTAAATATTTGTGACAGAAGAAAGTCTTAGACAGAAATTAAAAAGTTATATATACCAACATATAAATCAGTATATTTTCAATTATAATATTGTTTGAAAGTAATAAATGTTTCCAATTGTAAAAAATATTAATCATAAGAAGCAATTTCGAATAATAGGGAAGCGCTTGACCACGATTGTGCCTGCTGGTAAGCAAATATGTGGCCTAAGATGGAGTGCACTTCCCTAAAGGGTACCTGTTCAATCTTGCAACTACACATTTTAGATATTTCTTTCATTTTACAATACCAACTTCAAACCTACATAATTTATTTCAAATTCAAACATTTATTTATTCAATAAGACTTCTTTTAGAAGCGCTTTTGAATCGTCATTACATATTTAAACATTTACCACCGATTCGGAAAGCAGTATCTAAGGAGAAGAACCGGCAAGAAACTCCACAGTTGCATTTTCATTTTACAACCTAATACTTGTATTTTTGTAACTTGCAACAATAACAACAACAAATTCAACAAAAAAACAACACTCACTTGGGCGCTCTCAGCACCTTCCTGATCTCGTCAGATTTGAGCAGACGGGTCAAGTCAGTGTTGGCCATCTTGGGCTGCGGCAGGTTGAAGTTCTTCTTCAGTTTGGATGGGGTCTTCCATGAGCCAAAGAGGGCATCTGCGTAATAGATATAAGATAGATTTAGAAGTGTGGAAAATGCTTGCATTGCGATATTGAATATGCTTGTATTTTGGTAATTTTAATTCATAATTTATATGAAAATTCTTCTTTCATTTCATTTTTTATACGTGAATTGTTGTACTATGCGGTTCAACTAAGAATAAGATCTGCGCCATTTCGAGACGTCACATAAAAACCGAAGTCGGCATTTTAATTTGATGTAAGATGAGTTACGCAAATAATTATTTACATGCCAAAAGAAAAAGAATTTAGTTCAATCACATAGTACTATGTAGTTCAAATTTGTTTTAAACATTCTACATAGATGTGCTAATGGTTCTCAATTAAAAATAATTTTATCTATTGTGGAAAATAATGCTACAAAAAACCTTTGCAGGCTATAAATATGACCTGTTTTTCGTTTAAAATTCTCATTCTTCAAGTGTTAAATAGTTTATCCAATTAAATAACGCAATTTTCGAGGTTTTTCCTATAAAAATGTCCGCCACACGTCGACACACTGGCGCACATGTAATGCCAAACCAATGTTTCCTAAGGGCGATACAATTTGCCCCGCAAATAGTAACCCGAAACGTATGGAACGCGACTGGTAAGGCTTTTTGGGGCACTTATAAATATAAATTAATAATTAAGAAGAAAAACATTATTATGAGTATCAACTATCAATACCTTTTGATAAATACATATAACAATGTTTAAAGATGTTATTGGGTGAATTTTTAGGCCTAATTTATACTTACTAATATTATAAAGCTGAAGAGTTTGTTTGTTTGAACGCGCTAATCTCGGGAACTACTGGTCCGATTTGAAAAATTCTTACGGTGTTACATAGCCCATTCATCGAGGAAGGCTAGGCTATATATATTCTCGCTAAGACCAACAGGAGTGGAGCACTGCGGGTAAAACCGCGGGGCACAGCTAGCTAAATATATAACTCACCGAGCCTCTCAAAAGCGGATCTGGTCCAGATGATGAATCTGCCCACGTGGCCACCGGGAGCCAGCTTCAGAAGGTTCAGCTTGTTCACATTCAGCATTTCCACACCGGGGATGTTGCGGAATGCACGGGTGAGACCCTGTTAATGAATGAACAAATGAACAAAATTTAATTTTGTGATTATTCATAGTGATATCTTGTTATATTGGTAAGTTTTTAACAATCAAACCAACAGGCAAATTATAATTGAATAGAAATAGATATAAACCATTGAGAAGAAATAATTATCACTACATAGTATAAAACAAAGTCGCTTTCTCTGTCCCTATGTCCCTATGTATGCTTAAATCTTCAAAACTACGCAACGGATTTGAATGCGGTTTTTTTTAAATAGATAAAGTGATTCAAGAGGAAAGTTTTAGTATACAAGACAAAGCGGGCGAAGGCGCAGGCGGAAAGCTAGTTATATAATATTAAGCTTTCTTTCAAGCACCATTTTATAATTTTAATACAAATCACTATCATATTTCAAAATCCATACTAATATTATAAATGCGAAAGTAACTCTGTCTGTCTGTCTGTTACTCAATCACGCCTAAACTACTGAACCAATTTGCATGAAATTTGGTATGGAGATATTTTGATACCCGAGAAAGGACATAGGCTACCTTTTATTGTGAAATAATAATATGTACGACGGGCGAAGCCGGGGCGGACCTCTAGTTCTAAATAAATGAAGCATATCAAATCAAATGTTATTTAAACATATTATTAGCTTCATCTAAACACCTACATTCTAAAAATTTACCACGCGGTTAGTTTTAAAAGATAGTTCTAAATAAAATAACCTCAACATAAAAAAGCGTGTGCGCCGAGCACACTATCAGAAGTGAAACTTCTTTGGCAAGGTTCAAACATCGTCGACCAACCTCATGACGTGACTATATTGCCATGAAGCAACCTTGAAATTTTACTCTCAACGTGCCCAAAGTTTCACTTCAAAAAATTATACTACACTAGCTTTACGCCCGCGGCCTCGCCCGCTTAATTTAAGACCTAATAAATTATATACGAAAACCTTCCTCTTTCTATCTATTAAAAAAAAAACGCAAAATATCTGTTGCTAACCCCTCGTTTTCACCAAGAAACAAGTTAAATACTAGTTTGATACAAAACTTGTAGAATACTTTTCAAAACATAATTATTTGTTTTATACATGTATTGAGACTGTCTCAAACATTCTTTCGTTCACACTTTGTAGCCAACAAGTATTTATACAAGTATAAAACACATTTGCGTTTACACTGAAGTCTGTGACATGTTAGAACTTGTCTGATCCATTGATAGCGTTCTCACCTACAAAATACAGTCGTGGTTTAGATAAGTATTGTTTATTTTATTGCAATTTCTGTATAATACTAGTAACAAACAAGTTTTAAACTTTATCCATGTTTGTTGGATAAAGTTTTCAACATACATACATCTCACAAAAGTTTTTTTTATTAATAGAAATTATAAAAGTAGGTATGACTGAATTTGTCTTGAATTCTACAAGTATTGCTACAACAAAAACAAGAGATCATAAACATGTAGGCAACTAGAAGTTTACAACCAACAAGTTTCATATAAGTTATCCTACATGGAATCAAATTTTGTATACAACATGTTTTACACATGTCTATGAGAAATGAAAACATTGCATCAAATTTGTAAAATACATGTATTATACTTTGGTGAAAACGAGGGGTAAGTTTTAAAGATTTAAGCATACATAGGGACAGAGAAAGCGACTTTATTTAATACTATGTAGTGATAATATAACCTAAACATAATAAACAAACATACAATCATACCTGATCCTTGTGGTAAACAATCAGGGGTCCCTTGCGTTGGATGCGACGGCGGTTGCGCATCTTACCCTTGCCGGCGCGCAGGCGTTGAGACTTGTATACCTTTATAGTGAAAAATAGTTATAAATAACTTGCCGCTCGATTAATACACATTATTGGCAACTAACTCAAATTTTACTAACTTACATATTAGCAACTAACACTTTACCACTAACTCACACCACTTTACCAACTCACACTTTACCCACGAACTCACATTAAATATGTAAATATAAAAAAACGTATTTGAATAGTGTTTAATGCCAATTAAGTACATTTCAAATGACACAAAAAATAACTGAAAAATGTCTGTACGAGAAATCAAACAGTCCATCGAGCCAGATTTTATAGCTTTCAATTCTACTATAATATCGGAAACAAAACATCATTATTTTTACTATCATATAATCTAAAAATACTATTTTTGTCCTTTACAAGAATATTTCATACTAGCGGTCTGTCCCGGCTTCGCCCGTGGTACATATTTCGCAATAAAAAGTAGCCTATGTTCTTTCTCAGGGTCTAAAGATTGTCTGTGCCAAATTTCATCAAAATCGGTCCAGTAGTTTATGCGTGAAAACCATACATACATACAAACCTTTCCTCTTTATAATACATATTAGTATAGACATACTTAAATTATAAGAGATTTGAATCTATCCAAAAAACTATTCCTTTTGTATTTGTGATCATTTTTTATTCCGAACCATAGGTAAAATAATAAAATGTCTTCCAAGATCTATATCGTATTTGGAGAACCAACACGATTGTTGTTCTAGAAATTTCTCTCGTCTCGTATGGAATAACGCACAGTTTTGCCGCTGTGCGATATAGAATTGAGACTTTTTACACTAGCTTCGATACGCGTCTACGCTCGCACTTGAATTGGCAACTAACTCATATGTTGGCAACCAACTCACACATTGGCAACTAACTCACGTGTCACCAACTTACGTATTGGCAACTAACTCACACGATACCAACTCAATTATTGGCAACTAATTCACATGTTATCAACTCACACATTCGCAAATATCTTTGTAAATTGTATGTACCATGATTTTTATTCAATGATTTATTTATTTAAATCACATATTCGAAACTATCTTACATGTAGGCAACACACATAATACCAACTCAAACTTTGGCAACTAACTCATAATTATTAGTCAACTAACTCACACTTTCCCCGTAACTCACACGTACCCACTAACTCACACTTTACCAACCAACTCACACTTTACCAACCAACTCACACTATATCAACCATCTCACACTATATCAACCAACTCACACTATATCAACCAACTCACACTGTATCAACCAACTCACACTGTATCAACCAACTCACACTTTACCAACCAACTCACACTTTACCCACCATCTCACACTTTACCCACCAACTCACACTTTACCCAACAACTCACACTTTACCCACCAACTCACACTTTACCCATTAACTCACACTTTACCAACTCACCTTGAGAACATCGGACCACGCCTTCACACGTCTGAGGAAGATCACAGCCTCCTTGGTCTTGTTGATCTCTTGGACCTTGTCAGCTACGACCAACGGTAGCTCGGGAATCTTGTCAATGACGTGGCCTGGTAGAAAAGTAAATAATGTGTTTTTTATTGTATTTGTATAAGAATTAGTTGTATTTTTTTTTTGCCATTACGGAGATTGTTTTTCAATCCATTTGAGTAGAAAATGGCAATTCATAAATATGGCATTATAAATTATAAATATCAAGAATTATTTAATTTAGATAACGATTATAATGCAAAGGTTGGTATTCTTCATAATTTCTAGTATTTTCAAAATAGATAGCACCTGACTTTATGTATGTGGTGCTATGTAATATGAAAATTTCGCATGACGTATGACGTAGGTTCACGCGTCTGTGTGTTTGTCTATCTGTATGTATGCACGTGTGTAGGTATGTCACTCACCTCTCGCCTGCACGAGCGCGGGCACGCCAGCGGCGGCCACCGCAGCGGCTGCGGCTGCGCGTCTCTGACGCAGATTCACGCGTCTGTGCCAACGGCGCCAGGGCTTGGTTGGTGCGAACATGCGACCGCCGCGGCACATGTTTCCGAACGCACCTTGACCCGATCTGCGGTAGGAGTGCGATATTGTGTACGAGAAATAATATTAAGCTATTGCATAGCTTCTATCGCGGGCCTTGAGCGCGGGGACCGAATCCAGAAATTTAGTAACGAAAAACCTCACGCTCCCCACTCCGACGGGCGCGGAGGTGTGGCTTGAAGGCATAGCACGTCTTTGTTTTTGTGTAGTTATTCTTTACTGTATACAGAGCGCAGTAAAAGGGAATATATACGGTGGAATTTTATAACAATGCAAACAGGAGAGAACGACTCATAAAAGAATTTGAATAACATTCCTTTATTTTTAAAACAAAGAAAACGGCATTGAAAGATTTCCGAACATTCTTTACCGGGAAATCATACTAGTACTTCAAACTTTAAACTAATAACACAGACATTTATCTGCAAGTTAACATCAAGTTTTTTGTTTAGGAAAAAAAAACAGATATTTATGATTATAAAACTGTATTCCATATGTCGACACACCATAATCACAGAATTATGATGTTTCCTACAGGAATGATAATATTTCCCCACTATTGTACCTAGAAGACAATTATATCCAGCTAGGAAGAGTTATAGGGGAATAATTAAAAATTAGTTCAAGAATTAGTTATTAGTTAATATTATTATAAATGTTATAATGTTATATAGGTATATTGTACTAATTACAAAAATAAAATTCATTTGGCTTTTATTAACACTGAAACTTGACACTTTCCAACACACATTGTAGTACTTTACTTTTATTATTTTCAATTTTACCAAATTATTCAAATAACAGCTGAGCTTCGCTCTGAACAAAAACGTTATCCATTTCATCTGCTAAATTATTGATTTTACAATCGACCTTGGTCCTTCAACAATGTACATCCAAATGGTTACTAGCGTTGAGCGCTCGCTTTACACACAAAATCACACATAAACAACATTAGTTTATCAACTAAACCTCACCTGTGGGTACCACCACCGCGCACACGGGGGATACGGGCTACCGCACGACCGGTACCCCACGACTCGGCACTGGTCTGGTGACCTGTGTAGAGAAAATTATTGTTTTTTGTAGATTATGATATTAAAAAACAGCGTGTGTTCCGAGCACGCGTGTTAGAAGTGAAACTTTTTGGCAAGATTCAAAAACCAAAATCGTAGCCTAACTCCGTGACGTGACGGTATTGCCATGATGCGACCTTGAAATTTTAGGATCAATGCGCTTTTAAGTTTCACTTCAATAATACCATAATAAGTGAAAAATAACAAATGGTATACCTATGTGACTTGTCAGTATTACAGCTTGTTTTGTGATGTCAGTATTGTTACATAAAGAGCTAAAATAAAATCAAGTTTTATAATTCAACTAGCGGTCCGCCCCGGCTTCGCCCGTGGTACATATGAAAAATAGATGTTGGCCGATTCTCAGACTTACCCGATATGAACAGAAAATTTCATGAGAATCGGTCCACCCGTTTCGGAGGAGTATGCAGACTAACATTGTGACACGAGAATTTTATATATAAGATGTGTTTGTAGAATTTAGTGTATTTTGAATATTAATTAAAACATTCAATATTTAATATGTAGCAATTATTTTAATGAAATAAAACTGTTGTATACACAATGCACCCATCGCTATTACAGAATGGCTATGGAACGCCTAGCATATACGTCACTTTTGCACTAATCCGCAGTGACACTCAATGATATAGTAATCATATGAATGTGGACATTTAGTGCACAAAACTAGAACATGTGGTTTCAATTGAAAACATATATTTTTTAATGTTTATGTTTTCATTTTCATTTTTTTTTTCAATCCATTTTATAATAATTTAATGTGTATATTATGCATTAAAAATATAGGTTAAGTAAATTTAACAAAAAGATTGTGTATTTTAAATGGTATCTGCTATTTCTCAAAGCAAGTTTTGATTAAATATGACTCATAATTCAGGGTATTTACTATTCATTACAAAACACAATGATGCTTTTTTTATTCATCTCATTTATTACATGTTTTGAGATTTTTTAATAAGTATTTGAATTGAATTATATGTTTATTTTCAAATATCTAGCCCAATATCAAAATGAGCTATAAACTTATACAAATACTGTTTAAGTATATTCGGTAAATATATAAAAAGATTATCTACAACCTTAACATTCTACCTAACTTAGAAAAAACACTCACCAGCCTCCTTGCTAACACAGTACGGCTGTCTGGCATTCTTCGACATCGACACATGGACATCGTTGACGAGGTCAGGCCGGATGGGCGCCTTGAACACAAACGGCAGAGGAAGGGACGCTTTTGGCACCACTTCACTCTTCTCTGAATACACCGACACAAGAGGTCGGGCTACTGATAGACTCTGCAAGAGAGCGGTGCATTATTACTTGAACTTTACTTCACTATGAATAATATGTGTTAATTGTTATGTGGCCTATAGGTGTTGTTTTCAATAGAAAAATATGTTTGATGTGATATTTGTTTAAGTTAGTTGTTGATTGACAGTTTTTACTATCTTGGGAGCCTGATATGTGTTGCTAAGCGTAAAACTCAAGAATGGCTCAACCAAATCAACTATTTTTTTATTGTTTTTTGCACAACAGGTAAATTATATTTGCAACAGGTAGGTTACGATAATTACATTTAAATAGATCTCTTTACGCATGAGGTCAGATATCAAGTTTGAGGTGAAATGAATTTACTTTTGAAAAGCTAGAAATGTTTATTAAATTTCAAGGTTGCATGTGTTACAACAAAATAATAAATATTGAAATACAGCATTATATGACATAGTTATAAGATTTGTTAAATAATTATAAATACATAGTTGTCTCTTGCATGTTCTTCCTAGATTATACAACAATGTTGAAATAAAAAACATAAGAACTGTATTCCACATGTCGACACACCATATAATCACAGAATTATGATGTTTCCTACAGGAATGATAATATTTCCCCACTATTGTAGAAGTCAATTAAATCCAGCTAGGAAGAGTTATTGGGGACTAATTAATTCTTTCAACGAAAATATAAAATAACTAAAATCAAATTGAAACACGAACTTTTTTAGAAATGTAGTTAATTTACGAAACTTTGGCAATATTTGTTATCTCAGTGTTTACTTGATGAATATATACGAAAAATGAAAATTATGCAGGTCCCAGGATATTGACATAAATATATTGATTTAGGTATTCTATCAACTGTTAACTCACGCTGGAAACAGGTGAAAGCTTTGCACAATGTTTTTAGAAGTCATAAACCTAACCTCAAAATCGTGGAGCGGATATAAAATAATTCAATTATAATTACTAATTGAACTCTAGAAATAAATTATTGGTAATAAATAATGATTAGTCTAATATTAAAGTGAGTTTGGTATCGTAAAATTATGTTGTGATCATTGTCTCGGTACCGATTATTATAACCACAACAATTATTTCAGACGCACTAAAATGCAATGCATTTTGTAAAGAAACACGAAATAAACAAATAAAATATATTTATGAAACCTGTGCGTTTCGATCGACTTACTTATTGAACGCGGAGGTACGGAAATTCGAGAAAAAGACATCAAACACGTGGATGGCACACTGCTATATTTTAACATTTTGAAAACACTAATCACTTAATAATTTCGATCACAAATTGATGATACAGGTAAATCAAACACATTAATTATTACTTGACTTACCATTTCGCTATTTTAGCGAAGCTATTTCTCCAAAAAACACTATAGGCGGCGGTAAAGACCATCCGCCATGCCACGGAGAAATAAAAAGACCGGAAGAATCAATAGGTCTGACAGTTTAATACAATGATTGCCATATATTATTCTTTAATACAAATGACCAACTTCCTGTGAGAATTTTTATAAAAGTTCAAGAAATGTTATGTAAAAATTTAATAAATACAGAAAAGGAAACCTGTAACTAATTTATTTTAATTATATTTGCTTATTCGCACAAGTTAACTATGACTAAGCCATGGTTATGATTTTGTTGATCACTCTTAAATTTAATTTTCTATTTAATTTACGAAGTCTATGAAATTGTTAAAAATTCAATGTCAATTGAAAATAAACTTTACGCCAATATTTTAATAAATTTATGTCAACGCTGAGTGCGCAATGAAATATTATTCAAAATCTAAATTATACATTAAAACTAAACATGGATGAACAGATTAACAACAATTCCGATGATAACAATGCAGCGACCTCACAAGAAAATCAATCGAGCCAAGATTGTGATAATTCTTCAATCATTTCTAAAGAATATGTTACAAAAACAGTCGATTTTACATCTGTTGAACAGGAACAGGCAGCCCTAGTACCTTCGAATATTGCGCCTAATAAAGATGAAACTCCTAATTGTAAATCACCGAAAGCAATGCCGTTGTTAATATTTAGTAGGCCAACATCATTTATTTTGCATAGCCCAACTTACCGTCCGATAAATTTAACTTCTCAATCTCAAATATCATTACCCAATCAACCACAAACCTTATTTCTAATGGCATTAGCAAAATTAAATGAGAGTTCTATAAGTTTAACACTGACTAATAACCCGCATATGAGTTTGCTAAACAAGCAGAAGGGATGCTTGCCAGAACCATCTATTCCAGATTCTTTAACTAGTGCACCACCTTCGTATTCATTTGTATTACGTCAAATGACGGCAAGACGGAGACCAAGGCTAATGGGAACTTTTATACCTTCACCATCCTTCGTACAACATAGTCCTCCACCCAATTATGCTGCTGCGTTTGATATATACGTCGATAATGCCATCCCTCCACCTACTACAAGGGTGTATAACTTCGGCTTCACCCCTATACCGGTTATTTGCACTGAATGTGGGTACACAGGCATGACAATGGTGAGGGCTAGAATAACTGTATGTACACATTTATGTGCCTTCGCGTTGTGTCTTTTTTGTTGTTGGTTGTGTGCCCCACTGCCATATGTATTACGTTCTTGCAAGGATGTGTATCATTATTGCAGAAATTGTCGCAACTATTTGGGAATGTATTGTCCTACTAACCCAGAAAATAATTATACGCGATAAAGTTATCCGCCTTAAATTTAATTAGCAATTACTATAATGAAAAGGAAACAAATGAGTGTCCTTATATTTATTATTTTTTAGATATTTTATATTATTCATTAAATATTATTTATATAATTTCTGTGGGTCTGTTTATTATTTCCACATTTTCCGCTTATTTTCCGAACGAAATAATAGTGTTGCTAGATGTAAAATATGCATGTGGAAAACATTAATTGTGTTTTAAATGAATTTTAATGAATTTCGCCGTGTTTCATAGCTGATATTTGCTATTACTTTATCTTCTTCGTCAACAATATAATTTTCTTGCATTTTAAGCCATTTCCATTTATTTTATTAGGTTATAATACACCGAAAGGTCAAATAGGAATGCAATGTGATTTTACTAGCGACGCGTTCATAAGTTCTTTCGATTTTTTGAAAATATATTGAAATTCTTTCTCGTCTAAAATTCTAGAATCTAATAAAAAAACATCCTTGCTATAAGTTGTTTCTATAATTGTTATTAATGGGCTAATTGAATGTTCAGTTGTATAATAAAATATTTTTAACTATCAATTACAGTGAACGCTTCGTCTGTCAGTGATTTTTTCAGCGCCCTCTGGTGTTGAAATGTCGTTTTGTAAAATTAGAAGTCACAGCCTTCCGCGAGTTCCGTGTGTATTGCGGAAAATACCCTTTTTGGGCGTCCGACCACATGTGTGAATTGTGAACAAAATATGGTTCTTTTGTGATTTTCAGTTAAAAAAGACCTTTTTCTTGGTGTTTCATTCGACTAATTGATAGATAAAGTGCACTTGGTACGCGGAGTGCTCTAGAAAATTGGAACAAGACGACGGAAGTGAATTTTTTCGATGTAAATACGGTCGGTCCAGGGTCAATCTGGTGTGCATTGCGAACTGTGCGCATATTTCTTAGTGACCGAGTTTCTACGTGTTCGATATAACAGTTGATCGTGTTGGACCTTCGAGTAATTATTATTGTTCTTCGATTTGTGGGTCCGGGCCAAAGCATGGCGTATTGAGAGGCATGGCGCCGCGCTCGTGATCGGAGGTCGGCGCGGAGCGCGCGCCTGCTTACATAACGTAGCGGTGGTATGGCCACGCGAGTGTCCGTCGAGGGAACGGGGCCCTCGTACGCGTCAGTGCTAAATTTTGGTGGTGTTGAAAGTAATAAAGAAAACATTGAGTCCACGGAGAGCGTGGTGGAAGCTCCTCCTCGCCAAGATGACGAGGAGGAGGAAGGGTTCGTGCCTGTGATCTCGCACGCGCGGAGACCAGGCAAGAGTCGACGGGACCGGGAGCGCAGGGCTCCGCCGAGGCCTCACAAGACGCCTCAGGCAGCTCATCCAGACGCACCAGCTGCACCGGACCCGCAAGCACAACCTCAGCAGCCGCAGCAGCAAACATCTGAGGCTCAGCCGAAGAAGTTCGTTGAAGCACCTATACCCAAGGTCAACCCTTGGCAGGTGAGTGTCATTCCTAATCTCTCATTCACGATTTTCCAATATGACCGATACTCCATATAATGAAATTATGAAACAACGTCATAGGAGTGTTAATATTATTAACATGTAACATCAAAAAATATTCATTGTTCTAATTTATTTCATATTTATCAAGATATCTTGATTTCTTACACAATCATAACCTTAAAACATATTTCCAGTTCTTATATTTCCTAATAGCTGTGAATAAATATGTATTATGTAAGTAAAAGAAAATGTGTTAATGGAAGCACAATTTTTAGCAAACACATTGATATTTGAACTTTTTATTATTCATTATAACTTATAACGTGATTTATATTTTTTTATGGTGTATCATACAAAGTATAACATATTATGTATGCTAAGAACTATTGATGTTTTGTATTTGTGAATAACATAACATACAAACATACAGACATACAAAATATACATACTAATTTTTAGTTCAAAGAAATATTTTGCTATGTTTCTGCATTTCCTAGTTTATATCACAATTAGCACACATTTACTAAACAAAAATCAATAGAAGCCGTTAACAAATATAAATGTATAATATTTTTTCATAATATTATTTACTAGCTGTGCTCCACGGTTTTACCTGCAGTGTTCAGCTCCTGTTGGTCTTAGCGTGATGATATATAGCCTATAGCCTTCCTCGATAAATGGGCTATCTGACACTGAATCAATTTTTCAAATCGGACCAGTAGTTCCTGAGATTAGAACATTCAAACAAACAAACTTTTCAGCTTTATCATATAGATATTTATAATATAGATACCTATGTTAGATGAGACGTTTATTAAAACCTTACATAAGTATGACATAGTTGATCAAGTTATTTAACAACCTGCTACATTTGTGTACAAAATCTGTCTCTCTTTCAAAATTACATAATTGTGCCATTTATTACTCAAATTTTGAATTTTAAATATACAATTTGCATAAAATAGAAGATAACTAATATAATCAAGAATCTTCAAATATGAGGTTTAATTTGTGTTGTGATTCTATCTCTTACTTGATTTGTTGTGTATAATGGGTATTACATGAGAATTATATACTTACTACACATTTTAATGGTGAAATGTTTTCTTTAAAAGTCTTTGCTTTATTCTTCCGCAGTCTTTAATTCAATTTTTATCTGAAAAACTTGGATTTCAGCCATAAGTTTTTATGTAACTTAATACTATTTTCAATTGATATTGCATTTATTTGAAGTGTATCTTTTTTATGTAGGTAACTTATAACACATAATTGTTAATTATCTGTCTTGATTTCTAAATTTCTTGGTATATCTCATGGCACAATTTAACCTGTGAATATTTTAAACTCAAAAACTCAAACTCAAATATTTATTTATTCAATTCTTCTTCTACTTTCTTTATACTTATTCTTCAGACTTCTTATAAAAGCACTTTTGAATTGTCATAACATTTTTTAACATTTACCACAAGTCATATATGTATATGCTTATCAGCTACATGCCAATATGTAGCTGATAAGCATATGTATGACTTGAGACTTGAAATAACCATGATGTCTTAAAGCAGTGTTATTGCCAGTGTGAGAAAGTAATGGTGCTATACCACCTAGATATAGCTGTCTTTTTTATACTGGAAATAATACTGCTTTAAGACGTCATGGTAACCCTCTAGATGAGTAATCTAAGGGAATATAATATATCCTATATATTACTTTCTCATTATAAATCTTTAAAACATAAACTAATCATCTTGTTACTATGCAATCATAAAACGATAAGAGATAAAGATAAGAATATTTTTAACATTGTAACAGTGACATAGTAGAATCTGTTATGAAGGTAATTGTAATATGTGAGAAATGTTACATAAAGATATTTCCCATGTGTTCAATGAATCATGATGTTTTTTTCCTCTTAGAGGAAATCTTACCTGTGATTAAATGTATCTGTGTTGTACAGATTGTATTTTATAGTTGTGTAGATTGAATTTTAGGGAGACGTATACATTTAAATTTGTGTGTGTGTGTATGTGCTAGAGAAAAGTATACAGTTAAATGTGTGTGTGTGTATGTGCGTGTTTGCATGATTCTTACAAAGATTATTCTGCATCTTTTTATTTACCAATTCACTACAATGCTGTGATTTTAGAACCTATGTTGTGTAATAAATATTTTATGGAATGCCCTAATACGTGATAGGTACTTGACTATGTTTCTTATTTAAGGCAATGACACAATTTTTAGTCATTGTGTAAAATATTAACTTGAGTTTCTTTAAAAATTAGAATATATTAGCAGAAGAAGTATATTTTTGACTATGATACTGTATAATTTGTATGCAAAACTTGTATAAGTTAAAGATTTATCAAGGTATTAATATTTTTAAAATATGATATCACACATCACCTTGACTTCAAATATATGAAAATGTGAAGTTATCTTAGTACCATATTTTTTTATGATTACTATAATATAATAACTTTTGCATAATTAAATCAATTTCAATGCATGACCACATTGTAAAGAATATATTTTTATTGATTAATTTTCCGTTGCAAAACATTAGAGTAATGTTATTTTAATTGATACTATAATAATATTATAAAGCTGAAAAGTTTCTTTGTTTGAATGCGCTAATCTTGGGAACTACTGGTCCAATTTGAAATTTTTTTTTGGTGTTTGATAGCCCATTTATCAAGGAAGGCTATAGGCTATATATCATAACATATAATATGTTTTGTAATAAGACGGTAGGTAACAAAAATGCTCCTTTGCTTGTTCTAACATAAAATGTTTGTTGATTGAGCAATTTGTATGTTGTTCGTAACAAGCTTTTTGTCTGAATTGCTATGTCCTTCTATACGTTATTCAAGTATTGTTTTCGTGACAAAATAACATGCAAAAAAGAGTTTTGTTTTTATTTTTTTAATATAATACATTCCAAACTTATAAGTACTATGTTTATTATTTCCTTAATGTTATTGATAAGCAGATATGAATTTTGAGTAATGTAAGATTTTATTTTGATGTAGTAATATCTTACGACACATTGACAAAATGGCAGTTAGTTTCCTATATTTGGTTTGTTTTGTCTTTAAATATTTTATCATCAGTAAGATTTATCCTCCTTTCACCATTTATTGTATTTATTATGAGAACAAATCTATCTTTCGCAATGATCACTAATAAGGCGATTACAGATCAAAATTTGTTGAGCAATTTTTAGTTTTGGTTTGAATAACATAACATTTGTTTTACAATAAGTAAATTGAAATATTCATAATTCATAATTATTTTTCATCTGCACAACTATATATCAAGCTATCTATAAAAATAGATATAAAGTACAAGTAATTTGTAATTTTAATCCATAAAATAATGGTATTGAACGATTGCTCAACAAAATAATATTGTATGGTAAACAAAGTTTTACTTCACCATGTGTTCAATATTAAATCACTAGCGATCAGCCCCGGCTTCGCCTGTGGTACATGTTCACGTTTTTTCATCATAAGAACCATCCTCGTACTTCAAGGAATATTATAAAAAAATCATTAACAAAATCGGTTCAGCCGTTCTCGAGTTATACGCTACCAACACATTTTGTGATTCATTTTTATATTATAGATGTACTTTATGTAACACAAGAAGATGCAAACCTTTAAAAAACTTAAAACGTTTAAGGCAAATTACCTAATTATGTTATTAATAGGCATTTAACCTTGGTATTTACACTCAAGTTAATATTTCATAAGACCACTTTCAATCTATATTGTGGTATGATATGAATTGTGTAGTGTATCTTATTTGTTACATTCACAAGATCAATAATTAGTAATTATAAGTATTTATTAACAACTCTTAAGATGCAGAAAGGTATACAGGGTGTCCCAAAAAGTAGTGATATACTGAAGCTGAGAGGTAGAGGACCTAGAGGGCGATCTGAATCACCCCCATATATGTTATGCGATTTTTCGTATTTTCGGAGTTATGACGTTTTTTTCAATTTTTCACCTATCGCCGAGTACGATGAGATTTTCATTCATGGTGACGTCAATTATTGCGGAAGATGCTTGATTTTTTTTGTGTGCTAAGCTGAAAGATAGGCCAATTCAGTATGGTAACATTTACTATCGTTAGATCTTTGAATAAAATAAAAAAAAGAATTAAATGCTAAGAAAGATAAAATTACCCAGTAAGTTCACCACTTCAAGGGCCCGTAAAAAAATAAAATCACTTAAAAAAAGTTTTCCGTTTGGCTTTTAAAAACTTGCTCTATCTATCAGGTAACTACCCTGAAAATTTCATTTTATTATTCAGAAGGCTTCAATCGAAAAATTGAAATCTAAATTTGGTAAGTGCAAAAATTGAATTAACATGATGATTAATAAAAACAAATTAAAACCAATAACAAGGTATTTAATTTCCAGAAATTTTTAAAATGACCCCGCTGTTGCTCAGTGCAAGTGCGAAATCACCGTAAAAAGTTGTCCTTTAAATGTATGAATGCCCTTTTATCATTTTTAATGGTTTCTTCTGCTACTATGAATTTCCGGGTTATTTCGTCCAAATTGTGGCAGTCTCTCGTCTTTGTAGTATCCCCACGGAAAAAAATCAATAGGGTTTATGTCCGGGGACCGTGGAGGCTAGGCTAAAGGGCAAAGATACCCTGAAAGATGGATTGGTCGTTGCAGCCTGCGCATGCGCCGGTGACACCTGCTTTAAAGCCTGGCCTCCACGGTCCCTCGACCTAAACCCCATTGATATGTTTCAATGGGGATACTAAAAAGACCTCGGCTACTTGAGAGAATGCCACAATTTGGACGAAAGGACCCGGAAATTCATAGTAGCAGAAGAAACCATTAAAAATGATAAAAGGGCATTCAGACATTTAAAAGACAACTTTTTACGGTGATGTCGCACTTGCATTGAGCAACAGCGGGGTTAGTTTAAAAAAAATTCTGATAATTAAACACCTATTTATTGGTTTTAATTTGGTTTTAATGATCATTATGTTAATAAAATTTTTGCACTTACCACATTTAGATTTCAATTTTTCGATTGAAGCCTTCTGAATAATAAAATGAAATTTTTAGGGTAGGTACCTGATAGATAGAGCAAGTTTTTAATAGCCAAATGGAAAACTTTTTTTATGTGACTTTATTTTTTTATGGGCCCTTGAAGTTGTGAACATACTGGGTAATTTCATCTTTCTTGGCATTTAATTCTTTTTTTTATTCCATTCGAAGATCTAACGATAGTAAATGTTACCATAATGAATTGGCCTATCTTTCAGCTTAGCACCCAAAAAAAATCAAGCATCCAGCGCAATAATTCTCGTCACCATAAATAAAAATCTCATCGTACTCGGCGATAGATGAAAAATTGAAAAAAATGTCATAACTCCGAAAATACGAAAAATCGCATAATATACATGGGGGTGATTCGGATAGCCCTCTAGGTCCTCTACCTCCCAGCTTCCGTTCATCACTACTTTTTGGGACACCCTGTATAGGTGCCACTAATCATACTAATATTATAAATGCGAAAGTTTGTGAGTAAGGATGTATGGATGTTTGTTACTCTTTCATGTAAAAACTACTGGACGCATTTGGATGAAGCTTTACTGGTATATAGGTTATACATCAGAATAACACATGAGCTACAGAAATATTTGATTTTGCATGCAGGTGAAGCCGCATGGTACAGCTATTATAATAATAAATTCAAAACAAACAACAGCTGTTTTATATATCATATGAAGTTTTGTACAGAAGTATATTGTAGTTAGTAAAAATCATTTCTTTACAAAAGCAGTGACATTAACTCCAGCTAGTTACTTAATGAGCAATTTGAAGACACAGTATTAACAAATACTGTGTATTCACTGTGTCTTTTAACAAAAATGAATCTACATTGAAGTGGGATAAGATAAGATTAGGCAGAATGATGTTTGCTGGGTCTCCTGTTATTATTTATTTATATTGCAAAGCAGTCAGCTGATTTCAGTAATTAATGTTGCAAAATATTTCATATCTACCATTCATTTTTAATTTATGCAAATGGCAAAGGAAAGTTTAACGCCATGTAATTAACATAAGTGGCATCGGGTTGCTTATCATTTCGTGTTTTTTTTTTACGTAATAAACTTTAATAGTATCGTAAAATGAAGTGTACATATGCCATTATGTGGAATCGTGAATGAGGTGCATTAAACTGAGTGATAAATGTTATATGTGTTGTATTATCTAATAGTTTGGATTTATATGAATCACACATAGAAGGGTTGACAAAATTCAATGTTTCATATTTAGTTCTGTAGCATTCAAATGCTTTATAAATGAGATATTTTATGATATAGAATTGTACTTGAATTTATTCTGCTCTTTAACTATTTTTTCAAATTCAATGTTATATTTATTTGAAGTTTAATACGTTTTCTGTGAAATGCTTATAAATGTCGTCTCTATCTATCTATATTTATTAGGATTATCTATTTATCTGATTAAATTGAATATTAGTTAATGTACTAACTGTTGGTTGAAAATAATTATCAAAGACATTCTTAATCTTATACTTTTTAGTATAAAATATATTATATATGTCTAATTAGTTTGATTGGCTAAGCACAAAGGAATGAATGATTTTGTGTGCAATAACTTGTATAGGATTTTATTTATATTATAACATTCATATGCTTTCTTGAACATGCTGTCTCTACTTCTCCACTCATAAAAATGTTTTTGCACACAGACAGATAAGATGTTATTTAAACATTTGTATAGATAAGTAGATAATGTGATTAAGTGGGGATTAATATGAAGATTGATTGGTATTTTTCCCATTTCTTTACTTTTAAAAAGTACTATGTATTTGTATGCCCTTTATAGAACCGTAAGTTATGTATTTGATCATGCATGTGTTGTGCATGAGCACACGAAGGTTTCTGAGTTGGTACAACCAATCTTTGACAGTGTACCATAGTTACATAGTATATCAACTGAAAATCGGTGATTTTACACATGAGTGGGCGTGGGGAGAGGCCTAAATGTTTTAGTATCTACTAATTGAACCTTTGTATATTTGAAACTCGCTTTTATTATCTTCACCTGTATGTTTGTATGTTGTATGGTTCCTTTCTACTCGATTTTGACCCACTTTATTTATGTGTATGTGTCTGTAGTAAACATGTTTTCTTTCATTCTGATATAATTCAAGTGTTAGTTAAATCTGAAATGAAAAATATGAAATGAAAATATATTTATTTAAAAACCATATGTTTTACACAGTTACAATTGTATTTATGTTGCACGTTTTACATACATTTGGCTTTATCTAGGTTTATAATAAAGGTTTACCAATAGTACCCACACTAGGCAAGCCTGTATCGTGGCACAGTATTTTTTTTGACCCTTTTTTTGCGACAGCCTAATTTTATTGAATGATCGTATGGATAGATACATGACAAACGTGAGAGTAAAACTCCCATGAAGCTCACTATCATAGTTTTCGAAAAAATTCAATCTGAATAAAAAGTACCGTTTTTTAATATAATTCAATTTTTATTTTTTATAAATTTTTCTATCATTATAACACATTTTTTTGCATTGCGAGCGTCAAGGCTAGCCATAGGGCCAATTTTCGATCCATTCGGGGAAGAGCTGTGACTTCGCAATTTCGAGATAATCGCATAAATAACAAAATTTCATTTCTTTTTTTGTGACTGAACTTTTAAGAATATGCAAATTATTTTTACTTCAAAACATAGTTATATGTATGGACTACTTCCACAAAAAAAACCGATCGCGAAAAGAGCGGACTTCGCGAGATATTAATTTCTGAAAAAGTACCGGTTCTTTAACGATTTTTATATAAAATCCATATCCAATAAGTTCCATGTTTCATATTCAGGGAGATTTATTTAAAAATCTATAAATATGTAGGTATCTTTAATTACGCATATACCACGATTCCGTCACACGTAACACGATACAAAAAGAACAAAAAAGCAAAAACCCTTTCTCCGTTTATAACCGGCTATCATTTAATTGCTTCATACGACCCACATTGCACACGTGGTCAGTTTGAGGTTAGGTTCCACATCGATGTGGCCTAACCGTTGAGATAAGATATACGACGTCTGATAGTGATGTAGGTACGGTGTATGTCTTTGTGAAGGTGTAGGGTAATATGGTATAGAGGGTCTTCTACTTATACATACTCAAGTAAGGTAGTTTTGTGCATTAGGGTACTTAAATAGAGCCAATGTTACTTGGCTAAGTTGTAGCTTTTTAATCGTAAAATAATTTTTGCAATCGGTCTAGTCGTTTTTGAAAAATACAATATTTTTTCCATTATATTGTTGTAGATGAAAGTTTGAATGTTTATCACTGAACAAACAAGAAGAGCTGAAGAAATTTCGATGCGATTTAGTGAATAGATAGGGTAAGAATGTGGTCAAACGTGTATTGTTAACCTGTTGTTCTTCCGCGTTCAACAAGGATGTAAAGAATCTATTAATAACTGGATAATAATATACCTACTTCATCAAAATCGGTTCAGTCGTTTTGTGTCAAGCTGTAGTCATCGAACAGAATTTTCAAATTATAATTAGCCCTATTAATTAAATAATTAATTACTTTTATTAAATAATTATCGTATTGTTACGATACAAATTGTATGCATTGTTGGCGCCACGTCAAAAACCTGTTAAGTAATCGTAACACACGACTAGGTGCTTATCTGTGGCATTATTTGTGATAAATAATGTGTAATACCCGAAAATATCTGATATCGGTCAGTGCTGATAATAATTTAGCGTTACGGTTGCAAAAATTGCGAATTACTCGCATGTAATTGATAGTATGAAGGACGAGAATATGATTATTCTAATGTACTCGTTAAATCGTTAATTTTGATATCCCACTTGATAGGTTTTGAAGATATTTTTTGCAAAGTACGGCAAATGCAAGAAATATGTACGCATCTACTACGTACGTACGTATGTACGTAAATTCTGAATATATACTCCTTGGATAAAGGATTTTAAATCAAAACGACACATCACAACTACGAAAATGGTTCTACATGACACACTACATGGATTAGTAAACTCCTGGCGTAGTACTAAGTACATTATAAGCGTATTGTCTCAAACATTTCAATTATAATCACCATTTTCAATCGATATTTTATACATTACATACATTTTGAAGTGTACATTAAACCACGTAAATGAAATGTACAAAAAATAGGTGTCTCAATTTACGCGCAAAATATTAAATAACAATTTACTCCGGTTCTAGTGAATTATTTCATCATACCAACCCTCAAGGTCGTGTGACGTCACGTGACGTCACCAAGCGTGACAGTGGGTTATCGTGTCTGGCAGAAAATCAGATCTAAATACGTAGAATATATAAAATTTTTAATAAGACGGCGCTAGCGATCGATGCAGTCGGGTACATGCTAGAAGTTACGATTGTGAGGTAATGTTGTGAAATAACAGCCCTGGGGTTTCGCATACGGTTTTATTAGCTTCACCTGTATGTTTGTATATAACCGACACTGTTAGACTCGATTTTGACCCACTTTAAATGGACAGATTTAATTAAAAATTGTACGCTTATCCTATATGTTAGGATCGTCGACAATACAATTTCATGAGCTTAATCCTTGTTTAAGCGTGTTTTAAAATTATGTAAAAATTAATAAGACTGCGCTATATTTCAGTTACAAAGATCGTGTTTGAAGCTAGAACGATGTGGTCTAACGTTGTGAAATAACAGCCCTTAGGCTTCTATTTACTTTTATATAGGAAAAATGGCGTATTCAATGGCATACCGGATGTATGAGAGGGTCAAAGCTTGTTCTCGTATTTGTGAATCTTTTTATTGTTATTCTTAATTGATCACTTCCGTTCAATCGGTTGTAATTGTTCAATCAATGATAAGTGATGAGTAATTGTGATTTTTGAGTTGTATCAGAATCGACTGATGGTCGATGTTTTCCTCTATAGTGAAGATTCACGTTCCAATGCAATATCGCGATGAAATATCATCATCATCATCAGCCCATATATGTTCCCACTTCCATACGGGCCTCCAATGAGGGTACATGCCATAATCCGATGAAACATACGTTCGACAAATCCATATTGTAGTAAGGATATATGTAATTAAATTTATATTTACCATCGTACTTCTGCAATCTGAACTAGCAACTTAAGAGTAGCAGCGGAAGAACCATGATTAAATAAAGTTGAGAAAATGAAGTTCCCTCAGATATCAAATTCAAAATTTTTAATTCAATGTATTTTGGGGTGTAATGGCTGTCTACCATCTCTCAGCCAAAGCCAACCTCACCTGCTCGTGGTGCACCCTGCTAATCAACAGACGAGGCTCTGGCGTTTTTTCCCTACAGTGGTAGAGCTACAGCTACATACAATTATAACATTTGTGTGTAGCACGACTGGGCTGTAGCTTGTCCGGGGAGGTACCACTGTCTCACCTAACACCAGCGTGAAGCATTTCTTTTTTTTGCGTTTCGCATGAGTTCGTGAGACTGCCGGAGGCCCAACCCCTATCCCCCTCAAACAAATAACATGGCAGCGGTTTTTAAAAATGAACTACCCCAGGAGGGTACCAGCACCAATGGTTCTGGAGAATCCCTCCCTGAGCGCTCCTGCTTGGGCTGCCCCGCGTACTCTGGGGGGGGCAAAATTCCGCTCTGTCGTACCGCTAGGAGGAAAAGAAAAAGTAAGCTTTCTACGGCAACCCCTACCACGCTTCTTTCTGTGGACCTTTGCAACGTTAGGGGACTTCACTCAAACCTTGAAGCTGTCCATCACCACCTAGAAACAGCTAAGCCGGCCTTACTGTTTTTAACGGAGACACAGATCTCTTCCCCTGCTGACACCTCGTACCTTAAATACCCGGGATACGTGCTGGAACATTCATTTGTACCGCGCGCCGGTGTGTGCGTTTACGCTAGGGAGGACATCTGTTGCCGCCGCCTTGGTACCATTGAAGGCAATGATCTATCCATACTGTGGTTACGCGTTGACTGCGATGACCACCCCCGTATTTACGCGTGTCTTTACCGGTCTCATAGTGGAAACGCCGAATCTGACCGGCTTATTGAGCATGTTCAAGGAACGATCGATAGTTTACTACAAAGGGTTCCCTCCGCTGAAATTGTAGTGCTAGGTGACTTTAATGCCCACCATGTTGAATGGTTAGGATCACGAACCACTGACCACGCGGGGCGATCCTTTCATGACTTTGCCTTGTCCTATAGCCTAACGCAACTTGTAACTTCACCCACGAGAATCCCTGATGTGGAGGAACATACTTCGTCGTTGTTAGATCTCCTGCTGACCTCACATCCTGACGACTATCGGGTAACCGTTGAGGCTCCCCTTGGGTCATCCGACCACTGTATGATACGGAGTGTAGTGCCTCTCACCCGCCAATCTCGAACTCGACCACCCAGCTACCGTCGTGTTTGGCATTACAGGTCGGCCGATTGGGATGGGATGCGCACTTTTTTTGCATCCTACCCTTGGAAGCAAATTTGCTTTGCGTCTAGTGATCCTAATGTTTGTGCTGACTCTGTCGCCGATGTAGTTTTGCAGGGAATGGAACTCTATATTCCTAACCTTGTAATTCCTGTTGGTGGCAAGTCCAAGCCCTGGTTTGGGCGTTCGTGTAGAACGGCATTTCGTTTGAAGCAGGAACGCTTCCAGGCCTGGGCAGAAGCTCAAGCGGTAAAGGATCCTAACGTTAGACGACTGAAAAAAAGATACAATGCTGCTTCCAGATCTTACAAGAACAGTATCATAAAGGCAAAGTCAAAGTATATTGAAGGCGTTGGTAAGAAGCTGACCCAGTACCCATCTGGTACTCGCGCTTTTTGGTCCCTTGCCAAAGCTATTCAGGGCAATTTTTGTAAATCGACGTTTCCTCCACTACGCAGGGATGACGATACTTTGGCCCACACTGCAAGAGACAAAGCCGAAACTTTTGCAAGTCTCTTTGCGTCAAATTCGACTCTGGATGACGAGGGAAAGACTCCACCTATTATACCACATTGTAATAGTACTATGGCTGATGTGAAATTCACGCAATGTGCCGTGCGAAGAACCCTACTTTCCCTTGACATTCACAAGTCGAATGGACCTGACGGCATTCCTGCAATAGTATTAAAAACATGTGCTCCTGAGTTGGCTCCGGTTCTAACGCGCCTGTTCCGGTACTCATACACCACTGGTACTGTCCCAAGCAGTTGGAAGACCGCCTTGATACACCCGATCCCTAAAAAAGGCACACGCTCTGACCCATCAAACTACAGGCCGATTGCGGTAACCTCCTTACTCTCCAAGGTTATGGAAACCATAATCAACCGCCATTTGTTGCGTCACCTAGAAGATCGCCAGTTGTTAAGCGACCATCAGTACGGTTTTCGTGGAAGTCGATCGACTGGCGATCTTTTGGTCTATTTAACGCACAGATGGGCTTCCGCTATTGAGAGTAAGGGGGAAGCTATGGCAGTCAGTTTAGATGTAGCGAAAGCCTTTGATCGGGTGTGGCACAAAGGTCTTCTCTCTAAACTGCCTTCGTACGGGCTCCCTGAGAAACTATGCAGTTGGATCTCCAGTTTTCTCAAGGCACGCAGCATTAAGGTCGTAGTCGACGGATCGTGCTCAGAGCCGCAGCCTGTGAATGCTGGTGTCCCGCAGGGGTGTGTGTTGTCGCCAACGCTATTCCTTCTTCATATCAATGATATGTTGCAAATACGTAATATTCATTGTTATGCTGATGATAGCACTGGCGATGCCACATACTCCGGGCACGCACGAATCTCTCAGGAGCAGGTGGATCAGTATCGGAACGAACTTGTGTCCAACATTGATAAAACCCTGGATGAAATCTCCAGTTGGGGTCAGACTAACCTTGTTAAATTCAATCCATCAAAGACACAAGTGTGCGCATTCACTGCCAAAAAGAAGCCGTTCACGGTGACTCCTCGATTCCAAAACACTCTCCTCAAAGCCACGCCGAATATCGGGATTCTCGGTGTCGACATTGCGAGCGACGTGCAGTTCAGGGGTCATTTAGAGGACAAGGCCAAGTTGGCCTCTAAGAAACTTGGGGTGCTCGCTAGGGCGAGACAGTATTTCACGCCAGCTCACCGCCTGCAACTCTATAAGGCACAAGTTCGGCCTCATATGGAATACTGTTCTCACCTTTGGGCTGGAGCACCCCAATACCAACTACTTCCTCTTGACCGCCTGCAACGTCGAGCCACTCGAATCGTCGGCAAACCCGAGTTAACCGATCGGCTCGATCCTTTGGCACTGCGGCGGGATGTTGCGTCTCTGTGCGTATTCTACCGCTTGTACAATGGGGAGTGTTCCGAGGAACTTTTTGGCTTAATACCGGCTGCCAAATTCCACAATCGCACTGCACGACACAAGCTCAAGTACCATCCGCACCACCTGGATGAGTGGCTCTCAACAACTGTGCGCTTTTCACGGCATTTTCTGCCCCGAACAACAAAATTGTGGAACAGCTTGCCATCTTCGGTGTTTCCATCTACCTATGATATGGATGCCTTCAAAAAAAGAGCCTACGCGTCTCTCAAAGGCCGGCAAAACAATCGCAAAGTTACCTAACGTTGCAATTGTTCATGGGCGGCGGTGATCATTTTCATCAGTACACCGCCCGCTCCTTTGTCGGTTGTTGTATAAAAAAAAAAAAAAAAAAAAATAATATACCCAGCTATAAAAAATAGAATATAATTCATCCGTGATCAATGAGATTTCACCCTCTCCCCAGTTTGAAGCGCAGTTATATAAAAATGCTGATTTCGTTTTAACTAAAATAGTCATACAAATATCTGATAAAATAATAGGTATTTAGATTATCGATGCTAAACCCGTCTAGTAGACCTGTATTCGCCAAATTTCAAACGAGTACACTGTGAAGTGTAAGTTAAGTTTTCTGGGTTGCACCAGAACTTTCTATGTTTTCTCTCATCATCTGAAGCTTCTTACGATAACAGATACAATCTTCATATTTATCCATCCAATAACAGCATGATTTATAAGTTGTTTTTAATAAATTTTCAACCCCCAACAATACTTGAAAAGCAAATAAATACATTTGATGCCTATTTTCCTCTGACTAGCACATATTATTATAGATAGATCGGAACATCTCGCCACGCGCATCACACCGCGCCCGGGGTCTCGAACGTTTGCAATTGAATAGCAATTACTATGCTGCAAGTGATTTATTTTTATACTTCGCTAGACTATATGTATCCCGTGGGTATCGGTGCGGAATTGTGTAAGTAAGGAGTGTTTAAATTGAGCTTTATGTTTAGGTATAGTTGTTTGTTTATGTGAAAACGTAACTACAGAAGAAGGAATTAATATATTCTAATGGTCTGTAGGCTGAAGTGTAAAATATTAGATTTGTTGCAAAGTAATTTATTTAGATTTTAGAACTCAATCGTTCATTGTATTTTGGATGTAGAATCCTAACAGATGTTTATCTGTAGACAGAAACTAAACGTAATTCATAATTCTGTAGAAAATGGGGCTAACTGTGACCTACGAAGCTAAACCCTTTCGATCAGATGATATTAAGTACAGCAAATCATAAGAATCTAAATGCAATGCGGATGAATGCATCCGAATGAATAAATAAATTAAAATTGCATACACATGCAGAAACCAAGTGATCCGCAACAAATCATATTATCACGCATGATTTAACTTTCTATTAAACAAATATTTATTTTACAAAAACAAACTACTGTAAACAAATCTCGACTATTAATAAATAGATCTACAGAGTAACCAATAAATTCATCTAATTGTGTTCAATAACATAATAACGCGTTGGCAGAGTGCCAGCACACGTCACAAATGTTGCAGTGACGTCACGGGACCTTGGTACGTCATAGGTCGTAAATTTGTTGGCATATCCCATGTTTTAGTAGGAAAAATGTAGGGAGGCCAGAAAGGTGGGTTGGGTACATTGTGTTTATGAATGATGCCAAAATGTAGACATTTTATAATAATAATTGCTTTACGTAATATTGTGTTATAATTATATTTGGTGAAGGGATTAATCTAAAAATGGTCTATTTACACGATAAGTGACGACAGAATCTTCTGACAAGATAACAGCGTTGTTGCTGATTTGTTTTCATTCATAATTTTTACATTTCACGTAAAGCATAAAAAATTACTGAAATGCTCTTTGGAACAAGAGCTTCGAAATTAAACAGATTAATAATATTTCTGTAAAAATAAACTAATATCGTTTTGGTTTAGTGATGCATCATGAGACGTGAGTTTCACAAATGACAATATTTTTCGCGATGACGTCAAATGGCCGCGACCTTGCATGACACATGGTTGTAAATAGATGGTATTAACGTGGGGCCTGAAGTCGGCCAATCTATTAATCGCTAAATATATTGTATAGAAGATGGGGGAAACTGGGAGAAAGGATATTTCTGAAAACATCCTAGAAGGAAAGGCTCTTGAAGTTCCTTGTAAGTTGTTTAGCTCTGTCACGGGAAAAGGCAAAATTTAACGAATTCGAATCTGTGAAATGCCTTGTTATTATCTTAGCTTTAAGGTTAACGAAAAATTTAACCAAATTGACTCAATAATAGACAGATAGGTAGATGGAAAGTAGCTAATTCGTTACCAAATTAAAGGTCTTGATGCTCTCCGATCTCGTATAGTCAAATATCCCAGTATGGAGACAGTTGTGTTTTTCAGCCGTATCGTTTCAATGAAAAAGCACACACTACAGTTTCCGCTGGAGTGTCTGTCCACATAGCGGTGGATTAATCAATAGAATAGACTGAAGCGTATGACGAAATTTCATGGGCGATAAAATATTATGGGCATATTTTTTGTCTTACAGGTATATTTTCATATAGTGATAACTGATAATTATAGGACTTCTGTATCTTCTTTCTCTGTGATAGTATAGATTGTCTAACAGTAAATGAATACAGAATTTCTGTTTCTTTTTTCCTTAGTAGTAGTTACAACTACAGAGGTAAGGAAAGCTATTAACTAGGATATCGAATTGTAGAAATTGGGAAGTCCCGCGTCGGCTTTTGGAGCATTGCACAATCGTTTTATTGATCGATTTTCCTTTACGGTCAAGTTGTTTCTACACTTTACTTATGTGCCGATACTATAGTTTCTTATTGACTTATATGCTGATATTATAGTTTCTTAGAATCAGGGGAGTTTTAATTATGTTTTAACTTTTAAAGTAGTTTTAATTCCAGTGTAGAAAAATAACTGCATATTATATAGATCGTCTATCACCATCAGGTTTCCAAACTGGTAATATTGATTAATAAGATTAATAAGACATCATGGCAATTACCCAGCTCTCAAAAGATTATATTTGTAATTGTAGTCTTCATTTCTGAATTGTTTAGTGCACAATAAAGAATTATGATTTAATTTCATTATCTTGTCTTCATATAATTTCCCACCCTATTCCAAGGGCGTAGGTCAGGTCTAATGGGAGCACTGGATCTCTGCCAGGATGCATTTGTCATCTGTCATACGCACTCGCACAGCTATTTGATTTGATATTGAGATTCGCAGAGGTCAAGGGGTCATTGCCTCTGGGGATTTTGCGTCTTTCGTCTAGCGAAGAGATGGTGATGGAATTATATGGGGTAGTTATTGTATGGGGCTTTGAATCAATCAGTTGTTTAAATATTGTTTGATTATTTTGAGATGTGATTATCACCATAAACATTTACTAATTGATTTTCTTGTGTTTGTTTTACGCGAGAATTATACATTTAGAAATTAAAGATTTTAACGGATTTTAAATGCGATTTATTATTATCCCGACGATTCGCACACACTGACGGAATAAATCGCGTTTAAAATCCGTTAAAATCTTTAATTTCTAATTGGCTTGAGCTTTTAATCAATAATATAATTTTAACATTAAATACTGTTTAATTATTTTGAGATGTGATCATTACCATAAATGTAACAGCGTACTGCGTAAAATTGGACGATTATAAAAATAAACGAAATGAATCATGAATTCAGTAATGAACGCATTAATAAATATATTTATCGTTAATTTTGTAAACGTAGTTAGTTATTTATGCGTATGAACACTAATTAAAATTATACACCTCGGTTCCAACGAGACTCCTGCCAAAACATCATTGTCTGACTAGATTCATAAATCCCAAAGATGAAGGAACATATTTATTATTTGTAAAAGCTTTTTAAAGCAGTGTTAATCTTAACCAATTCCTTATGGTCCTATTAATTTATTTAAATACGTTTTTGTTTATAGCTCCCTTGAGAGATTATAAGACTGAAACATAATCACGAGAGGAGATGATTTAAAAATTTTAAAAGCGTTTCTAAGTGTTTGGTAAAAGCATGTTTGAGCGTTAGTTAGTGGCAAATGCTAATTGTAAGTGAAGGCCCGCGTTCCCTAGTAGGATATGGGGCAGATGCATTATTAATCCATCTATTCCACTGATCGATTTTCTTTAAGAACAAATAGGTGATCAGCCTTCTGTGTCCTGCTAGACCGAGATTTTTTCTTCGTCTCCAACAGGATTCGAACCTAGGAACCTCAGTTCTACGCTCACTCGTTAAGCTCTGTAGCCAGATGGCCACACAATTGCAAATGCTAATGGGTTTATTTATACTTTACTATGGCACTAAAACAATACAGATTTATTATTAGTCCATGCTGCGGCTCAGGTAAGGGCGTCACGGTTGACCAATCCATATTGTTCAGTATTTCATCATATTGATAGTACTCGCTAACATTGGAGTGTGGCCAATCGTTTTTAGCTAATAATACGCACAACACGATGCGTGTAGGGATTTTGTTTTTGTGTCTTTGTTGTTTTTGTTGTTCCTAGTCATGGACGTATAAAAAAAGACGGACGGAGTATCGCCTAAACATTGAGTGAAGCCTAGTAATGGCGGCGACACATCCATGTGTGTGTGCCAGGTTGATTGCCAGATGCAATAAAATTACCCCACACTTTAGTATTTTTATTTTTCAGTTTGATATACTTTTTATGAGTACTCTAACTATTAGAACCTATGCATAAATATACAATTTCTATTTAGCTTTGACAAATCAACCACTGGACGCGAAACCAAAGGAATATGTATGAAAACTTGTTCAACCAATATTGGGGGGAGGAGAGGTAATGTCTCCTTAATTATTATTAAAATAAATAAAATTTCAGTTTATAACCAAACAAATAGGAAACGATTTCAGTATACATATACTTGAAATTTTCAAATTAACTGTCTTATAACAGATGTCGTAGACAGTATTAATTGGCTGTGATATTTTTTTTAAATATGGTTGTTATATAAAGGTTAGCATAGTATACATGTTTTTGTGAGAAGAAAATGCAAAAACAAATTTGCATTTTGTATCAAATAATTTTATCGTAATTTTAAAATTAATTAACTTTACATCAACTCGGTAAAGTCGGGGACTTTTGGGAGAATGAAATTTTGAAATAATGACAACACTATGGCAACAGCTGTCCTGATGACAATGGCGGCTGTATTTTTTTCTATAAATTTTGTCGTAATAATTTTGTCATTAAAACATAAAAGAAATAACTTGCTTCCCTGTTGAATGTAATCCTCTGTGTTTTGTTATTTAAAATTGTACTGTTGTGACACCATTTAACCACGCAAGACGGCATTTTAAATATTTTTTGTGAAACAGTGACGTTGTTAATCAGTCGGTAGTTCACGACGTAATGGCGGCCGACTAGCTTACTATGGTGAGAGTGTGTGCGTATTCATTGTCTTTACACGATCGCTAGCTTACTACGATGGCTTTACGTTGTTTGTTCGTAAAACGGCGTCCGTCTTTTTTTATACGTCCATGTTCCTAGTTTAGTAGTTAAGATCCTATTACGCTACTTCATAGGATATTTTCTGTTTTTTCGGGAACTGCCAGTTAAGGATCTATCTGAGTGTCTGGGCATGCTAGCTTACTGAGCTTAACATCGGCCAAGGTCGCGGATAATTGCTTGAATAGTCAAAAGTACAAAACATGGCATGTTGTTGCATGAGGTCGAAAAGCTTATTTTATTTCGTAAATGGTTTTATACTTCTTGCTAAATACTTTGCGAGACCCTATTTGAGAGATTTCCAATTCTTCTCGTAACAAGAATGAGGGAAAAATTCTAAATAATAATCTAAACTGAATTTAAAATCCTATTTTTACCAATTTTATATCAATCTCACGATTCACATTATCATATACTTTTCATGTTGTATTGCACCATCTTAATCGAGAACAATTACACACAAACACTAATACTAGAAGAAGTTTAATTTAAACAATACAAGAAAGTACACAGAAATAGTTTACCGACCATAAAAAGAAGCAAATGTCTATCGTCTAGTGACAGACGAAATGTCTGGCTATAAGCCAAAACATCAAACACACGACACGGGTGTTGCCAGGTACAATCCCGGTGGAATTTTATTGTTTTATCAGTTGGCAACACTCGAGGAACATAGTCTTTGAATGAGGCAACACTGTATAATTTGACGTGAACAATATATTTTTTTTTTGTATTTTTAATTCGTACGAGTTATCTTTAATTTACATTTCATTATATTTTCATTGTTATGCTAATGAGCTGAACATAATAATTTTGTGTATTGAAATACGTAAAAATGTATATCAAAAACTACTAAAACCTAAAATTTGTAGGTGCTATACCTAATGATCCTACCTGGTTTGCTTGATTCATTGAAATTATGAATAATAGTTTAACGAATTTAAAAATATATTGTTAGACGTAACTTTTGATTTAATATTTTTGTGGATGAATAGTTGTCAATATAGCTGTCACTGTCACCTGTCAGAACATGCTTAGCTGTCGAATACTATAAATTGCCACTTTCCTTTGACTCGTGGCGCAATCGTACGGATCGTGCCTAGGGGCTCGGACGTTGTTTATACGACGTTTGACCCAACTACCTTCACTTTGCTAATAGTCGTTGACTTGCTGCGATTTGTTAATCAATTAGGTAGCTGTGTAGAATCGCAGTACATTCTAATTACATTCAAACTAATATTTAACCCGGCCTCGCGTGTAATTTCTATTAATATTATGTTGTTACAATAGAACAATGTATTACTATACCCGGCGCGGCGAATGATGATCCCTATGACAGTTCGTCTTAGTGATTGCTCGTATGATGGGTCGTGTCGATACTTTACTATTTTATAGGCAAAGGCGTGATTTGCATTCAGCGACGTTGGTAAACATGTTTTTACAAATATTATAAAATTAATTTTAACTAAAATTTTTGACGTCTATTATGTTGTTGTTGTATTAATTTAAGTTTTTTAGCATAGATTAAGTAGGTAAGTAAAACGAAAGTTTTCCAAAGCATAAAAATGCGCCTTATCATTTTCACGTAATTTTTAACCCGTTTAACACAGTGTATATTATTTTATCATGAAAATGGAAGCCCCCATTTAATTTGTCTAAAAAACTTATATTATCATGGGTAAGTAAATTAACGCGAACGGTAATTAATTAATTAATTACGCTGCGATCTTCTGTTCCATTCAATAGTGAATGAACTAAACCTTAAGCATGGAAAAAATGTGAACTCGTTTTCATTATTGAAATTGGTTTATCGATACTTTCCGCACTAGTCGATAAATGCCAACGATGTGAGTTTTGTAGGACGTAAACGCAAAGTCAGATTGATATAATTTCTCGTAAATGTTAAGAATGGTTATAATTCCAACGGAATATTATTGTTATGGCATAAAGCTACGTAAAAATTAATAAATGCCATTTTTAGACGCCTCCAATACGTTTCTAATTTAATGGTGACGCCATTACAAGTTTGTCTCTTGAGAATAACTGTCAGTGTCATAGGAATCATCATTCGCCGCGCCGGGTATAGGTATTAATATATTTTCCATTCTTGTAAACCGGATAAAATGTATCATTTAAAGAATGCGGTTATTTCCCTAATTAAAATAATTTATGGTGTTTTTTAACACGCTTGAATAATCAATTACCTACTTTGTCAAGTAATATCGATTATATAAAATTGTTTTCTGGCTTATTGCTAATGGAAAAATGTATAAACGTTATAAAAACCGATTTTTTGTGACCTACAATAAAACCATTTATCTGACTTTAAACAATTACAGTATAACAAGCATCATTATCCAAAAACAACGTTGTTATTTCGATGACAATATATCTGGGAGGTTACCATGATGTCTTAAGCAGTATTATTTCGTAGTGTGGGTATATTTAGTAGTGTGGGAAAGTGATGGCGCTACGACCTTTATAGCTTTGTCATTTTGCCACACTTTAATTAATACGGTTTTAAGACATCATGGTTACCCCCCTGAAAACTTTAATAGCCTCCTTGGCACAGTAGTTAATGCGTGAGTTTAAAATTGAGGTCCTGCTTTCGATGCCTGATGGAAACCAAGAAAATCTCCGTCTGGTTGGACACAGAAAGCTGACCACCTAATTGTTCGTAAAGAAAACCTATCAGAGAATCAGATGTATATCCATCTTCGCCATACTTTACTAGGGGACACGGGAATTCACACACATCAAAATAGCTAACGCTCGCCTCTTTGCGTACGTGGTTTTCCTCATATAAATTAATGTATATCGGCCAATTTTTTTTAATTCAATATCTGCTTCCAGTTACCAGTCAATCAAGGAATTACATATCACCACACAAATAATATAAAGTAAAAACTTTTTCCATGAATTTAAATAGCGAAATAAAATCGTTAAAATTATTTTCTGTCACATTACTAAACCATATAATAATACATCGACTTACAATTACTAGCAACCGAATTAAAAATATAATAAAAGAAACAACGTAGCAAAATGATTAGCGGGGCCTTGAGCGATAACGGGCTGATAACCGCACATCGATCAATTGCTTTAGTTTTCAATAATATGTGTAATTTTCATTGATTTTCATTGATACTTTAATATTATGTACTTCTTAATCGCGTTAGTGAAATGTTTGTTCTCTTCACAGCATAATATACAACTACCCGCCAGGCTACATTAGTTGGCGTCATATCGCCTGGTTAATCGAAGCCCTGTGTATTTTCTCTTTTTTAATGGATTTGTAGCAGATGATTTCATCCTAATTCAAACAGAATTCAAACCAAGCCATATATAAATCCAACACAACATTTTTCATCATACTGCTTCTACATTTATCATTACTATCATATTGCTACTACATACTGCTACACAAAAGAAGGCGGAACACTGTCCTTGTTGAATTCATAAAGTAGAAACCAAGATCCTGTTTGTTGAAGGAATAACACCTTTCTTCTTTCGAAATCTGCGCTTGAACGCTAAAATTGCACCAGTGAGAGACCGCTCAAACGCTTCGTAATAAGACATTTTCCATAGCGTAGTATTTGCTATGCACTTAGAACTTCGTTAAGAGGGGGTATAAAGCAAAATTACCAATCTTGTTTTTGATGATACGTATAATATTCAAGACCAAATCTAAAAAAATAATAATATTTATATCAAAAAAGATGATATTGTCGAGGATTCTGTTTTATCAAAACCATAAAATATTAAAATTGACTCGATAAAAAAAAATCACGAAGTTACGTGTAATTTTCACACTTTTACGTTTTCTACTTGACATGGTAATGCCTATTATGATCTTTTTTTTTCATAAACAATATTTGCGAAATATTAAAACATTTGCGAGATATTTGCTAAGCATTTTGTGTAATAACTTTTAGTTTTGGTTGTATCACGGTAATTTTGCTTTATACGCACCCTTAATACCGTACTTAAAATTTTTCATTTATTATAGATTAAGGGCTCTTTCAATTTATGCGTTTCGTATCGGACCGCTACAGTGCCGAAGCGGTGCGTTTGTCGTACGGCGCACGGCCGGTCGTTTGTTTTCATACAAAATGCACGGTGCGGCAACAGCGCGGCGTCCGTACCGCGAACGCTCGACAGCAGGACGGTAACGTCGCAAGTCCCATAGGGATGTCGGAAATGCAATAAAGTATCGATATATATCGTATCGATGTTTTTTGAAAATATCAATATCGATATTGATATTTTTATTAAAAAATATCGATATATCTATATATCGGTATGATTTGACAGAGAATATTCGTGCTCTAAAAATTAATTTTTTGGTCTAATCTAATTCAATCATCTTACATTTCTACGGGTACTCAAGTACAGAAATACGCGCGTTTTGAGGTTATAATATATAAGTCAGTCGTGGTAATAATACGGACGGGCAGTTGAAGAGCACTAACAGTAATGTTTCTTCGTCAGAGTCCATGGCTTAGCTGGTGTTAAATAAATTTAAAACAGCACTAGCATACAAACGCACGGCAGTCAGATACGCTTTCAATTTAAGCGTTTGGTAACGGACTGCTACCGTACTGCAACGGCACGGCAGCGGGTTATAACTAGCGGCACGGAAAACGTGCGGCAGCGGTCCGATACGAAACGCATAAATTGAAAGAGCCCTAACTTATGTTGCTTTCAATGCTACCAATAATAATACGGCTTAGGGAGAACCTGGTACCTGTCCACATAGGCAAGTTGTTTCGAAATTAGCATAAAACGGAGGGCACTTATTCATATTTATTGTTACTCAGCCTATATTACCAACGCCTATTTAAAATGACAAGAAAATTATTATCATTGTTTTGAATGTACTGTCCAGTGACGTCACAAGTGACAAGTTTTAAGCGCGTCAGCTTGTAAAATACTTTATCTACTTTAATAGAAAATGATTGGTGATTTCATACGAGTTTAACTCGCCCAGAATTTCCGGGTTTGTCCGTATTGATTAGGTACACGTGTACTTGGGGTAGCATCCTATTGTATAGTCTTGTTTTGGAAGACTAGTTGCGCCTGGTGGTGTTTCTTGATATGGATAACCGTGGAAACATGTAGTGGTCTAAGATCCGAATATAGGTCGACCTGCACCGGCGTGATAATAGAATGAGACCAATTTTATAATAAATGTAGTCTATTAAAAAATCTATTAAAGATGGGTTGACTGAAAAAATCCTGGACAGGATATTTTTAGTTAATTATTAAAAAATCTTTTTATTTTTTTTTATGCAGTGTTGAGACAGTAAACAATTTTGTTATAAAACAGCGCTCATGCTGATATATTTTTTTTTCTATCATCCCATCAAGTGAAAGTAACTGGTACGGACATGCCTGTTTATACCTGCCAACCTAGCAGTTTGTCCAGGTAAATATTAGAAAACCCTATCACTGCACATTTTGTAGGTTTCATACTTCAAGTCTATTATAATTTTTTTTTTATTATCTTTATAAGTACTGCAATTAATTAAAAAAAATATTTTTTAAAAATTAATTAAAATGTCCAGTCAACCCATCTTTAATAGATTTTTTAATAGACAACATTTATTATAAAATTGGTCTCATTCTATTATCACGCCGGTGCAGGTCGACCTATATTCGGATCTTAGACCATAGGGATCGGTTTGATTTGACATTGGTATTATATGAATGATAACACATTTTAACAGGCTTTTATTATCATCACCTGTCCGACCGCTTTATAGTAGGGGAGCCCAGGATGCTAAATGTGGATTTACTCGAGCGTCACGGGAACCTATTAGAATTGGTAGATTAGACCATAGCGAGAAAAAAAGGTCCTATAATGTTTTCACTTTTAGCGGTGGGGAAGGGTTTTTTGATTTTTTTTAATTTAAAAAAGAAAATAATTGGCTTGGAAATACTCAAGCGCGTTAGATATTGATATTTTGCATGCTCCAGGACGTCACTGAAAAAAAGTATACGTTAATCTGACGATTTAAGTGGCGATTTAATCGCTATGAAGAAAGGGTAAAAAATTAAAGTAATATTATTCGAGCGCGTCAGATTAATATATGGGGGGGGGGTTAATTACAATATAAGAAGTCCCCATTTCGCTAATCTGACGATTCGAGCTCAACCTTAGGGAATTATGGATTATTCAAATTTTCCAGCGGGGCCCCTGAGCGCACCCACCAACCATAACTGCTCATATTGACTAGAGGTACTAATGAATAGCTAAGGTACCGTCCCTTATAGTAATCTGACGCGCTCGAGTAAATCCCAAAATCCCCTCTTGGGCTCCCCTACTATTAGACTAGATTTTGAATTTTGACCCACTTTTTATACGGATAAGTTTAATTGAAACATCATACAATTCAAAATGCGCATTGAAGAAAAATAATGTAAGAATGTTATTCTGGGGAATAATGTACATCGTATATCGAATAAATGATTTCTTCTTTCTATCAAATTATAGGTACTTAAAAATTTCCTATAGGTAGGTACATTTATGTTATCCCAAAAATTTCGAAACTCAGGATTTTCGAACACTAACACGAAGACCTCGTTAAAAATAGAGTTGTCGTCACAGAGTCAATGTCCAAACTAACTATAAAAAGTATCTTTTTAGTGGGTGTCTTGTGGCGTTGTTGTATCTGTGTGGGGCTAGGAAAGTAGCGTTTATACCGACAGCGACCTTGCAAAGGAGAATGGCAAACTCCCATAGGACTCTGGACCTGATCGTTACACTGATGATTTATGGAGAATTAAATAGATAAAAATATACAGATTCTATGAATATAATAATTATAGATCTGTTCTATGGGATAGCAGAGATATTGGGGTGTAAAGTAACAAAAATAAAAGTTAGTTTGCTTGCCAAACTAACTATAAAAAGTATCTTTTTAGTGGGTGTCTTGTGGTGTTGTTGTATCTATGTATGGCTAGGAAAGTAGCGTTTAAACCGACAGCGACCTTGCAAATTTGTAATGAAAGTTTTTAGGAGATGTGTCAGTGGTGATGGTTGTTGTTATTATAGTAGTGTGTTGAATTTAAATTATTTTAAAGATATTTGGCGATAAATAATGTAACGCGAATTAAAATGTTTATGCAATATTTATTAATGAATCTATCGACGCTATTGAAGTTTGAATGCATCAGGCCATTTCTTAATGTGACTATAAATGAAAAATAAACTACACTGACTGACTGACAAAATATAACTCGCTTTCAAATGGAGTCTGTTAAAAGTTAAAACCTTCCTCAATATAGTCTTTTTCATATTCTGCCTATCTAGGCCACTCATGCATTACCTAAAACTAGAGATATCACATCGTGATTGATTACGCTAGTTATACATACAGTTATATCATACTTATCACGTTACGCTTTCAGGAAGTATATGTCAATCAGCTAAATTTACAACAGGTGTATGTGTGTTTGTGTGTAAACAGAATACGTGACGCGCGCGCGCATATGGGTGAGTGAAGTATGTGTATGTGTGTGTGTGACTCTTAAATTGCTTTTTAAATCGTTTGCAGAGCTTTAGTACTGGATTTAAATGTCTTTAGTACTATGTATTATTGTAGTAGTAAGACGATGTTTCAGATTATAGACTTGCTCTGTTAGAGAAACCGTAAGAATACAATAGGAATTAGATTATTTGTACTCAAGATTGTTTATCTATTTATATTGAAGTAGTACTTTATTTTAAAGCGAAAATAAATAAAAAAGTTTGTACAAATCAAGCTTCAAATCATGTTTTCAATAAATAGGAAAAAATCTCCGCGATCTGAAATAAATCTCTTAATTTTTTTTAACTAAGCCGCCTTCACGTATCAGAATTAGACCAAATTTAAATGGGATCATTAGAAAGTCACCAGCATTCAAACAGACAAAGAATCGACCAATAAAAAGAGTCGAGGTACCAAACCTGAAAAATACAGTCGAATTGGGAACCTCTTTTTTTGAAGTCGGTTGAAAATCAGTTCTATAAACGCATAGATGCAGCATCGCACACAACTATTTATCTCAAGGTCCATCTTGTTTCAATTATGTCCCACATATAAAAGAAAATCTATTTATACTTTGCGTTAACGCTGGGCTATTGTTGTTTTATTAGTAGAAACGGAGCGTGTAATTTTTTACCTACATTTATAAAACATAACAGTTAAGTTCATAGTGCTATGCGTGAATAGGCAATGCATTTGTGTGATGATGTGTGCAAAGAGCTTAGTTTGAGACACGATCAAGCTAGGAAGTATGAAGGTGAAGATTTTGTGTGTTTGTACGTGCTAGTCTCGGGAAATGATGGTTCAAATTGGATAATTGTTTTGTGTTGGTTAGTGCATTTGTCGAAGCTTAGGTTATATTACATTGCAATACAACTGATAGGAGATGCTCCTCTCCTATCAATGAAAAATGTTTCTAAATTATTCATTTTCAGCGCAGACGATGTTTTAATGCTATTTAAAAGCAAACCTTTCATGAAAAACCTCGATAAACATCGAGTTGAGTTAACTATATAATATAGAGATTAAATATGTTTACTCGCGATATTTCCGCTTATTTAATGGCCTCGTAAATGTGGACAAAAAAGAAACGAACAGATTTTGACTCGCTAGCAAAAAGTGCGATCGATTCTGATGATATTAGGAGATACTGGTTGAGATTTGGGCGATTCATTTGAGATTTTGTTGCTAGAAGAGCTTTAATAAATATTATTAGTAAATAGCTGTGCCCCGCGGTTTTACCAGAATTTCTCCGCTTCTATTGGTCTTAGCGTGATGATGTTTAGCATATAGCCTTGCTCGATACATGGACTATCTAACACTGAAATATTTTTTTTATTCGGTACAGTAATTTCAGATACTAGTGCGGTCAAGCAAACAAACTATTCAGCTTTAAAAATTGGAAGAGATGATCTAAGTTAAGAATTAGTACGTAGTATCTAACCTTAGTACGTAGGATTACTTACATTATAAAATTGTGTGTGCCAAATTTTTGCCACGGTTCCAGGAATTTTTGGGTAAAATACAAAAGCCACTCATAAATTCCTTCATATTTATAATGTTAGGATTTGTTTTTGTTATTTTTATCCCTTTAGAGGGAAATATGAATAACAAGCGGAAAGTTACAGTGAAGGGAAACGTGTCAACCCCATTTTAACAGTGCCTTTTAAAATATACGTGTTTTATTCTTTTTGTAAAGGATGCCTGTATCTTATTAATACGCCTTTACTAGCTTCACCTGTATGTTGGTATGTTACCGACTCCTATAGACTCGATTTAGAGTTTTGACCCACTTTAAACAGACAGATTTTATTCAAAACATACTGCAAAACATAGTGCAATTTTTGTACCTATGCATATATGAAATATGCATAGGTACAAAAATTGCACAAAATGTATTACAAATAGCCAGAATGTAGTGGTCATTAATAATTTAAATGAAGTGTGATATAACGGATATAATCTAGATTTACTAAATCCCTGACCCGTCACATTTCACAAACGAAGTGTGGTGTCAAGTCATGTATGTAACCGCAAGTGATTTTGTGTCTATACCTGAATTAATTTTGTACGCAAATCTTGAGACACGCAATTATCTATACTAATATTATAATCTATCTATAGGGGCCGTTCATAAAATACGTCACACTAAAATTTACTTTTTTTGACCCCCTCCCCCCCGGTTGTCACGCTGTGTCACACTTTCTGTGACCCCACCTGGAAATATTTCTTCACAAAAAAGTAAGACCCCTCCCCCCTAAACATGATAAATTTTGATTGATAATACCTTGAGTATATTGGTCCATGATAATACACAAATTTTGATATTAGAAAATATATTTTTTTTTATAATAAAATTTAAATATTAGCGCTCATATAAAAAAATAAATATATCAAGTTACAATTTATTGTAATAAATATATATACATTTAAATATCTGTATATTTACTAATACAAAATGGAAAAAAAAAGTCGAGAGAACGAATACTCAGTAAAAATTTTTAATGGACGGCGAACGTCACGCTGCCGTAGACCCCCCTGTCCCCCCTTGTCACATCTTGTCACACTCGCGAAAACCCCTCCCCCCCCTTGTATGCGAACGTATTTTATGAACGGCCCCATACTAATATTATAATCTATCTATACTAATATTATAAAACTGAAGAGTTTGTTAGTTAAAACTACTGGTCCGATTAGAAAAATTCTTTCGATGTTAGATAGCTCATTTATCGAGGAAGTCTGGCTATATATCATTCGCTAAGACCAACAGGAACGGAGCCACGCGGGTGAAACCGCGAAGCGCAGCTAGTAATAGATACACAGATAAGCACATTATTAGAATGAATAACATACATTTTCCCAATTATAAAGAATTTTCATGCTTATAAAACTGAAATTAAATTAAACATGGTCAGGCTTTATAAGCAACATTTAATTAAAGCTTTGCTTTATAGAAAAACATGAATAAAATAATCATGAAAATTAATAATTCAGGCCACTAACAAAGTATTTTAGTTAGTGAGTTTTGGTATTCGAATGAAGATGGATGGGATAAACAAAAGCCCTTATGTTTATCTTAAAATATTATGTTCCTTCTTAAAAGGCTTATTATGACTGTTATGTACCTAATAATAGAATCTAATCTAAAAATGAAGAATGTTTTAAATCTTAATTATGAAACGTAAACTGTTGTGCATCCATAAAAAGTCTATAAAACTGCTAACTTATTGAAGAACCAAGAGCATTATAAATTATACGCAAGTAATATTCATTAGGGCTTCCAAAAAACATAGCCTAGACGTGCAGGGGTTGGGGTGACGGTGTCTAAGGGGTGTACAAGGTCGGGGGTGGTATGGCGAAAACATTTTGGCAAATGTCCCTGCCTTGGACGTTGAGTAATGCAATATTGTTGGTTTTAATTTAACGTCGAGTGGGGATAAAGTTTTGTCTATCTGTTTGCTATTTTTAAGGTCAAGGTAGTTATTTAGTTTTTCGGTATCTGTGGGCAAGGTATGAAAATAGGGAAAGGTTTTGAGTGCATAGATATTTAGATATAGATATTAGGTAGGTAAGTATGTGATCAGATTTTGATGGTATAGTAGTACTTTGTATGATAATGTTGAATTGTATGATCATCTATTATTCGATGTACCTATTTACTGCATAGATAATATACTATGAAGTAGAGATGCGCCGAATAGTGGTTTCACCGAATAACCGAATACCGAATACTATTCGGTTAAAACCTTACCGAACCGAATATTCGGCCGAATTATTCGGTTCAATGTTTTGACGTGTTTTGATGCGTAAACCGGTTCTAACGGGTCGCAAGTAGCTGCTGGCTCGGTGGCGAGCGAGCCTTACCTCACCGCCCGCCACCCGTGTATATCGCCCGCGCACTCCGTGCCGTCTCAGTTGTGTTGAAACATCGCACGAATACGTTACAAATTAAAACAAAAAAATATTAAAATTTTTTGAAAAAAAAAAATATTTAAATTGTTTTAAAGTTTTATATTTTTACTTTAAGCTAGTGTTTGCAATATGAGCGGACGTAATGTCATTTTCTATTGGGACTAAAAGCATTGTCTTCAGACTTCAGGATTTAAAGTATAATAAATATTAAATACTGACTAAGTGCTAATAATTAACATGATTAAATTATGTTGATCTAAATTTACAAAATAAACGTTGTTTTGAAATGTAATGATTGTTTTATTTTATATACCTTAGGTTCAACACATTCTTCATAGGATTTCTTTGACTTGTGTATAGTATGACATAAATCATTCATAATATGAAGTTATTTATTTAGTTCTATAGCGAAGAAAGTAGAAATACTCATACCGAATATATTCGGCACCTAAACCGAATAATTCGGTCGAATACGAATAGTGAAAAAGATGCCGAATATGCCGAATACCGAATATGTATTCGGTATTCGGCGCATCCCTACTATGAAGTCTATTCTCATTAAGAAAATTTCGCAGAATTTGTTTTTTTTTAAACATAGTTAGACGGCTACTTAAATCTATACTAATATTATAAAGAGGAAAAGTTTGTAATTATGTATGTATGTATTGTTTTCACGCCTAAACCTCTTAACCGATTTTGATGAAATTTGGCACAGACAATCTTTAGACCCTGAGAAAGAACATAGGCTACCTTTTATTGCGAAATATGTACCACGGGCGAAGCCGGGGCGGACCGCTAGTATTATTATAATTTAAAACAGTAGACTTAGAACTAGATGTAGATATATGAAGTAAAGCACGATTTAATTTTGTACCAATGCCTTGAACATGTAAAAATCTTCACAGTTTTTTGAATGGTTACCAACCTGAACTTCACGCAAATCATAAAGACCACTTATACAAGACTTGTAGGCTGTAGCTAATCTCATATAGTTTTGAAGCCTCATAATGATTTGCACTTACCACACATTATACTTGTGCAATGTATAATATAATTACTCATACCAGCTTCTGGTTTGACATTTTTGTTCATCTCACTCTGCGAAGGATTGTGCACTCTATTTAGAGGAGATAGAGGTGGGTTTTGTATGTACCGTTGGTTGTGCGTTACGATTTATAGCGAATTGATGTATTGGTAACAGTGGGGTGTGGTGCAAGAGAAGAGTGGAAGCGGTTTATGTTTATAGGATTGTAATTGTGGAAATTTCGGTTTAGTAGACTTATTTTGGAAGTGCTAACTATGTATCGTCAGAGATTGTATTAACGTATTAAAATTGAAATTATATTGGTTCAAGTAGACTCTTTAAGAAGCGACCTTGAATAGTTATAATGCATTGAATGTCGATAGATAATTTATTAAACTTTAATTAACAATTTATTTATGCTACTTTTTGATAAAATAACTGGAGATTTGATGACTGATGTTGCAGCCACCAAGCTATCCCGTATTAAATGAATTCGACTTCTTTTTTATTTCTCTAGAACCTATTCAATATGTTTAATACGTGCGTATATACCTTCTCTGACATAAATGACACACACCTTTTAACTAACCCTTGTGTAGCGGTTACCACACATATGAAATAAATAGCTTCACACTTGTAACTTGTATCATTCGCAAGGTTTTTTGACTGAGAACCAGTTCCGATATCAAAACTCGATTCGGGCAAGATTTCAAAAATGGTGGAACTCTGTTGCAATTTAATTAAATTACTCGTACGTATACATATATAAATATATTATATATTATATACATATACATGTAAAGCGTAATTGTATCCTGTATAATGATCTATATTACTTTCTTATAGAATTAACGATATAACCTTTTAAATTGTGGAAATTGTTTGAAAGTATACGTTAACTATAGATGAATAATAAAAAATCTATTCTAATATGATAAAAATGGACAGTTTGTTTGTTTGTTTGTTTATATGCATGATAGTGCATATCTCAGGAACCAGGCGTCCGATTTGAAAAATTATTTTCTAAGTTAGATTTTCTATTTAACTAAGAAGGCTAGGCTATATAAAATCACGCCAAGATAAACAGGAGCGGAGCAGCTAGTACCTAATACACAGCAAACTCGCAAATAGCTTGTATTCCACAATCGCCATCTTTGCTATGTACATTTACGTGTGCCTAACTTCAGCCCGAATACTGTAGAATTTATTTACTAAGACCATATTCTCGTAAACAGGTGCGCGGCGGCAGTACAGGCGTGCCGCCGCCCGCGCCGCCGGCGATACACGACCACGAGAAGCGATCGCCGCTGCTGCCGCAACACCAGCAGCCGACGAGGCCGCAAGTGCTGGCTGCTTCTTCAAGTGCTGCTGCAGGTGCTGCAGGTGGTGTAGGAGCTGTGGCACCAGGTGCTGCAGGGGTTGCGTCTGCGAGTGTGGGGCCGGTGGTGACAGGTGAATATACTACTTACTACTTCGACGTACTGTTTATAACTGCGAATGGATTTGTTTCGATATATGGCATGTTTATGAATATGTATGTAGGCACCTTAAATGATATTCACTGTCATAGTATGTATAAAAAATAATAAATATAGTTACTAACACGCTTAAAAAATGATATTTTAGTGTTTTCAGTCTTTTAGAAGTGTACAAAGTTTAAATTAAATATTTCCGTTTATCAAATTAAGTTTAAGGGAGTGGATTAATAGAAAATATAAATATACAAGTGAAGCTAATATTAGCGTGTAAGAAACCTCATTAAAATTGGTCTAGTAGGGTTCTTGAGAAAGATAAACTTACATCCAAACAAATTGAATAGTTTCGTTCGAATTAAGATTTAGAGTGAAGATATGTTTGCTCTGCCGCGTAATTTTAAACCGTAATTCATAATTGTAACTAGGTACTCCTTTATGCTATGGAAGATCAAAATATTTCTGCACAATAAATTTCATTAAAATCAGTTCAAAGTTTTTTAAACAATTTATATTTACAATATCAATAGTGCGACAGTGAGATATTAATAAAGTAAGCTGATTGTTTATATACCAAGCTATTTGTTTAGTTTTCCTTCTGCAAATAGCACGCGTGTTATAAAAATATCTATCCTCGTTATTATCAACATATACATATAAATAGAAATTAAATTAATTTTGATTTATTGGAGGCCGGCATCGCGCTTGAAATTGATTGGCTGCCGTCATGCGAATTGTTATACAATATTTTACAGTTGGTTACATTATTATTAAATAGGTAAATTGTTTGTTTGATGCAATCTAATTTACGATAGAATTTAGAAGAAGAAATAGGACTGTGTTTACATATTTTTAGGGTTCCGTACCTCAAAAGGAAAAAACGGAACCCTTATAGGATCACTTTGTTGTCCGTCTGTCCGTCCGTCCGTCCGTCCGTCCGTCCGTCTGTCAAGACCCTTTTTCTCAGGAACGCGTGGAGGTATGAAGCTGAAATTTATATCAATTACTCAGGTCTACTGTCCCTTGAAGCTGTGAAAAAATCAAACTTCTAAGCCAACGCAATCAAAAGATACAGCCGTTTATGCCGCAAATTTTCGACACTTGCAAGGGAATCAAAACCTACAGGGTGCTTCCCGTGAACTCAGAATCTTGAAATTTGGTACGAAGCAACGTCTTATAGCATAGATAAAGGAAAAATTACGAAAACCATAAATTTTTAGTTACATCACATAATATATTTTTTTTTAATAATTTTAAACTTACTACCCATTTCCTCATAAACGCGTAGAGGTATTAAATTGAAATTCATACCAAATACTCAGGTCTATAATACCTTTAAGCTGTAACAAAATCAAACTTCTATGTCAACGCAATCAAAAGAAACAGCAATGTACGGAACCCTCGGTGCGCGAGTCCGACTCGCACTTGGCCGGTTTTTATTTTTATTTGAGTTTGTTAAGACAATAACTGCTGAGTTTGGTTTATGCGTTTCTGGACTTTTTTGCTGATTATTTTTTACACTGTTAGAATTTATTTATCATTTAATGGTGGAATTGAAATCTATTAATTATTTGATACTTTCATTTATAGTGTGTAATGTAGAAGCATGGTACAGCTATCTAAAATAAGTGAGAGCAAAATAATACGTTTCACTGATCGATTTTCTTTACGGACAAGTAGGTGATCAGCTTTCTGTGTCCTAACAGACTGGATCTCTTTATTTTTAGGGTGCATTTCCACTAATAATGTGCGAGGATGTGTAGCGAGCGAGGAACGTGTTTGTAAATAACCAATCACATCGCTTCATTTAGTTTGAAGTTTGAAGCGACAACATGTTTGACACATTCCTCTCTACAATAAGTCATTACTGTAGAGTAATAACTTTTACAATAAATAATAAATATACCCTATTCTTTTATATTTGTAGCAGCCGCGGAGCCTGCGGCCCCTCCGCCGCCGAAACCTACGGTCGTCAAGGCGACCAAGAATGTTAAAATCAATCAAAAGGTAAGTGCTTTAATATTTTGTGTCTTAAATATACTGTTTTATGTTATATTGCAGGTTTATGATTGTGTTTCTGGGTAATGTATGAAAAAATATAGACTCGACTTTAATAACACGAAAAATCAGTATGTATGGTGGTAGTAACCATGTTTCGTTGATAAGAACTGTAGAAAATGATTTTGTATCAAAAATGTAAAAAAGTTTGGGTAGTAAATAGTTTTAAAGTAAATTATGGATATTTTCCCTTTTTGTTATGGTTTGTGACTTGTGCACATTTGTTATGTTTAGAATAAAAATAATGTATAAAATCGAAAGTTATGCTATATTTAAAACACTAGTTTTTATCCAAAAAAATATAGTACAGGTTTTAAAGAGCGATCACGCGAAATTTAATCTAATTGCGAACCCCTTTATGTATTGTTAAAATTCTTAGAAATATTTGGGGTGTGACCCCTCTTAAATACAGCACGTATATTATAGGTATAGGTTATAATGAAAACACTAAAGCAAGAGCTAGATGTTCAAGCCGCATGGCATGTGTCATCGACGTATTGTGTACAGAATGTCATGCATGCATGTCATGCTAAATGTTATGTTGTAACATAGCTATAGTTATCTATATCTCGTTTTAGACGTTCATGTAAATGTTAAAAATGCTTTTTGTTTGTGTATGTTACGAATTTAGACTCATTGAAACTTATAACATACGATTGTTTCAATTTCTTATGACGTTTACTAAAAGATGAATGATATTCGAGATTATTCGTACTAATAATAATCAAAATGTGGTTATGTATTAGCATTTATGCTTACTTTATAATTTCTCTCCACGAACGAAACCACGTGTACAATTAGTATATTAACATGGTTAATATCGAACGCTCGGTCAGGGAAATATATAATTATTCTCTAACTATACATATAAATAATAAACGCCAGTGTCCTAGGCACGGGTACCTACGGTATTGTGCCGTGCGAAAACACGTTTCCATTCGCAGTTCGGACCGCCATTGTTGGTCGATAGGGATGTGCGGTGGTTATCGATAAGTTTGAATATGTAGATTTTTATATGGTTAGTGGTTCTAAGACTTCAAGAGGTTGTGGTGTAGATAGCGATAGTGTAAAAGTGAAAATATAATAAATGAATGTTGGTAGGTAAGTTACTTTATATCGATTTATGTGGTAGGTACTGTAGACTTGTCTTGCTAAATAAGAGAATGTATGTTTGTTCCTTTAGAAATTGACCAATAAATAGATAAACATTTTTCATTTATTATTGATCAAAGCGAACAATGAACTATAGTTTTTGTAGATAGTGTTTTCAAATAGATATTAAAATTCCAAACTGTATTCTATAATTGACGGTTTGTATAATTCTGTTGTTAAGAGATAACATTTAACGGTTCTCTAATTAATTATTTGATATCGATCGGAATTTCCTATGACTTTATACTTATCAGTTATTTATGTTAATTGCATTTTAATATTTGTTTATATGTACATACGCAACATCCTATTTGTGTGTCTAATCGAAAGTGATTAGGGTTTATAAAAGGTAAAGTACCTAAATGAATCACGCAGTCTTTGCTTAATAAATTTGAACCGTATTAAAGATATAATTTTTGTACTATGTTTATGAAAATTACATACCATCTATGCGTTTTGCTTGGTAGAAAAACAAGAATCAAAACATCTAAATAATTAAATCGATCAGTATTTTGACGTATAGCGTAGACAGCTTAGCTAACCTAATAAAAAAAAAAATACATGAAAGATATACCAATACTTTATTTAGTATATAAATAATATTTTAAAAGTATTAAAGTGATTTCGCTTTCGCAAAGAGTGTTCGAAAAATATCGTATAAATTTATGTTATTACTTATTGACATAGTCGTATAGAACGCATTCGAAGTATTTGCTATTTACGTGTCTCTCGACCTTGCTCGGAATTATATATCGAAAATATTGCAAGCAGCCGTAAAAGTGAATTAATTTTCCAGCCGTTGTCGGTAAACATTTCACATCACTAGGGGACGCCAGTCGTCCGCCGAGCGGCTTCGATGTCGGTCGCGTGCCCGCATAATTCGAATAACGAATTAGAATAGAACTTTTATTTGAATTCCGAATTTAAATTTAAAAAGTTCTCGCACGGAACGCGCGTGTTTTGTCGCGGTGCTTCTATTTTCGCTAGCGTAAATACCGCCAAAAACGCGTTGCGTCGCCGCGTCGCGCTGGTTCTTATTTATTTTTAAATCGATTGAACGTCGTTCAAACTGCACAATACATAGGTGCTTAGCAGCCAGTATTACAAGTAAACAAACGTTGCGTAACCGATGCATAATTTTCGATTATAGAGTTGCCATATTGTTGTGTTTTTTTTAATAATTCGAATTCTCAATAGCCAGTGTTGTGTTTGTGTGTGTTATCGCATTGTGAATAGATTCTTTATTGGTCAGATTTGTTCCGGTGGAATAAATTGGAATGGTTTTTCACGGTTTGAGTTTGGTTTTAATATAGGAGATTGGTTTTTATGTTTCTTTCTGTGTATGTACGGTATAAGGTGTTAGAATATTGCGTACGTGCAAATTGCGAGGATATGCATACGGATTGCAATTTGCATGTATTAATATTTAATTTATACGATCTAGTTAAATATTATTCAAAAACAATTTATATCGGTCAGCGGAATTTGAATATTTCGCAATAAAATTGGTTAATGGTATTTTCCAAAAATACCTGTTGACATATGCATACGTTTAACATAAAAGCAAAAAATATTTCCCTCTCTCTTTTATATATCGTATTTAAAGATACTACGCCATTCGCAGTTCAGCGCGACGCCAGACGCGACTCGTACGCAACATTGGCAATAATTTAACTGCATAATGGCATCGACGACTATGCACAGTCGGTCAGCTAAAGGTCGTATGTGTATGATAAAAAACGAGAAATGTCAGACGAGGCTAGTATGTTTGTTGATAATTTATGTCCAGTTGATTGTATTAATTATTATTTGTATGTCTAGTAAGGAGTACAGAAGTCTGGATGGTGGAATGAAATGTGTGAAAGGTTTCTTGTTGAGTGAGTGGTGCAGGTGATAGATGAATGTCGGTTGTTTTAGTTCAGGATCCATCGCCCATTTTTGCACTTGATTACTATCAAGCTAATTTTCCGTGAGTAGCTTTATTTTGATGAGACGCCCAATAATTTCCTGTACGAAACTCTCGATTGTGGTAGCTTACAGAGGTAACAAGGATAAAATGTGTTGATTTGATGGTTCTCAAATACCTATTTATTACTAACTGAATTTTTTTTGTTGTTCAATCTCAAGATAATTATCTAAATTATTCGAAAAAATATTTGTCCTACAAAATCTATGGTTTGATCAAAGAGTCCCCTCTTTCCAATGTGTATCGATAACGAGGTCATCATAAATGATTACTAACCAGCTGTTTTTTTTGTTTTCACTTAGTTAATATTTATATAATTCAACAGACATTCTGTCCTACAAATTGCGTAATAAATATTTGAGAACCGTCAAATCAACACATTTTATCCTTGTTACCTCTGTTAGCTACCACAATCGAGATTTTCGTACAGGAAATTATTGGGCGTCTCATCAAAATAAAGCTACTCACGGAAAATTAGCTTGATAGTAATCACATGCAAAAATGGGCGAAGGATCCTGGACTATTTGAAATTGTCTTGTTTTCAGTTAGATAATGTTTGGTTTGTTTTGGGTATCGTCAATGGAAAATTATAAAGCGAACAAACATAAAAAATGCCCTTTCAATTGTATTTAAATTGACAGTAGTCACGTAGTATAAAAGTATTTAGGAAGGAAGTAATAGCTTTAACAAGTTATAACTTTATAATACAGTTATACAGTTTTTTGAAGGCTCTTATTAAATTTCAACACGTTTTTGTCTCTAACATATTAGCTGATATTAAATCTTTAAATCATTGGCTATTTTGCATATAAATCGCATTTTGCCAAAGTTCAGCCGGTATGGTATGCCGCTCGCGTTGTCATTAAAAATGTCAAATTATATATTTACATTTGGATTCTTGGTTAAGAGTGTTAAGATACACATATAAATGATATTATTTTATTCTTGTACAGATGTATTTAGCTATTAAGTTTTCATATGCTTAAGATGCTCGAAAGACGACTTTATTTGTGTCCTAAAAATAACCACCTTTTGTAATAAAAAGGTCGAAGAAAGGGTAGCAGATCTATACCTAACTCCTGTTAAGTCTGTCACAGAATGTCTTCAACCTTGGACGATTATGAACTACATACTGCCAATAATATCTCGTGAAATTTTCCTATTTATATACCTTTTTCCTGCTTTAATCACAATGACAAATATTTCCAGTAAGAGTATATCACACGATCGACACGTAAACAGTTTGAAAGCGAACAAATTGATAACGTTGCCAGTTAGCGGTTACTACTGAACGAGTAATTCGTGAAATCGTAATTAAACACACCGTTAACACTACGGCGTATTATTAGTTAGTCAAATTGGCATCCTTATTGCGTCGGTTATAGGTTTTCCTTTGGAGTTCCGTAAGAAGTTTGTAAGAAAGTTGGTGGTGTGAATGGATATGGGAAACTTGGTAAAATGATTGGAAAAGTTGGAGAAATGTGGAATATTTTTAAATGAAAATTAAATGGAAATGTAACTGAATGTTATGTACTTCAGAAGAACATAGAATCTTAACAAGAAATAATCTTGAGAAACAATGATTCAACGTTAAATAGGTTACCTCTTGATGAATCAAGTTATGGACAATAAATGGCAAATTATGTATTTCTATATGATTTGATGTGTAGCACTGCAAAGGTATAATTACTATTGCTCAAATATTTTAATCGTAGATTAGTATTGCTTTGACCTTTAGTAAATCATGTGGATGCAATGTTTAGTTTTAATTTGTGATTGATCAGATAGCTTTTGCAATTTTCTTATAGATATGTTACATGTAAAAGTCTGATTCGAGTCCTTATGATTTACGAAATTACGTCAGGACGATGTTTTAAATTTCAGTTCATTAAATATCCTGAATTCACGCTTAGCACTTTACAAGTTCACACTTGTTTTTAAATATTATTTTCTAAGTCACAAATCACAACCCATTAACTTTAAGTTGATTTAAAAACTAGGTACATATTTGTTTAGTAGAAAACTGCATAATTCCTGAGGATGCCTTTAATTTTTCTTTTTACCATTTTTCCCGACTTAAACAGATAGAAAAGCGACTGCTTTGGCAAAAATTTGGCAGACGATTTACTAATATTTGTTTTCTTTTGAACAAACGCAACTAGCATTTAAATTAGTCGGTTATCCAACGTGTGACGGAATGCACGAGGAAAGTGGAATATGGTCCAGTTTGCAAGAAGAATCCGGTAGCTAATAGGACGACTCGATACAATGTTTACAAGAACTTAGTGGAGAAATGTGGAAAATGGTTCTGGGCAAGGATGCTTATGAGGTTGGAATGGGGAATTTTATTAGTAATATGATCAATAGGTCAATATAGATATCTGTTGTGATCTGAAGCGAAGCATTGCCTTTACATCGCACCGAATGTAATTTTGGCTTACCTGTGGCCAAGTACAGTTTATATGTTTAATTAATAGATTTTACTATTTTGGAGGCTTAACAAAGACACCGACAATTTTTTTTTAAAGTAGTTTTGGTTATATTGCATTTATCGAGAAAAGCCCATAGAAACCATAGAAATGCAATATCTTTTTTCGGATACATCAGTTACGTATAAATTATGTATCTTCTCATTAAGAAAACTAAAAACTATAATAATGCTAAAAACTAGATACGAAATACGGATAATTAAGACGTAATTGATGTTTTTAGCAAAAACCACAAATATTTTTTTGTCGGTCTCTTTTTAAATTACCGCATTTTCTTTTTGGTGGAAAATATGCACGATATAATAATACATTTGAATAAAAAATATCAGCTAAAAAGAATAAAGGGGTGATGAGATATCATTTTTTAAATTTTTGTCTAGGGTTGTCACTAACCTTTTCAACCATTTGATTAATTTATTCTGCTCATTAATAAAATCGTCATTTGAAGTAGGTATACTTGATAATTTGAATGACTATATAACACGTAGCATTTTTAACCGATTACGAAAAAGGAGGAGTATTTTCATTACTATTTTTATTGAGGTATTATAGGACCTATAAACCCATAAAGTTATACTTTCCATAAATACAAAAGACAAAATTTTAACAACATAAGCTGGGAGTACCTCCAAGTGGTAAAGGCGGTAACAGTTTTTATTGGTTAAAACTCCCATTCATAATCCATACTAATATTATAAATGCGAAAGTAACTCTGTCTGTCTGTCTGTTACTCAATCACGCCTTAACTACTGAACCAATTTGCATGAAATTTGGTATAGAGATATTTTGATATCCGAGAAAGGACATAGGCTACTTTTTATCCCGGGAAATAGGATAGGTTTTATCCCGGAAATCCCACGGGAACGGGAACTATGCGGGTTTTTCTTTGACTGCGCGGGCGAAGCTGCGGGTGGAAAGCTAGTTATACATAATTATATTATTATCAATATGGAACTTCCGTATCACACCCTAAAATTCAATCGCGAAACAATAGTAATAGAATCTTCTGACCCGCTTTTGTCGAGTTTGTCAATTGGAGAGAGACAAAAAACAGGAAACGTTCTAAGATTCCGGAAAAAGTTTTAAAACTTTTAAAGCCGACAGTGGATAACATACTCCACGGTGATCCGTCGTTGCAAAAATCAGTTGGTGAATTCGAATGTGATCCTGACGATAATGACGATATCAACATCGTGTTATCGTCAGACGAAGTATTCATAGATTGCGATAACGACGACATTGACGAAATATAAAATTTTAATTTTCCTTCATTTAAATTTTTACCAACCCTATTTCCATAGAAATTTCTTAAATATTTAGAAACGCTTTTACTCACTACCCCTTTGAGTTATGTGTGTAATTTTTTAGAACATGATAAACAACAGTTGTATACATATTTATAGCGAAGAAATAAATGCTATAATGATAGGGGTAAAGAAAAAATCCATAATAAGTGAAATTAAATAATTTTCACATATTTCATAAACTATCAAAGCTACAGCTCCTTATTATTTTATATGAATAGCTATTCTGATGATACGTTATTTGTGATATAAAAAAAAGGATACCAGTTACACTTTAGGCGAAAAAAAAACATTAATTTTTCTTTAAGGTCGTTGACCTTTAACAAAAATTTTTTTTCTCTGAAGGTATAGACAATTTAACTGTAGGAATTTTGACCAATTAATAAGTATCGCAAGTTCTTTCGAATTAATACATAAAATATATCTGGCCACAACTAAGCCATAATTACAAACTGTGCATCGTTGTGTTCGCAGAAATTATAATATGTAGTAGTATTTAGAAGAAGATTTTATAAACATAAGTTTTTGTAGTTTGCGGGTTGTACAACCGTCCCAACCAGCAAAGATGTCCTATAACAATAACTTACATCACTAAAAAGCTTTTTAAATGACGTATAACAGTGTCGCGGTGACAAGCTTGTTGTATAATAGCGTTTAATGAGATGATTTTGCTCTATAATCATACACAGCAAATTTGTCCCATAACAAGGTGATGTAAACGTTTATATCATTATTTTATACGGCGTTTATAGAGCAGCTCTTATCCAGATTTTGATACAGCAATAACAGGGCGATATTATCACATAACAGCGCTTGTGGTCTCTTTTTTACAGCAAATTAGTGCAATAAACGATTCTAGGGTAACCTTTATAGTCCCATGCCTATAGAGGCGTAAAAAAATCTACAATAGGACAATTTAGTGTTGTAATGGTTTTCCTTATTACTATTATAGCACTGTGAATCTTCATGGTTGCTGAGACTCCATAATAGAGCAATTAGGTGATATATCCGACTTTTATATCACTTCTTTGTAACCTAATTGAATTATATTAGTGTTTTTCTGCCCATTATAACGCAGTGGTGCAATAGCTGAGTGGTCAGAGTTATAGGACTGATTTACTGTATAAAAGAGTTAATAACTCTGTTATGTAACAAAAACGGCGTATTAATGTAGTAAAATGCGACACTTACGAGAGATATACGGCCTATAAGAGAGTTTCTTTCACTTTAAAACAACAAAAACCTGCCATATTGTCAGCACCGTATCGTAAATAATTGAAGGGTTCTATTTAATAATCATGGATTTAGAAGAATGGAAAAGGTTTAAACGAAGTGGAACATATGTAAGACAAGTAAGAAAGCTATTTAAAAAAATCGCAACTTCAGTAACGATTGACACCAGACAAATTCAAGGTGAGGCTTCGAATACGGACAATGATTCCGTACAATCTGTTACATCCTATGAACAAAACCAAGTTAACAGCCATCATGTGGTTTGTGATAATTCAGAAGCAGACCATTCAGACTCTAGTGTTTTGCTTGACACTTCGGGATCGGAATCTAAAAATCGGAATTTACACTAGAAAATACAAAAAAAAAAAACATGTTATGGGTTTTCTATTTACATCAGGGAACCCTACTAATTTAATCCAGTATATGGCATGACAGTTGTCAAAACTACGTTCGTTTGCGGATGTATAATAGCCACGGAGTTGCTATTTGGCATCCTATACAGCAATTTGGTGTAAAATTAGTTTTTAATTACTTAAAACTCAATAATTCGAGGGGGGCATTAAAAAAACAGCGTAATTATGCATATAATCTATCAGTAAAATTTCATTCACAAGTCAGTTTATGTATCTAACATAATTAACAGCGTAACAAAAATTAATACTCGACACCACGATGATGGTTCCTATAGTCATTTACTCGTATTATCAACTGGTACACGATTTACCATTTTGTACTATAATTATAGCGTCGCGGTGGCTCGTACATCGCAACTTCGTGCTACAAAAGATTTGCGGTTACTCTTAAAACACATCTTCGCGCTGTAACAGCATCGCGGTTCCTTTTATATCACTACTTCGCTCTATAACAGCATCGCGATTCTATAAGTGTACTCTTCTATAGGTCCAATTGGCATCTGAGTTGCTGCTACAGCAACACAATACCATCAAATGGCTTTATAAATGCGCCACTTTGGGGTTTATACAACGTTCTTATCACCCTTATAGGACTACCAATTAGCACCTCTGAAAGGTTCTTATCCCTTCTATAGAGCAACGATTTGTTGGTTGGGGTAACCGTAACGTAGTCGTTATGCAACAGTGTTGTTTATATTTTAGAATTTAGGGCATATTATTCAGGGTCATCTTTTCATATGATTCCATAAGAATCCTTTCATTGAATGTGTAGACTGTAGAATATTGTTGTCTTTATACATATAGTCTACACGAAGTGCCTAGCAAATAATACCTGAAGAGAATATCACCTCTTTGCACACGTGATGTTCGAACCAGTCATGCCATCTTATTCAGTGATTGTACTAGCAATTGATTCAATCAGGACATGCAACGCAGATTGTACACATACATATAGATACATACATAATATATGCATTATTATAAATTTTATGTTTTGACAATTTTTTAATACCTCTTTGGAACGAAGATCCTTATGGCAGGAAGCGGAGGGGTACCCTATAATAAAAGCCCGGGATGAAGCACATAAAACCGATTTCTTACGAAGCGATGCATGGTCTGTCTGTTCTTTTCTGCATATTACTTTTACAAAATAATATATCGATGCTTCACATCTGCCAGACTGCCAGGCGTCCCGTGACGGCTCACATTTTATTATAAAAGTCTTTGTATTATGACTGATTTCTTTCATACGCAAGGTTGTGATCAGTGCAAAAATGTATCGAATTGAACCGATACTGGGTGTACCTACCTAACTAATATGTAGTTGTGCGTTTCGTAAACTCGATAAAGTTGTGTAAAATGTTACGGGTCGGACTGGTTTGGTCGACAGGTGAACGCGAACGCTGCGTGCCGCCACCGCGACCGGCCACACGTAGTATGTGTGTATGTATAGTGGAATTGGTAATTAATTTGCGACGATTTTATTAGCTTCACCTGTATGTTTGTATGTTACCGTCTCATCTACATTAATTTTTGTGTGGTAGGCTAATGTTGTGGATGTGTGCGTGGAGAAAATTTGCTGACACTGAAATATGGTAATATTCAGTACAGATAGTATGTAGTGGAATTTTTAATTAATTTGCGACGATTTAATTAGCTTCACCTGTATGTTTGTATGTTACCGACTCCTTCAGACTCGATTTTCAGATTGACCCACTTCAAATAGACAGATGAACTAGATTTGTACACATATCAAGGATCGGTGACGATAATTTTCACGAGATTGAGCGTATTTTTTTTAACTATATTAATTTTTGTATGGTAGTTAATGTTATGCATGTGTGCGTGGATACAATTGGTTGACCAGTGTGTGTGTTTTAATGTTCAGTAGTCAGCTGATGTCTATTATGGAAATGTTAGGTCGCTTACAATAATTATTATTTGTAGTAACGGTAGTAACGGTGGTAGAGAAAATAAGTTGTGAATGCATGTGCATTGTGCAGTCTTAACACGTTCAGTACGGCATCGGGTCGAAAACACCTGAAGTGAACTATTCGCGCGGGCCGGAGAGAGATTTCTATTGCTATCGCATGGGCCGGGGTAGTTTACTTTAGGATTTTTTGTAGTGAGAGTGTGACAGATATACTGACTGGTATTCTGCCACTAAATAGTACCCATAAAAGGAAAAATATTGTATCGGATCTTAAAGACCTGATACGGCCTGCAAAGAAATTTTGTCCTTGCAGGACGGATATCGGATCTAAAAGACCCGATGCCTGATAACCCGATAGCCGGCCCTTGGTGACAGGTCAGTTAATTAGTGATGTGCATAATAATTAGACGTTGCGATATTGTATTGATATCTATTATTATATATCTAACAAAATTTTACGATTATGACGCGGCAATGGATGCCGTGGTTGAGATTTTTGATAGTTAGAAAAAACATTTTTTTCAAAGAGAAAAACAAATTTTGGAAAATAGATTTTACATTTTTATAGTGATTCCAAGAACTTTTTGATTCACCCTCGTATTGTCATAACTGTTATAATGAAGCGCATACTGTTTTTGAGGTAAAAATAAATTGATTTTTTTTAATTATATAGTCGATTCATTTGACATCACTAGCAATCATATTCACTAGTGCCGGGATCAGGTGTATAAGATCCTATAATTTTACTACTAATTTAACCTCCTTTAATGATATTTTTTTCAAAAACGGGTCTAATGTTGTTATGCAGTGATTCAATAACAATACATTTCAAGAATGAATATTCAAAAAAGTCTTCAACTGGATGACACATTTGATTTTAATGTCAAAAGGTGTAACAGGTCCTTTCCACCTGATGCCGGCCGTAAATGAAGTTCACCAACAGGTCTTGTAAGCCCTATGCCGGCCCAACGATAAGTAGCCAAAATCGGGCCCCGTATTGAACGTGTTAATCGGTCATCACCCTTCAATTCATTTATTTCTATGTTGTAATAAATATTGCTCATTTATTTCCTCAGAAAACTTTAGTAGATACTAGCTTTCCGCCCGCGGCTTCGCCCGCTTTATCTAAAACCTAATAAATTATATACTTAAACCTTCCTCTTGAATCACTCTATCTATTTAAAAAAAACCGCATCAATATCCGTCGCGTAGTTTTAAAGATTTAAGCATACATAGGGACATAGGGATAGATAGTCCGTTTTCTTATGGGCATGCTTGTATGGAAAGGTATACATTTTTGAGTAAAGCAATGCCATTTGGTACGAATGTTGTACTCGTCCACCTAAGCCCAAATCGCCTGGTAGCCAGTGTCTACTCCCCGGCAGAAGGGAGGGAGGGGGGGTTATAGAACAGAGCGCCCGGCGCTCGGAAATAAAATTCTGGCGGATTCATTTGGCCCTTTGAGTCGAGTTTGGTGTCGTTATCAGGTAACTAGATGATGCCCGATTCATTCCCCATACCAGTTTTTTAGGGTTCCGTAGCAAAATATGTCACAATCTTTAAAATAATAAACTTTTGGCAGTGGCAAAATCCAAACAAACCAGTATATTTTTATATTTTTGTATCAAACTTGGTTTATAAAAAAATACTGTCTGAAAGGCCATTTCATGCAGATTATAAAAACATTAACATGTAACATATATCTTACCATTTTCAATGTGAAATAAATTATAGAAAGTACAGGAACGTTCGTCAGCGCAGCGTAGGGGACGGCTAATAGACCCGAAAAATAAGCAATAACATAAAACAAAAACCAGTCAAGTGCGAGTCTGACTCGCCCATCGAGTGTTTCGTACTTATTTGTCCTATACCATGTTATCTTGTCTGGTAGGACCTGGTTAACTGATACACACACACTTTCGTCTTCTTTATAATATTAGTGTGATTTTTAATCATCTTTAAATTATAAACGAAGTCAGGTAACATTGTTAAAAATAAAGATATATAATAATAGAACGTTTTTGTATTAATAATAATGACAACCACCTCCACAATTACATAATTCAGTACATTTGAGCTGGCGTATAAAACACTTCAATCTGGAATTGCAAGATTTCACGCACCGACATCTTATCAATTCAAAGCTTCTCTTTTCTTTGTATTTCAGATGGGCAAGGAATATTTTGATTTTTTTAGGTCCCTAAATATATACAGCCTGTAAAACTGCCCTTAAGGTGTGTTGTTTAAGGGCAGCTTCTGTGGGAGGCAAAATTTTGATTTGCCTGTCCGTTTTTGTTAAAAATTTGTTTGCGACCCTCATTTACTGTCACAGCGGGGTACAATGTAAAAAACAAACATGTACTTATAATAATTATAAAAAAAAAATATAAGTTCTGGATAAGAGTATCCTTAAAATATCGTGACCGTCCTTACCTATCATGCATTGTAATCACAAACTTTTCAATTTCACTGTCTGCATATTTGCCACTGTAAAGTGCTTCAAATCCTCGTATGACATTCGGATATGCCTTCTATACCTGAAATGCAGGTGTACCTATAGTTCTTTTAGACCTTCTAGCTTTGGAACACACGATATAGTAGTAGTAGTAGCCAAAATGTTAAGAACAGTCGACAGATATGGCTAGTACAGAATATCATGTATTCCAAGGTAATAAGTACATGTTTGTTTTTCACATTGTACCCCGCTGTGACAGTAAATGAGGGTCGCAAACAAATTTTTAACAAAAACGGACAGGCAAATCGAAAATTTGCCTCCCACAGAAGCTGCCCTTAAACAACACACCTTAAGGGCAGTTTTACAGGCTGTATATATTTAGGGACCTAAAATAATCAAAATATTCCTTGCCCATCTGAAATACAAAGAAAAGAGAAGCTTTGAATTGATAAGATGTCGGTGCGTGAAATCTTGCAATTCCAGATTGAAGTGTTTTATACGCCAGCTCAAATGTACTGAATTATGTAATTGTGGAGGTGGTTGTCATTATTATTAATACAAAAACGTTCTATTATTATATATCTTTATTTTTAACAATGTTACCTGACTTCGTTTATAATTTAAAGATGATTAAAAATCACACTAATATTATAAAGAAGACGAAAGTGTGTGTGTATCAGTTAACCAGGTCCTACCAGACAAGATAACATGGTATAGGACAAATAAGTACGAAACACTCGATGGGCTAGTCAGACTCGCACTTGACTGGTTTTTGTTTTATGTTATTGCTTATTTTTCGGGTCTATTAGCCGTCCCCTACGCTGCGCTGACGAACGTTCCTGTACTTTCTATAATTTATTTCACATTGAAAATGGTAAGATATATGTTACATGTTAATGTTTTTATAATCTGCATGAAATGGCCTTTCAGACAGTATTTTTTTATAAACCAAGTTTGATACAAAAATATAAAAATATACTGGTTTGTTTGGATTTTGCCACTGCCAAAAGTTTATTATTTTAAAGATTGTGACATATTTTGCTACGGAACCCTAAAAAACTGGTATGGGGAATGAATCGGGCATCATCTAGTTACCTGATAACGACACCAAACTCGACTCAAAGGGCCAAATGAATCCGCCAGAATTTTTTTTCCGAGCGCCGGGCGCTCTGTTCTATAACCCCCCCTCCCTCCCTTCTGCCGGGGAGTAGACACTGGCTACCAGGCGATTTGGGCTTAGGTGGACGAGTACAACATTCGTACCAAATGGCATTGCTTTACTCAAAAATGTATACCTTTTCCCATAAGAAAACGGACTAAGAGAAAGCGACTTTGTTTTATACTATGTAGTGAAGTGACGTAACCTTTAAGGGTGTATGGCATTGATCTCTAAATTACTTTAATTCAAGACTAACTGAAATTATCTGAATGAAATAAAATAATATTATACTTATTTACGATTTCCCTTGTCGAGATTTTTTCGAGAAAGATGTATTACGCGTCGATTTAAATTTGTTTCAAAAGTATTAAATGTTGTTTTCTGAACAACACAAGTAGGTACAACTAATAACTACCCACGGATATACTTAAACTATTAAAAATACATGCTAACGGATGTTCTACGACAGGTTCCTTATCACATAGGTAATAACGCGCCTGGTTTTCTTTCATATGTAATAAAATCGACCAAGTGCGAGTTGGAATCGCACCAAGGGCTCCGGAAAAACCTATTTTTTTATTATTTTGTAACTTTCAAATTTCAATTTATGCTTTTAGCAATATTTCCTTAATTTGTGCTATAAGACGTTGGTTTTTACCATATTTCAAGACTGTGTTCACAGTAAATAAGGATCTTGTCAGACAGATAGACGGACAACAACAACTATTAGAGTTCCGCTTTTCCATTTGAGGTTCAGAAAGCTAAAAATAAATAAAACAAACGTTAACTAGAATAACAGTTTAACAAGTATCCGAGGCATTTGATGATCGGCCAAGAGTCTAATTTTAGTTTGTGTGTTTGGTCGTCAAGGTAGTCTGTTTGTTTGTGAGTGCGTACCGCCTTGACGGTCTGATGATGGCTGCTTTGATTCTTTATTCAGTGTGTATATAATCACTACGTGATCATTCTAACCCCACTATGTCAAATTTTAGTGAAAACAGGCGTAGAACATTCTTTCGTTGTTCTTAGTGCGTTCGAAAAGATTTTAAGCAATGTTCTAATACTGAACAACAATGAATACGAGTTTTCGTTTACACTAAAAGATCACGAATGAATGCTCTTGCTCTAGCTCTGTGTTCGTTTGATGTAAATGCACAGTTAGAAAACATAGCTCTTCCCGTCTGTCTAACTCTAACCTAACCAAGGTACACAGCACGGGCTTAACTAAAAACCGGGTCTAAAACGTATTAAAACCACGGTCTAAGTAAAGTATATTAGGTAAGTCACGTTTTCCGCCGTCTACGTGTCTGTATGCTTAAATCTTTAAAACTACGCAACAGAATTTGATGGGGTTCGTTTTTAATAGATAGAGTGATTCAAGAGGAAGGTTTTGGTATATAATTTATTGGGTTTTAGACAAGCTGCTGCCGGAAAGCTAGTTTTTGAATAAAATCACCTCGTCAAACGTGAAAAAAAAAAACTCCATTTTTATAATGCCTTTACGATCTTGGCACAGTTTCTGCTATTATATTGTTATATAATGAATATATTATAACGTGTTTATTGTATCTTAAAAGCTATAACATATTATGTGAATTAATTTGTATGTTCGTTACGCGAAACAACGTGAAGTCACGACTCGGTTTTTGTTTAAGTATAACTACAGTGATCTTCTTTTGTTTGAAGATGATTGTACATATTATGTTGAGATGCATATTGTAATAAATAGTTATAAAATACAAGCTGCGCTTCGCGGTTTCACCCGCTTTGCTCCTCTCTTGTTGGTCTTAGGATGATGATATATATCCTAAAACCTTCCTCGATAAATGGGCTATCTAACACCGAAAGAATTTTTCAAATCGGGCCAGTAGTTCCTGAGATTAGCGCGTTTTAACAAACTCTTCAGCTTTATAATATTAGTATAGATAATAAAGGATACATATATGTGTGTATTTATGTAGGATCATGTTATTTTTTATATTCAGTTTTATTTAAAATCGTTATAAAAATAAAAAATACAAAAAATTGCGATACGGGATTCGAACCCGTGACTTTCGTTGTGCCGAAGTGACTCACGAACTTGTTTTGGCGGTCTATTTATTATTTCCCTTTCTAAATTATCAAACAATCCTTGATTGATTGTAAAATTTTAGATTATATTAGTTTTTCAGTAAGTATATACTTAGTTAAAAGAAATAGGTACATTATTTTGCATTATTACCACTGAATAAATTATGCAGATTCTTTTATTTTAAGAAAAAATAAATTACCTTGTAATTTTACGGCAAATGAAAATAATATATTGATTGAAAAAAAAAAAAGGTTGCCTGTAAAGTCGGTTTTACGGCGAAGATTTTACGTGACAACGTCTTTTTCTCGGTAGAATATTTATGTGCTGCGCGCGCGGCAGACCGCGGGCCTCTCTCTCGTTCGGTGACTCATCGTAACGTTACCGAGCGTTACACTTTTTCATAAGTGACTCCCAGTCGCAACCTAATTTAAGACGTTGTCGCGTCAAAATGGTTGCCTGTAAAGTCGGTTTTACGGGCGAAGATTTTACGTAACAACGTCTTTTTCTCGGTAGAATATTTATGTGCTGCGCGCGCGGCAGACCGCGGGCCTCTCTCTCGTTCGGTGACTCATCGTAACGTTACCGAGCGTTACACTTTTTCATAAGTGACTCCCAGTCGCAACCTAATTTAAGACGTTGTCACGTCAAAATACAATGAACACTTGTACTAATATTAATTTTAATGCGGAAATGCAAAGAAATCGATGCTTATCAAAAAATTATATTTTTGTTGTGTTTCATCATCTCGGAACTTCTACTGTTATCTCGGCAATTACCTTTACAATAAATTAAATAAAATTCTCAATATTTACCCTCTCAATCGATCCAATTGTAAAATCAAAATCTCTATGTACCTGAAAACCTTAAACTACGATGATACAGAAAAACTTTTGTGCAACGTTATATGAAAAAAAAAATAAATAAATAAAATAAAAAATAAAATTGATTTATTTCAGGAGTATTTCCCATACAAGAACATTCAACTTCAAATAAAAAAAAAAAAAAAAAAAACAATACATCAAAATAAAATAAAGTAATAAATAAAAATCAAATAAAATTAAAACTCAAATTAAAAAATAAATAAACAAATCAAATTGAAAATATAAAAATCAAATAAAAATTAAATTGCAAAATTTCTACATACAAAACATTAAAATCGATAAAAATAAAATAAATTAAATTAATTGGACCAATAATAAAATAATAAAATTTGATACAATTTGAAATTGAAATTTTAAAATAAAATAATTGTAATTAGCTACTTCAATCAAAAATAATTTTACTAATTTAGGTATTTACCACCCTCTGGGGCCCCAGGCACACGCACTTGTGCTTGAACCCAGTGCCCCAGAAGGGGACTGTCCAACTTGTGACTGAGCACGTTCAGGATGGTGTTGGGACTCCCACGAGTACGGAACATCAGCGAAGCGATGCGGCGCCGTAGCACTGTGTGAAAGCCGTCTGTGTGCGCATGCGCAAACATCGCAGATGCACTACAGTAGCGCGGGAGCCCCACCAGCACCCTGAACGCGTTATTATATTGTACTCGGAGAGCGTTGATGGCCCGCTGCGTATAGTTGACCCACAGATTGCAGGTGTAGAGCGTTTGGCAGTATGCTTTAAACAGGGTGATCTTAACCTCTAAACTACACCTCGCAAATCTGCGTGCCAACATGTTACAGCGGACCGCCATCGCCCTCCTTTCTCTTTCAATGTCCCTATCGTCTTTTAAATCCTCGGTGACCACATGGCCGAGGTATTTAAACTCGGTCACTCTTCGAAGAGCGACACCGTTAAGCAGGACAGGTGCCACCTCCCCCGTTTTACGACCCCTGGCTTTAAATACCAGGAGCTCACTTTTCTGAGCATTGTATTTGAGACCGTGTACCCTTGCATACTCCTCACACACGCCTATCAGCTTTCTGAGCGCGGCCCTTGATGGGCTGAGCAACACCATGTCATCTGCATAGCTAATACTGTTGATGCAGTGACCATCAATCGAGCATCCTACTCCGATGCTGCTCAGCTCAACAATCAGCCCGTTCACGTACAAGTTGAAGAGAGAAGGGGATGTTAATCCCCCTTGTCTCACCCCACACTCCAAGCCGTACTCGTCAGAAAATTCATCAAGCCATTTGACCCGGTTAGTTTGGTGGTCATACCAATATTTAAAGATATTAACTAACTCACCTGGCACACCTGTATCCTTCAATTTACGCCAGAGAATATCGTACCTAACCAGGTCAAAAGCCTTGGAGAGATCGAGAAAGGCTGCATACACGGGCGTGCTTCTATCTGTGTAATACCTGACAGTCTGCTTGAGAGACATAACCGCACATTCTGTCGAAAGTCAAGGTCTAAAACCGAACTGAGCGTCATTTAAATTTAGGTGTTCTTTAAGCTGTCTCTCAAGCAGTCCATCAAGTACCTTAGCTGTGGCTGTAGCTAATGATATCGGGCGGTAGTTGCACTTGTCGGAATTATCTCCAGTCTTGTTTTTAATTATAGGCACTACCACCGTCTTCATCAGCTCATTTGGCAGATAGGAATGTCTAATACAGAGCGTAAATAAAAGTCCTAAAAGTCTCGGGAGGTGTGGCCCTGCATGCTGAAAATGTTCGATGCTGAGGCCGTCGTGTCCGGGCGACTTCCCTCTAGTCATGCCTTTTATTATTAGAGCAACTTGTTTTGCTGTGACCCGCTCAGGCACCACGGACACGACGACCCCCACATCCCTGGTCTGTTCACCTTTTAGAGGAGACTCCACTTGAAAGTGACGTCTAAACAAATTTGCAATATCTTTTGTATTGCTGATGCCGTTGATACTCACAGGGACGCTAGGTCTTGGGTTTAACTGCTTTGTCTGTTGCCAAAATCCTTTAAAATCTTTATTTTTATGTTTAGTAGCTAAAATATTCATTTTTATAAGTTCCTGGTTATTCTGACAATAATGTAATTTGTTTTTGAATTTTTTTCTAGCTTCATACATTTCATTATAAATGTTACCAGAGCTAGGTCGACCATGAGATACCCAGTTTAAAAACTTCTGCCGAGCCTCCCTGTGAGCGTCACGGACATACTTATTCCAGCCGACAATATGACGAGCGCGGTGCCATCCACCACTACCCCCGCGCCCCACATAGCTGTCAACAGCCGCCCCCTGTAACGCTGTTACAATGTCACCATAAAGTGCGTCTATCGCTGCCAAGTGATCCTTGCTACTATCGTTACAGATGCTATCACAACATTGTTGGAATTCATGAGGGAAGCCTAATTCTCTTAGTTTATTGTTACAACATGTAGTATACTTCTCTGTTTGACTCAAATCTCTATCTCCCCATAGAACTTTATTTGTTTTCGTGAACGGTGGCTTAATTATTCTACAAACAGATTTTAAGTTACACTGAATCTCAACTGGATAGTGATCAGACCAGAAAATGTCGTAGCATACCCTTACTGAAGAAACTGTCCTTAAAGCAGCATCAGTAACCACACAGTGGTCCAACCACCTGCGGCTGCCGTGCGCTTCACTCACAAAAGTATGGGTATTTGAAATTGATCCCAACATCTTTAGGTCTACACACGTCCAATTTTGTTCATTACAAAAATTTTGAAGTTCATTACCAAACAATTCCCCCGGATGAGCGTTAAAGTCCCCCATGATAAATACATTTTCAATATTACTAGTCTCAACTATTGACGTAATTTCGCTTAAACATTGAACAAATTCCAAAAGATTGTCAGAAGAGTCGGTAGGCATATAGATGGAAAAAACGAGTATTAACCGTTCCGACACACACACCTTAATTGCACTTATTCGGTCACTTTCACACGGAATTATAGACACATCATTACACTTACTGTTTCTCCATAAAAGTGCTACGCCGTCATATGGCCGCCCGCGCAGTATACCGCTTGATAGGTCAACCGCAGATTTGCCGAAAAAACCAAAGTCTTTGTTTATATTACCGAGTTCGGGTATCTCGTGTGGCAAGAGCCAAGTTTCTTGAAGCGCAATAATATCAGCGGTGAGGCATAGCCGTCTAACACACTCTGAGGATCTTTTAAAAGACTTACAATTGAAACTGATAAAACTTAAACTTTCCTTGTTGGTTGTACTACCCATTTAGATTTATTTTGGCACTAATATCAGATTTCTTACGTCTGTCTAGATCCCGTCTGCTAAAATTCACGAAACGGCAAAAGTTATACCGTCAGGCCATAAACTGCAGTCCAAAAACAAACTCAGTTTCTCCCTAGGAACATACATTTTATATGAGTTGTATTGTTTCTCTCGCTTTGGTTCGATCTTCTGTAGTGTTATTTCAATGTTTGTTTTGCTTTTTATGTACGCAACTATGTGATTCTCGCAAGTTTCCTTATGAACGTTATTTATAAATAGAGGGACAGTGATATTTGCAGCCTTAAAACTTTCACTTATTTCGGTGCACGTTCCTTTTTTACCTATAAATCGATTCCGGTACCTTTTTCTTTGTACAACTTGCCATTCGTCGTCATTATTCTGCGTAAATAAGGCGTTCTGCGTCTGGGGCGCTCGAATCAGCTGATTGTTTGTTGCACCTATACATACAGAGGTATTAGTCACCGCGCTAGTCGAAGTGCCCTGCGTTTGTTCCTCGGTGAGTACCGCCGCACGCGCAATATTTGGGCTGTGTGCGACAGAGAGATCGTCACCAGACAGCGGTGCGCGCGAGCGAGACAGGGACAGTGAGCGCCGCGCTTGATTGTGTTGATTTACCTCCTTATCAATAACGGTGGAATGATTATTAACGATCACCGGCTCCTGTGTTATATGAATAATTCCTGAGGGACCACTTTCGCAATTGAGTTCTGAGCTGTCTAACATACGATTCGTGGTACCTCGTTTTCTGTTGACAAAGTTGTCCCGTTCAAAATAATTAACCATGGATGCTTGCTGAAGATTAATGACTTCATTTTGTAATCTCGAAAACTGGTCAACATGTGTATATGTTTCCTTAATAGTCTCAATCTCGTGTTTGAGTAAAATAAGGTCCTTCAATATCCGTGTCGCGTCCAGGTGATCAAAAGTGACCGGGGGTAATTTTTGTAGGTCACGGGCGACAAAAATCGGCAATTCTTCAGGATCTTTCTGTTTTATTAGTGAGATTATGTCTTCTATTTCTCTTTGAGTTTTTCCCTCCCTTTTACGGTTGATGTTTCTTCCCGTTGTCTTGACAGAGGTAAACAAAAGATTTTTTGCTGCACTAATTTCTTCCGGTTTAAACGCCGTGATACACAGTCTGATCATTGAATCTTCGTCCATCACATCACACTTGTTCTGAATAAAGGCCAGAACCTCGTTTATAACTACATTACAGTTCGCGCACTTTAACATTTTAGAGGTCGTTGACCCGTTCACATCAGCCATTGCTAACGTTCGCACACTATGACGCGCCGCGCGAGACTGAAAAAAAACCTATTTGCTTCCGCTTTAATTTATCCCCGTTTCTTTTGACTTCAGCAAAGACTTCGATATTGTTCAACTCTTCATATTTTTTTACTTTATTTACCTTTAACATCTTATCATTCATACTTCTCACTTATTACAGACCTCACTATACACTCACTCATACATGCACACACTCTTATACACATCCCACATACGCACATGCACACACACAACAACCATCTATTTTTTTTTTCTTGTTTTTAGTTATTATTATTTTTTTTTATACTATTTTACTGTTTCTTTTGTCTTATCCACAAGCTTGCTGCAAATTCGATCCATACGACTGCTACATTGTATTTTGGATATACTAAGTGGGGCCTGGTGACCCGTACCACAGGTTCTACAGAACCCACTTCGGGCACCAGCTCTCATAAGGTTGTCTAATATATTATGTGTATTTTTCATTGATTGTCAAATTTTTAACCCTTGTGAGAGAAACAAATAAAGGTTTTTTTTTTTTATTATTTATACTATTAACATAATAACTTCTATAACTTGATACTATTTAATGAAATAATTTTTGATAACTTAAAATCTTACCACAAAAGCCTTATCGAAGCCGGGTTGATTAACTAGTACATATCTATAGATAATAGAACAGTCTCATGGACAACCATCATTCACGGGTGTTTACACAGCAACAGACAAACCCATAGAACAATATCATCCAACAAAGATACAATACAACGTGAGGCACGCGGCTTTGTCCGCGAATACCTATACATTATATTATAAGTATACGTAATTGTCAGGGTTGCCACTACGTACAATGCTATACTTCGTTATAGAAAGAATACTAATATGTTACCAATAACTAGTTTTGTAGTATATTTTCACGGGTAATTTAGTTGTTGACCTATTTTACTTAACCGTGAATGGAACGCAACACTGAAAATTATAAATTAAGTATTTTTTTTAAATATGTAACGCTAAATCTTAATATAACAAATGTACATTGAATAATAAATAATAAAGAAATTTCTTACTCTTTTTCCTTGAATTTCCCAATTATAATATACTAGCTTTCCGCCCGCGGCTTCGCCCGCGCAGTCAAAGAAAAACCCGCATAGTTCCCGTTCCCGTGGGATTTCCGGGATTGCGTCATTTTCCCGGGATAAAAAGTAGCCTATGTCCTTTCTCGGGTATCAAAATATCTCGATACCAAATTTCATGAAAATTGGTTCAGTAGTTTAGGCGTGATTGAGGAACATACAGACAGACAGTTACTTTCGCATTTATAATATTAGTATGGATTTTTGCAATGTAACTTTATTTTTAAAATTTTGGTAAAGTAGTAGCCCTAGAATTAATACAGTAAACGGAGGGGTGCGGGGCGAGGGGCGCCGTCTGTCGAACCTCTGTAGGCGGTTTTAAATGACCAAATAGTCTATGGAGGGATGGAAATATAAGTATTTTAATATGAGAGACTGGCTGTCGCTTTAAAATGGAAATTCTTTGGTAATTATTTTGTATATTTTTTTTTGTAATTGCATGTGAAATTATGAAAAGATAAAGTAATTGAACAGAAGTGGAAATCGTACTAAAATATATACTAGTCGATCTCCTCGTTTTACACATACCTACAAGTTGGTTACTATTTTTGTACGTTGTTTATTCGATCGCGTAAAAACTAATGCATGGATGTAGAATAAGTTCGTAGGTACATAATTAGACTATGGTCTAGAACTAGAGTAAGAGACTTGTTGATTTATTATTTGCAATTAAGTATGCTAGTAAACAAACAAAAACTAAGAAATATATGTGTTGATGTAAGAGTAAATAGTAGGTTAGGTTATGTACTGACGTTTCTATAGATTAGTAGTAGATATATGTAGTAGGTCGTCTTCTAGTACGTATGTCGTCTTCTATACGTGTCCCCGCACCGCTCGGCTACACACACCGTGTTCCCGCAGCACAATGCGGGCTTGTAGAGTGTGTTCCATCGCGATACGTGCAGTGGAGCGCGGGAGAGAGGCTTTAGAAGGTCGAATTTCGACCGCCGACCGATACGAGTACAATTGTATCGAGTGTAGCATTCATATAATCTATAGGTACTATAATATAAGAGTTTGTTTGTTTGGAAGGTTAAACGCGCTAATCTTTACGGGCTCGATTTGAAAAATTATTTCAATGTCAGATAGACTATTAATCGAGGAAGTCAACAGCCTTTATATCATCACGCTGAGACCAAAAGGTGAGCAATGTTCGTGAAACCGCGGGGCAAAGCCAGGTTATGGTATAAAATGTGAAGTTGAGAAAAATACATAAGAATTCCAGTCAAACGTCACTGAAAGTAAAAACATTAAGTAGATATTTATCGCAACCGGAAGCGACGAAAGCGTTACACAACACGGCCTTTGCCGGAAACCTCTCGGAATATTAAATACTCGGTATGAATTTAAACGTCGAATATCTTGGTATATGTTCTATATATTATATTCTTTCACTACAGGCTACATGCGCACGCGCAAAGCTTTTATATTATATGCCTTACTATAAAATATGTAATAATGATTACCTTCATGTTTGGAAATAAAGTTTCAATTGGATAAGTTGTTTGATTTATAAATTTCAATTTAAAAGTGTTACATGCATTTGATGCATTGTCTTATGATAATGTTAAGTACAGCTTCAAATAAGCTATAGCAATACGAAAACTCTCCTAAGAGTCTTGTAAACAGACAAACAATCACAACGGGTAAGGCGCCAAGTCGTAACTGTCGCTTTCAAGCGCTGAATCACTTTGTAGATGATGTCTTGAATTAAAAAAAAGTGGTGTTGTTTTTATTTAATCCCTGGCTAGGGATAAAAAGATCTATGCACTCGCAAAATGTACCTCCCTAATGATGAAAGAATTTTTAAAATCTGTCTAGCAGTTATTAGAGTTAAGTCGTAACAAATAAACAATCCAATGTCTCCTTTCCATAATATTACAGTACTCCAAAAGTAATAATGCGCATAGAAATCTTCGCCTCTGTTCGGCAACTGTCATATTCCCGGAGCGTCCGAAGATGATATGTATATAGAGTGGTTAAGTGCATTTTCTTCATGCATAATTTATTTAGTAAAATTATGTTTTTTGTGCTAAAAGAGATTAACGTTGATTTGAAAGTAACGATTTTGTTTAGATGATTCCTTGTAAGTAAATAGCGAGGATAACCCCACGATTGCGATTAAATCTTTGTTGGATTGATTTACTTGGAAAATTTTATAGTACTTTTAAAGTGTCTTACTGAAACTGGTGTAATGATGGAAGAAAAGAAGGTTAAAATAACACAAAATTTATATTGTAAAAAATATGGTTTTCAAACACAGGTTTACATTTAAACCATAGAAATCTAATCATTAAAATCTCAGTTCAAAAGTATTTACAGTACTGATCATTCCACAATATTATTACAATTACAAATAAATAAAAAACACAATCAAAATCAGGATTATCTTTATTTCTGACATTGTAGATACATCGGAACTTTCATTATGCTCTTCTCTCTCATTTTCACTTTCCCTACTGCTATCACCTGTGTAAATAATCATTTCAACGATTAATTCAATTCACCTTTAAAAACAAAACGAAGAAGGGTATGTGATAGCAGCTCTATATAATTCCACACAGAGAGAACACGTGCAGTCACCGCCAATATTTAAAGACGACTGACGGATTTGTGAGTTTTTTGACTGACAGGCTACCATCACCTACCGCCCGAATTGTTTTTGATTGTGTATGACCGTGAATTGACTTCTATTTCTTTTGAATAAGGTGTAAAATGCAAGTGCATTGTTTAGAGCTCTTACGATTCAATGATTCGGGTGTTTTTGGAAATACGACAATTAGCGAAGATCTGCATGCGCATTATTAATTCTGGAGTACTGTAATATAGTTTATAATTAACAGCGAAGTGATAATCACAAGAGACATCCATATGACTTTGCGTTCACCCAAGTTATCACTAGTAACCGACTGACTGATATTATATTATGGTCTTACGTGTTATCTACATTCATAAATACCTCATTTTTCAAGGTCACACTCGAGTATGTGTTTTTTTGTTTTACGCTTATCGTCGAAGATATTTGGTGTCTCTATGGCTAAATGAGTATATACTGTACATTCGATGATGAATATCAGTGTGGTGTCCCCGCAGCGTCTTTCCAAACTATACAAGGCCAGCACGCAACGGTGTGAAACTAATCACGTATAGTTTGGAAATAACTTTTTTACAAAGTTCTTCCAATCTATACAACAGTAGTACGCAAATACTCGCGTATACTTTGTAGTAAAGTAAGTAAGAATAGCGCTCCAAAATATACAGCGCCAGTACGCATGCGGACTAATCGTGTATGTTTCGGAGTAAGCGCGCCGTCTTTCCATTGCTCGCGTTTATATATTATTGTATTGCTGTTCTTAAATCTATTATTACAATGCATGTGTATGTAATGTTGCGTACTGATCGTATATTTTTTGTATCGAGGATGCTTGTGTCTTCGTTCCCGACTATACTGCACGACTTACAATTGACAATAGTGCTAAAATGTAAAAATCTAATAAGTCCAGAAGAAGACGGTTGCGAGGCGACGGAGCCCCGCTTCGCGGGGCTCCTTTTTTTGTGTAGTTAAAAAAAACACGAACCTAACCTAACCCATAGGTACCCTTATCTGTTACCTATTTATTTTCCTAAGCTTACCTAATAATATTTTTATTCCATATTTTACTGAATCAATAATAATCAAGAAGAATAAAAGTAGATAGATATAGCTGTACAAGTCTTTGATTACCTATATATTTATTATTTCGCGCAAGCGTAAGTGGTGTAGTCAGTAGTAGGTATATTTAGTTATATTCTGAGCGCTGTAAAACCTTAGCTATTGACGTAATGAAAAAATGTTGTATATAAAAGTTGTTCCTCGAAAAACAATCTACAAAAATAGTCTTATATCATTTCTTCGTAAAATGATAAAAAAAAGTTTTATTGAAAAATATAAATAGCTCTAATTTCTGAACATTTTCGCTTATAACTTTTTTGTTTATAGTTCTACGACAAAAAGTTACTGAATCAAAGTTGTAGAGAATTTAATTTGCAACAAATAATGTTAACATTGTTTTATTATCAGATAAATAGTTTAAGAGATATATCGTTAAAACCATTTAAACCGCTATTTTCAAGATGGCGGCCATGGGACAAGGGTGGCGACCCCACAAACTTGGTTTTAGCTTCACACTGACCCCCCCTACACATCAAAAAAATAAAATTGCGTCCTCTAAAAAACGCAAGGTCAGGCCTAAAAAATGTAACATTTCAATGGACTAGATTGACACTTTTAAAAATTCGTTATATCTTTTGAATGGAATATCCAATTTTTTTCATTTAAAAAGTGTTTTGCTGGTATTGAAACAGTCTATAATAAAACATCATTTAATGGGATAAGGATTAATTAATATATGTGTATGGATAACATGGTTTGATTACTGTCGGCACTTCTATTTACTTTGAAAACGTAAAAAAGTTGTTGTAGTAACATAACTACTGAAGATGTACATATGGTTTCGCGGACTTTCTTGTAGATATTGATCCATTCTATAATACCGTAGAACATTTTTTTGTTCTATCTTCAATAGATTCCGCAGCGCACGCGATGACAGAAGTTTTATTGGGGAATTTTTTACACCTTGGGTTACATTATTGCATTTTTGGTAAGGATCTCTAATTTTTTTGAAAATGCAATATAGCCTATGTTGCTCAGTGAAGATGCAGCTTTCTTATGGTGAAAGAATTTTTGAAATCGGTCCAGTAGTTTATGCGTGAAAACCATACATACATACATACATACATACAAAATTACATAATTACAAACCTTTCCTCTTTATAATATTAGTATAGATAATTACATATATTGCAATGCTAATTATTTACGTGACACTTTATTTTTAGATGTTCTTAATTGTCTATTATAACATTTATCTAAGTAATGCATTCACATTGGGATGAACAATCTGATAAGAAAATAATGAGGACAACATATACATATCTTTGATTTAAATTCAACAGATACAAATACAATCTTTCTAAAATATTGTTTCCTTCTGGGATTTCAATGTAGATTTACATCCGTACACGGAACAGTTTGTGCGCGCCATAATAGAATATGTAAGTATGTATAATAAAATTATTACACAAAAAATACGACTGCGTCGTCCTTTCGCGCTAGGTAATGCAAACTAAGCGTGTTTGCATTACGCGGCCCGCGTCGCCCGACCCCCCGCTAGTTCCCCTCCGTTTCTCTGTGCAAGTACATTCGTTTCCGTACTGTATAGATATTGTAATACTGTGATGGAACACACTCGACAAGCCCGCATTGTGCTGCGGGAACACGTATGTGTAGCCGAGCGGTGCGGGGACACCACACTCTATGTATGACAATAATTTTAATTAGGATTTAGATACTCAAAAAAATAATAATTTAGAACACATACATATGTAGAATCGTAGAAATATGTTGCAACGAGTTCGTATGTACTTATTTACCTACATGGAATTAATTAAAACTGGATTAAAATAGTAGAAGAAAGTTTATTTTTTTATAGATAGTGTAATAAATCTGATATTTTTCTTTAGCCATGTATGGTTTCATTTTGTATCCCACATTAACTTACATTTATTGTTTTCTCATTAATTTATTTATAGATCTATGGCGATTTTGATAGAGTTTAAAAACTAAATGACGAGTGAAATAAATAAATGTTAAGGTGATGCGTATCTACTCGACGAAGGTATGAATAGCATGTAATATCTAAAGATTTAACCATCCATCGATAAACTTTATTATACAAAGCCAAATAACGTTTTAAAATGTATTGATTGGGAAAATATAGGTAGAGAGACTCTGAGTTTCATTTCATAGCGTACCTACTACCTACACGCTATGAAAATCTGAGTCTCTACATAGGTGAAATCATCAAAGTATCATAAAATCTACATTACAATAAATGCATTGAACACACGATAAAAGTAGTTAACGAAACATAATCGCGTATTACCGAAAAGAAACGATAAATAAAATACACCAAAGATTGATGTGCGAGATAGCGCGCCGACATTTGCCCACCGCGGCCTTGGCGGTGCGAGCGAGAGGCGCGACGCTGTAGCGGCAACGTGGTGTCAACGTAGCGCACGTGGTTTTTGTATTTTGAGGTTATGTGATATGTCGGGTTATGCAATGTGAAGTGTAGATTAATATAGATTATTGTTATAGATGTATCTTGTATGTGTTTTTGTGGAAACTGAAGGTAGTGGAGCCTTAAATATTTGTTGGTTATGATAAACATTAAACATAGGGATGGGTAATTGGGTAGCCATTGATGGGTAGCTGAATTATTGTTATAAACAAAGTCGTATGACTCCGGTTGAACCGGACTGGATTAAGTACTAAGCAACTAGGAGTTCTATTGTTGTTGTTTTTTGTCATTTGTGATATGAAATATAGGTACAGTTAAATATTGGTAGTAGAGACTTTTACAAATAAAGCTCTATTTTTTGGGCGTAATTCAAGCGCCATTGTTTTGTCTAAATCTTTGATAATGTGAATTATACCTACTTTGTGAAAGAAACGAAATTTTTCGAATGTCAAGAAGGTATTATTTTATTCAAATAATAAATATGATTATTATCAACCCACGCTCTCTGTAGGCTCGAGTTGAGTGAAGGGTCGTGTTCGTAACATGTTCGTAAGATGTTTTTATAAAAGGGGAATAAAGATATAAAATTTTCCATTACACGTAGACGTTTTATTGATTTTAATAGGTACGCGTTTATTAGCTTCACCTGTATATAACCGACTTTCCTTTATACGCAATTTTGACCAAATTTAATTAAAACTTTGTACATTTAGCAAATATCTGTGATAATTTTTTATTTGTTTATTCTAAACTAGCTGTGCCCCGCGGTTTCACCCGCATTGCTCCGCTCTTGTTGGTCCTAACGTGATGATATAATATAGCCTATCACCTTCTTCGATAAATGGGCTATCTAACACCGAAAGAATTTTTCAAATCGTACCACCAGTTCCTGAGATTAGCGCGTTCAAACAAACAAACAAACTCTTCAGCTTTATAATATTGAGTAGGTATAGATAAATTATTTAAAAATTAATGTATCCTAATACTATTATAAAGGCGAAAGTTTGTAAGTATGGATGTATTTATGTATGGATGTATGGATGTATGGATGTTTGTTACTCTTTCACGTAAAAACTACTGAACCGATTACAATGAAATTTAGCACACATATAGAGGGTAACTTGGATTAACACATAGGATAGGTTTTATCCCGGAAATCCCACGGGAACGGGAACTATGCGGGTTTTCCTTTGAAAACGCGGGCGAAGCCGCGGGCGGAAATCTAGTAAGTTCATATGTCTTAACTTTGCCAATATTTAATTTTATTATTAATTGGTATTGACTCACAGTTGAAAGTAGAACGGCTATCTGAACAACTTTTACATTTTGTTAATGTTGAATAAAGGTTGTTTATAATAAAGAAATATATTGTGTGTCAATTATTATAAAATCGTCAAGTACTGCTTTATTTATTAATAATAGTGCTTTATATGCGGGTAGTATAGTATATGTTATTATTAGTAATTATGCATAATTGTTTCAAAATTATTTCCTTCATACATGTTTATCTTAATAAAATTTGGAGGTTTTAGAGTATAGGTACCATAGTTTACAATAATTAATGAAATACTGTTACTAAGGCCACGGTAAATAAATAATATGCCATAGTAAGCTGGTTCCTGAGCTATAATTCATAATTCTTTATTTGCGATAAACATAGGCTCTACACTCTACAGTCTTCACTAAAATACAAATACAACTTTTTTTCGTCAGGGTTTAAAAAACTATGTAGGGTCAACCGGGGCAAATGCAACTATGGGGCTATGGCAACTAGTTATCATAACTAATTTATTAGAGTTGTTGTAATAAATCGCCACCTATGATTCAATAACTCAACGACTAATAAATCTTACAAGTAATAGATGGTGCCCCTACGATGAAAACTATTTGATTGATAGGCCATTGTGTCAAACCGCTATTTTGAAGTTGGTGTGCGTAAAAACAGGTGTCGAGTTTTGCAGACAAAAAAATTGTTTAGGAGTGATTTTTTGCAGGTGTTTTTGATTGAACACGATTATCACAAGCCGTTAAGCTTATTTCATTTATATTTTTAGTGCGTTAGTTGACTCTATTTTATGTTATTGATGCAGTTACATTTGCCTCATGAAAATTTCACTGTGGGGTTATTGCAACTGTGAGGTTAGTTACAATAGCCCCTTATATTTTTGTATGAAACTAAAAACACTAGTGATGTGACAGTGTCGATATTTTTATTATGTATCCTTCTTGGTAGTCAAAATATACTTTCTTTATGATTAATTAAAGAAGAACCATCGATTATTTCTTCGATATTATACCCAGAGACGGGTTCATAAGTAAAATTCAAATTAGATAAAAAAAGCGTGGTTAAAGAATATAAGTAACTAAAAACGATAGGTAGGATAGTTCTGTGATTGTTCAAGTAATTTTTAGTAAACGGTTGATTAGTTAACTAATAAACGTATTTTGTTTGGTTTACGTTTTTAACAATATTTAACACAAAGAATATTATTTGTTCTGACCAAAAACTAAAATTGACTTAGTAGGTAGGGGCACTGTAATTTTTTTTTGTTGCGATTTAAAGTGGTAAATCAAAGTACATGAGTTTTTCCTCTAAATAATGCGGCGCCATCTACGATCGCAACGTTATTGTAGCAATAGTTCCCTAATACCACAGACTAATAATAATATACTACGTATCTAATACACAATAGTACGATACAAATCACACGCAGAATAATAAAAAAATATCGATGAATAAGTTTTTTGCATTCCCCACACTAATTCTCTAACAAATAGTTACATTTACCCCACAATCAGAAAAATAAGTTTTTTTCTGAAAACTAGTCCTTGCTACGCGGTAATACAGTTCAAAATCCTATGAATAACATGAAATCTCATAAATATATTCTATATTCGTTGTTTTATATGAAATAGAAGAAGAGCTATGGCAGTTAGTTGCATTTACCCCCGACTAGGGGTTAATGTAACTTTTTCTACCAATTTTAGGAAATATTCTCACTACCAGTTATTTATAAGACTACTGTATTGCTTGATTGGTTTAAAATAATCTTGAATAAATACAAAAAACAATAAATGGGTCAAATAAATGACCAAATATAAAAGGAGATAACTGCAACCGATCAAACTTGAAACTTGTTATTTTTTAGTTGCATTTGCCCCGGTTGACCCTATTCAAATAAATCGTATGATAACTTTAATGACTTTAATTTATTTAATGATATATTATATCATTAAATAAATTAATAAGAACATAATTGAATGGGAGATGGTTTTACAAGTAATAGTAAAATAGTACACAATAGCTCTTAATTACTTTAAGATTCACGTAAGATTCGAGATCCTTGATCATACAAAATCGTTGGAAACACCCGACACATAATATATGCGTGTGACATATACAATATGATAATGTGTTGACATTTGGACAGTAGGAAGACATTAAAATATACTAGTCGTGCGGCGCGACTGCGCGTGCGTAGATACAGTTTAATATATTTAATGTAGATTATAGCCAATATGTTGCGTATAATCTATACTAATATTATAAAGCTCAAGAGAGCTGTTTGTCTGTTTGTTTGTTTGAACGTGCTAATCTCAAGAACTACTGGTCCGATTTGAAATATATCACAAAGTTTGTATCGCAATCCGATCAGTAGGTATTTAGTGCGTGAAACTCGACAACAATATAGAGCTATACGACATATTCCGGTCTGTAGGATGAATAATCTTATTCATACGCGTTTAAAAGTTATAATTCAATAGTTAATCGTAATAATACCAGCTGTAGTTAAAACCAAAATAAAACGAATATGTTATTTTTTTAAGTAAATACAGAAAACTAAAAAAGCAATTATTCGAAGAGCTATAGGAATAAGTTCACATTTCAAGCCTATGTATAGAGTAAAACAGACGTAACTATTATGTAAAATATTACATTTGAATAATAAATACATAATTATAATCTATTAAATTATGCAATTTATCGATTTTTAATGTAAATAATTCAAGATGTCTTAAATAAGCGGTTTGTAGAACGAAATTAAAAGGGGAAGTATAATATAATGGTATAACTGATTTGATGTGACCGGTTTTTATTAATCACATATTAGTGACATAGCTATAAAGATTCTTTATGAAACGGTATGATGTCTGAACTAGTGAAGTCCCGTGTCCCCAAGTGGGGCCGTAAGGGGCAAATGCATTATGCGTACATCTGTTTCACTGATCAATTTTTCTTTAGGGACAAGTAGGTGATCACTGATCAGCCTTCTGTGTCCTGCCAGACAGTTTTTTTTATTCGTCTCCACCGGAAATTGAACCCTGAACCCCTCGGTTCTACGATCATGCGTCAACCACTGTACCAAGGAGGTGGTCGGTCTGAACTAGTAGCTAGTATAAAATGATAAAATACTACTAGAGCGTTTTTGTGTTGAACAAATTGACATATTTAATCAAATACTGCTGTTGTCACTTTCACATTTAGTTTTTTCAATGGAAATAAACTGTTTTAGGGCCGTTTTTTCAATGCTTGGATAAAACTTATCCGTCCAATAAAGTATTACACGATAATATTAAAATGTCACATAAAAAGGTCAAATACGGGCAATTAGAATACGTTTTTAAAATGGTAGTTTTATACATTATTCGACGAATAAGTTTTAACCAAGGATTGAAAAATCAGTCCTAAATGAAGTAATTAAATTTAACCTTGAATAAAAATGCAAGTTAGAAACTAATGAATACGTGTATCGTAAAGTTGTCAACGAATTTTCATTTGCTGAAAGAAATAGAAACTCTATGACCTTTTCTTAAACTTTATTTTTTGTAGCATCATTTATTTATAATATTAATCAGATCGAAGAGAAACACTATCCACTGATCAAAAAAGAATCCCTATTCTATACTTAATTGAATTTTGTTTCTCATAATTGTAATTAATAATTCTACAGGCAATGTGCACCTAACAACCACAAAACACAACACAATGAAACTCCTTCTGTGATATTTATATATAATTAAAAACCAAAGTGTAGTAAATACCGTAGTACGAAGATGTGTCACTAAGTGTATAGTATATAGTGTAAGTGTGTAGTGTAAAGTCGTAGTGTGTAGTGTGATTATGACAGCCGGCGTGGCGACCAAACGCAAGTCGCGATCGAGGAGGAGTTGGGCGAGGATTGAAACTGATGGACAGGTGATTGTGTTTCCAATGTATTGGGTAAACGCTTTTCCATCGAGGAAATACGGTGCAGGATTTCACGTCAACGTGTAGATTCTTTTTAACTCTTAAATGGTTTAATTGTAATAAATTAACATCAGTATATATCAGTATATCTCCATGCTATATGAGCACTAAAACATGTGTTCGGACAGTGATTATAATGTGAATAGGTGTTACCATATATAGGTTATGTTTATGTGAAATACAGGATCGTGGCGTATTACATTGATAACTCAGTGATGAAAGGACAAAAATGTACCGGCCATTATACGTCATGTGTACTTTTATCTAGGCTCAAAAAACCATACAGTTTGTTAAACTGCTCTATTGACCCAGGTAGTCAATAGAAATCTGACGTTGCCTGGCTACTGTTTCCGAAATAGTATCCTTGACAGATCTTGACCTATTTGTCTTCCATCTAACCTTTAAAACCGTGTATTACTATTCTAACATACTGCTCCCTTGTTCACAGGCATCAGACTTCACCGACATAGGCGATTGGCCGACGCTAGGCGCGGCGGTCGCCGGTGCGAGATGTCACTCCACGCCGCCGCCGCACGACGCCGATCCGGCGCATCATAATGGGAATGCGGTAAGGCAGTTTATAGGCAAAGTTACTACAAATTACAGACTGGTCGAGTTTTGGAGCTCAAAGGAATAGACGTAGTACATATCATCTTAATCAATGGGTGCTCAATGTCTTCTTTAATTACTGGAAAACTTTGTAGTTGAGATTAAAAGCCACACGTGTTCACCTAAACCTCCATAAAACAGAATTTGATATGAGATCATATTATAATTATCATCAGCAGCAAGCCAAAATTGTTTCCAATGCAGGTATATAAGCTTGCTATGTTAAACTTAAACAAACTCAAACATTTATTTATGCAATTAGACTTCTAGAAACAATTTTGAATCGTCACAGCATAGTTTTACCATTTACCACCGATTCGGAATTCAGTTATGTGGTAAAGGCAAGAAACCATCGAACTGACGCCGACGAAGTAGTTGCCATTTTTCTTGGACATGCCGATTTCCTCACTATGTTTTGCTTCAAAGAATATTTTTCCTAAAAGCTTTGCTCTTATAGATGCTAGAGATAATTACAAATTTCTAAAAAAGTTTTTCTTCATATTGTTTTCGGACAATGTACATTAAGGCACAATTCTGTAAAGTGGTCAGTGACTAGCAAGATTTGTAAGTGTTCTGGCAAGCAAAATAGGTCGCGTAAATGAATTGCCTTAGTTAGGGTATGTGCTTTATCGATAAAAGAAAGGGGTGTTTTTTGTAGTTGCACTAATGTAAACTTAGGAAATTGGTAGAAGTGAATAGGATATAGCTTATTGGCCATAATGTTTCTTGAAGTTATTGGCTAGGATATGTGAAATTGCCTAAGATCAATAATTTGAATATTTATGGTCGCCTGTTGTGCTCTTCTGACTTCTTCTTGTATTAATTTAACTGTATAGTTTGGTGCACAACAATGAATTTCGATTTGACTTGACAGGGTCAAATATCATAAAATTTCTTCTTGTTGAAATTTCTCCTGTAAATTCCATAAATCTTATTGAACTTTCACCACATTCCAGGACCAAGAACGCAAACCACCAGAAGAGGCGCCGAAGCCAGAGAAGGTGGAACATCATAACCATCACCAGCCGACGCCGGGCGAGAGGCATCCGCCGAACGAGCGCAACAAGAGTTCCGGTACGATGAATGAATTAATGAATGAATAGAAAGGATGAAATAAAATATGGACACATGCACATAAAAAATACCTTCAAAAATATGTACAATAATTTGATTTTAAATTAATTGTTTTATTTAAAAAATTCACTGGCTATTGACTATGGAAAAATACCTGTAATACAATTCATAAATTATGAATACGCGTGTATATTATGAGGGTAGTTGAGGAAAAAAAGACAAAACGTTGTTCATAAAATTTATTAATAAAGAAGTTTCAAAATTGTATTTAACAAGATAATGCATGTAGTACAAAATAGTGGTTTAAGTAAAACGAAAAAACTCCATATCTCTATATAAAACAATTGTTTCTCTAATTCCAGGAGGCGGTAAAGGCGGCAGCAAGTCCGGGAAGCACAAGTGGGTGCCGCTCGATATAGACGTGAAAGCGGCGCGGCCGGGCAAGCACGCGCAGCACGGCTCCCGGGCAGATGGTAAGTGAACATGCTGTATATAGGATTTTTCGAAAAGTGCGGGTAGATTTTCAACCAATGAAAAGCAGAAGAAAGAAGAGGTCCTGCATTTATACAGAATGTACATATTTCATCTTTATAATTGATCCTAACGATCAACACAAAATATAAACTCGAACCAAAATGGAAGCCTGGGCATTGTAAGTTAATATAGAAAATCTTCAAAAATGATGACATAGTTAACTTGAATAATTTTTTCTATTTTTTGGCAATAATAATAATTTTCTGCGGCATTGAAAGTACTTTTTCGCAAAATTCCACCGCATATCCTTTTATATTTATGGTGTAAGTTTTAAAACATTTATTTCTATTCCCACACACAGACACAGTATCGCTAAACGGCGAGGAGCGCGGGCGCTTCGCCCCCGGCGGCGGGCGGGGGCGGGGCTCCGCCCGCGGTCGCGGAGCCCGACGGCCCGGACCCCGACCCGCAAGTGTGCACGCGCATCCACACGCTGTGTACCACCACCCGGAGTTCCATCATGATATGCCGCAGGTATATACATACACATAACACAGTAGGTACACACATATAACATGTAGGCAGACACACAAACGCTTATGAAAACACGCTGTATAGTACAAAATGCATCCTGTATACTGTATACAGATAGCAGATACACACACACGCGCAAATAAGCACACCCTGTATAACATACACCTTGTATAGTGAGCTCGTTACATGGCTTAATAGTGCGAGTAATGGACACATACAATAAACACACTGTATAGATATACACACGAGGTATATAGTATGGTATGGTGCGCCAGCCTACACGCGCATACACATGCTGTGTACCACCACCCGGAGTTCCATCATGATATACCGCAGGTATATAAAACGTGGATAGTATACACACACACACCCTGTAGACAGCAGATATAGACACACACATGAACACACGCTGTATAGTGAAATCCGGACCCGTCCGCGGTTGATATAATCAACTTATAAGATGCCGCAGATGTACACATACGGAGAAAAATATAAAGAAACAAAAAATGTACACAAGACTAATACCGATATAATTATACTCCTTATACATTCGCGCATAGGTACTAAATTGTACGTATTTAAATTCGAGAATATTAAAAATACAGGTTCTATTTTGCATTCATAAAACCAGGCTGTCATGTCAGTTAGGTGACAATACACTCCTATCTTTTTATGGCCGTGCTGAAGTTAGATGCGAGTCCAAGTGTAGAGCGTAAAGTATTCAGTATTTCACAGTAATAAAAGATACCATCATGAGAAAGTTAACAGTAATGCCAACTTCAGCCCGACCAATTTATTATATTTAAGTTTATTATTTGCTGATTTCCATTTAATTTTTGCCTTTAAATATTCTGTTGCAAATTTTAATAACAATTCTAGTTATGTTAATATTTTATTTGCATTTTTTTTATTTTTATGTTTGGGGCATGACATATTATAGGCTGAGTGTGTCATGTCCTTGGTATGATTACTTTTTATATTTTTTTTTATTATACATATTTTATTTTTACAGTTAAGTAACTTTTGGTTGAATTTTACACTATTTGAAAGTTTTTGAAATTTTTCATGCATAACTAGTATATTAATTAAGTTAATTATTATTATGTATGTTAATATCGTGTTATTTGCTTTTACGGGGGTGACATTGTCAACTGTTGACAAAACCCATTTGAAAAAAAAAAGTAAGAATAAAAAAAAAAAAATAACTAGTATATATTATACTTGGCTTATTTCTGTAATTTGTTGCTTCATTTTAGATGAAACGGATGAGGTACATAAATATATCTATCTTACTGACATACCAAAATTATTTTATTATACTGTAGTCTTTTTCCTTCATACCAAAAGTTATAAAGTCAATCAATATAATTTTGTATACCCCATAAGGGTATTAAAAAGGAGTAATCATACCACAACGCGTTCCCTTTCCCCGACCCTGGGTTTTTCCAAATTTCCAAAGATCTCGGAATTTCATTATGGTGTCTGGGTTTTTCATTATAAAATGGGAAATTATTAACTAATATTGAATGTCTATATTCTTTAAAATAGTTTGGGAAACATTTATATTTTTCACATTGATTGGAAATTATTTACATGTTCTAGAACATTCTCAAAAGATCTAGAAAATTTTATAATTCATTTGGAATATTTCATTTTAAAATTCATATTATATGCTTAAATTTTATTATGCCTTTATATATTAGGTATCATAATAATAAATTATAAAATATAATGGGTATATTTTTTATTGGCATCATGGCTTTTAAGGGAAAAATATATTGGTTAATCATGGGATATAATATTAACAGAAGATTATTCGCTTTAACAGCCAATATTATATTACATATTATGGATAAGAAATGATAATGAATGAACTGTAACATACTTATATTAGCTTCACCTGTGTGTTTGTATGTAACCGACTCCTTTAGACTCGATTTTGATTCTAAACAGAGAGATTTAATTCAAACTTTGTACACTTATCAAGGATTGGTGACAATACAATAATTTCATGAGTTTATATCTCGTTTTTTAGTTTTAAAAACGATATATAATTATTATTTATTACTTAATGAGTTGAATATGAAGTAAGTTGAGTAAATTGTTTAGTTTTGTTTAAGTTCATTCATTATTATCAAATAGTTATGTACATATTAATATAAATAATATTTATTTATGTATTGTATGAAATAATCAATTCATAAAACATTTCATTGAGTGGCTTTTAATGGTTTGGTGATGTGATATCTCGGATTTAGTTATGTTTCTATGATTTATTTGGAGAGAAAATTTTCCATTTTCTATAAATATGTTATTGACTCTGTAGAGTTGAACAGAAACAAGTCAATAACATAAATAAAGGAAGCAGTCACGTACAACTGAGAACTTGTAACTCAGAATTTCAATATTACTTAAAACTGAAAAAGTTACACGTCCATACTCGTAGGTATAAGATTTTCTCACTGAAAAAAGTGGTTATAGCGGGTTTCAATTAAAAAACCACGAAAAAAGATATCACATCAACCACACGGTAGCGGAAAAAAATCCTTAAAAAAACCCCCTACCCCCTCCCCACCAGCTGCGCGTAGCTCAGCCGCCGCTCCCCCAGGGCCTGGTACTCCACTACGGCATCGGAGCCCTAGCGCCTCCGCCCCAACTAGCGCCTCCTTTGGCACAAGCGTACTACTTTGGTGCGGCGGCCGCGGGCGGAGCACCCTACGGGATAGGGCTCGATCAAGTGACGCTGAAGGATCTGATTAAGAAACAGATGTGAGTTATGTTTATGTGTTTGCAAAAAAAAATTGATAGACGCATTTTTTGCTACTGCAGTTAGAAATGTTTGTATTGGCAAGGTGAAAGATGCGGGTTCGAATCCCGCTGAGTGATGGAGTTTTTTCGTTTCTCCATGATATTTTTTGTAAATATTGAAATATATAGATAATATAAATTCTTCTAATGCTATTAAACTAAAACTAAATGATATTCAGATAAAATTGAACATTTATTGAATCTATCTTTTGAAATGTTCTATGTACATGTTTTCTTTAATATAAAAGCAAAGTTATAAGTCTTTTTACTGATCGATAGATTTTAACATACTTATATACTTGTATATTAATAGTTTTATGTGCTATATGTATAACTAATGTATTTATCCATCGCCAACGTAAAATAATGTTTAAGGTTTAAAGAAATTTATTACCATTAAGACATTAAGTCACTTCATGAGAAACTTAATTTTAAACATAGGTATTTATAAAAAATAACATTCGTTAGTTAAATATTTAGAGTAGGTTATTTACATAAGTTAAGTTAGGCTGGGTACTCATTCAAAATCGAAGTTATAAATTTGTTTTAACATACTTATACTTGTATATTCATATTTTATGCACCTCTTATCTATAACTAATATATTTATGTACCCCATAGCGAATACTACTTCAGCCCGGACAACCTGGCGCGCGATTTCTTCCTTCGCCGCAAGATGTCCGCCGACGGCACCATACCGGTCACGCTGATAGCGTCGTTCCATCGTGTGAGAGCGCTAACAGCTGATGTGCAGCTCGTGTTGGATGCGATACGGGACTCGGATAAGCTGCAGCTGCTGCAAGGGTTCAAGGTGTGTAGTGACATCTGGCTCTGAATTCGTTCCATCGTGTGAGAGCGCTAACAGCTGATGTGCAGCTCGTGTTGGATGCGATACGGGACTCGGATAAGCTGCAGCTGCTGCAAGGGTTCAAGGTGTGTAGTGACATCTGGCTCTGAATTCGTTCCATCGTGTGAGAGCGCTAACAGCTGATGTGCAGCTCGTGTTGGATGCGATACGGGACTCGGATAAGCTGCAGCTGCTGCAAGGGTTCAAGGTGTGTAGTGACATCTGGCTCTGAATTCGTTCCATCGTGTGAGAGCGCTAACAGCTGATGTGCAGCTCGTGTTGGATGCGATACGGGACTCGGATAAGCTGCAGCTGCTGCAAGGGTTCAAGGTGTGTAGTGACATCTGGCTCTGAATTCGTTCCATCGTGTGAGAGCGCTAACAGCTGATGTGCAGCTCGTGTTGGATGCGATACGGGACTCGGATAAGCTGCAGCTGCTGCAAGGGTTCAAGGTGTGTAGTGACATCTGGCTCTGAATTCGTTCCATCGTGTGAGAGCGCTAACAGCTGATGTGCAGCTCGTGTTGGATGCGATACGGGACTCGGATAAGCTGCAGCTGCTGCAAGGGTTCAAGGTGTGTAGTGACATCTGGCTCTGAATTCGTTCCATCGTGTGAGAGCGCTAACAGCTGATGTGCAGCTCGTGTTGGATGCGATACGGGACTCGGATAAGCTGCAGCTGCTGCAAGGGTTCAAGGTGTGTAGTGACATCTGGCTCTGAATTCGTTCCATCGTGTGAGAGCGCTAACAGCTGATGTGCAGCTCGTGTTGGATGCGATACGGGACTCGGATAAGCTGCAGCTGCTGCAAGGGTTCAAGGTGTGTAGTGACATCTGGCTCTGAATTCGTTCCATCGTGTGAGAGCGCTAACAGCTGATGTGCAGCTCGTGTTGGATGCGATACGGGACTCGGATAAGCTGCAGCTGCTGCAAGGGTTCAAGGTGTGTAGTGACATCTGGCTCTGAATTCGTTCCATCGTGTGAGAGCGCTAACAGCTGATGTGCAGCTCGTGTTGGATGCGATACGGGACTCGGATAAGCTGCAGCTGCTGCAAGGGTTCAAGGTGTGTAGTGACATCTGGCTCTGAATTCGTTCCATCGTGTGAGAGCGCTAACAGCTGATGTGCAGCTCGTGTTGGATGCGATACGGGACTCGGATAAGCTGCAGCTGCTGCAAGGGTTCAAGGTGTGTAGTGACATCTGGCTCTGAATTCGTTCCATCGTGTGAGAGCGCTAACAGCTGATGTGCAGCTCGTGTTGGATGCGATACGGGACTCGGATAAGCTGCAGCTGCTGCAAGGGTTCAAGGTGTGTAGTGACATCTGGCTCTGAATTCGTTCCATCGTGTGAGAGCGCTAACAGCTGATGTGCAGCTCGTGTTGGATGCGATACGGGACTCGGATAAGCTGCAGCTGCTGCAAGGGTTCAAGGTGTGTAGTGACATCTGGCTCTGAATTCGTTCCATCGTGTGAGAGCGCTAACAGCTGATGTGCAGCTCGTGTTGGATGCGATACGGGACTCGGATAAGCTGCAGCTGCTGCAAGGGTTCAAGGTGTGTAGTGACATCTGGCTCTGAATTCGTTCCATCGTGTGAGAGCGCTAACAGCTGATGTGCAGCTCGTGTTGGATGCGATACGGGACTCGGATAAGCTGCAGCTGCTGCAAGGGTTCAAGGTGTGTAGTGACATCTGGCTCTGAATTCGTTCCATCGTGTGAGAGCGCTAACAGCTGATGTGCAGCTCGTGTTGGATGCGATACGGGACTCGGATAAGCTGCAGCTGCTGCAAGGGTTCAAGGTGTGTAGTGACATCTGGCTCTGAATTCGTTCCATCGTGTGAGAGCGCTAACAGCTGATGTGCAGCTCGTGTTGGATGCGATACGGGACTCGGATAAGCTGCAGCTGCTGCAAGGGTTCAAGGTGTGTAGTGACATCTGGCTCTGAATTCGTTCCATCGTGTGAGAGCGCTAACAGCTGATGTGCAGCTCGTGTTGGATGCGATACGGGACTCGGATAAGCTGCAGCTGCTGCAAGGGTTCAAGGTGTGTAGTGACATCTGGCTCTGAATTCGTTCCATCGTGTGAGAGCGCTAACAGCTGATGTGCAGCTCGTGTTGGATGCGATACGGGACTCGGATAAGCTGCAGCTGCTGCAAGGGTTCAAGGTGTGTAGTGACATCTGGCTCTGAATTCGTTCCATCGTGTGAGAGCGCTAACAGCTGATGTGCAGCTCGTGTTGGATGCGATACGGGACTCGGATAAGCTGCAGCTGCTGCAAGGGTTCAAGGTGTGTAGTGACATCTGGCTCTGAATTCGTTCCATCGTGTGAGAGCGCTAACAGCTGATGTGCAGCTCGTGTTGGATGCGATACGGGACTCGGATAAGCTGCAGCTGCTGCAAGGGTTCAAGGTGTGTAGTGACATCTGGCTCTGAATTCGTTCCATCGTGTGAGAGCGCTAACAGCTGATGTGCAGCTCGTGTTGGATGCGATACGGGACTCGGATAAGCTGCAGCTGCTGCAAGGGTTCAAGGTGTGTAGTGACATCTGGCTCTGAATTCGTTCCATCGTGTGAGAGCGCTAACAGCTGATGTGCAGCTCGTGTTGGATGCGATACGGGACTCGGATAAGCTGCAGCTGCTGCAAGGGTTCAAGGTGTGTAGTGACATCTGGCTCTGAATTCGTTCCATCGTGTGAGAGCGCTAACAGCTGATGTGCAGCTCGTGTTGGATGCGATACGGGACTCGGATAAGCTGCAGCTGCTGCAAGGGTTCAAGGTGTGTAGTGACATCTGGCTCTGAATTCGTTCCATCGTGTGAGAGCGCTAACAGCTGATGTGCAGCTCGTGTTGGATGCGATACGGGACTCGGATAAGCTGCAGCTGCTGCAAGGGTTCAAGGTGTGTAGTGACATCTGGCTCTGAATTCGTTCCATCGTGTGAGAGCGCTAACAGCTGATGTGCAGCTCGTGTTGGATGCGATACGGGACTCGGATAAGCTGCAGCTGCTGCAAGGGTTCAAGGTGTGTAGTGACATCTGGCTCTGAATTCGTTCCATCGTGTGAGAGCGCTAACAGCTGATGTGCAGCTCGTGTTGGATGCGATACGGGACTCGGATAAGCTGCAGCTGCTGCAAGGGTTCAAGGTGTGTAGTGACATCTGGCTCTGAATTCGTTCCATCGTGTGAGAGCGCTAACAGCTGATGTGCAGCTCGTGTTGGATGCGATACGGGACTCGGATAAGCTGCAGCTGCTGCAAGGGTTCAAGGTGTGTAGTGACATCTGGCTCTGAATTCGTTCCATCGTGTGAGAGCGCTAACAGCTGATGTGCAGCTCGTGTTGGATGCGATACGGGACTCGGATAAGCTGCAGCTGCTGCAAGGGTTCAAGGTGTGTAGTGACATCTGGCTCTGAATTCGTTCCATCGTGTGAGAGCGCTAACAGCTGATGTGCAGCTCGTGTTGGATGCGATACGGGACTCGGATAAGCTGCAGCTGCTGCAAGGGTTCAAGGTGTGTAGTGACATCTGGCTCTGAATTCGTTCCATCGTGTGAGAGCGCTAACAGCTGATGTGCAGCTCGTGTTGGATGCGATACGGGACTCGGATAAGCTGCAGCTGCTGCAAGGGTTCAAGGTGTGTAGTGACATCTGGCTCTGAATTCGTTCCATCGTGTGAGAGCGCTAACAGCTGATGTGCAGCTCGTGTTGGATGCGATACGGGACTCGGATAAGCTGCAGCTGCTGCAAGGGTTCAAGGTGTGTAGTGACATCTGGCTCTGAATTCGTTCCATCGTGTGAGAGCGCTAACAGCTGATGTGCAGCTCGTGTTGGATGCGATACGGGACTCGGATAAGCTGCAGCTGCTGCAAGGGTTCAAGGTGTGTAGTGACATCTGGCTCTGAATTCGTTCCATCGTGTGAGAGCGCTAACAGCTGATGTGCAGCTCGTGTTGGATGCGATACGGGACTCGGATAAGCTGCAGCTGCTGCAAGGGTTCAAGGTGTGTAGTGACATCTGGCTCTGAATTCGTTCCATCGTGTGAGAGCGCTAACAGCTGATGTGCAGCTCGTGTTGGATGCGATACGGGACTCGGATAAGCTGCAGCTGCTGCAAGGGTTCAAGGTGTGTAGTGACATCTGGCTCTGAATTCGTTCCATCGTGTGAGAGCGCTAACAGCTGATGTGCAGCTCGTGTTGGATGCGATACGGGACTCGGATAAGCTGCAGCTGCTGCAAGGGTTCAAGGTGTGTAGTGACATCTGGCTCTGAATTCGTTCCATCGTGTGAGAGCGCTAACAGCTGATGTGCAGCTCGTGTTGGATGCGATACGGGACTCGGATAAGCTGCAGCTGCTGCAAGGGTTCAAGGTGTGTAGTGACATCTGGCTCTGAATTCGTTCCATCGTGTGAGAGCGCTAACAGCTGATGTGCAGCTCGTGTTGGATGCGATACGGGACTCGGATAAGCTGCAGCTGCTGCAAGGGTTCAAGGTGTGTAGTGACATCTGGCTCTGAATTCGTTCCATCGTGTGAGAGCGCTAACAGCTGATGTGCAGCTCGTGTTGGATGCGATACGGGACTCGGATAAGCTGCAGCTGCTGCAAGGGTTCAAGGTGTGTAGTGACATCTGGCTCTGAATTCGTTCCATCGTGTGAGAGCGCTAACAGCTGATGTGCAGCTCGTGTTGGATGCGATACGGGACTCGGATAAGCTGCAGCTGCTGCAAGGGTTCAAGGTGTGTAGTGACATCTGGCTCTGAATTCGTTCCATCGTGTGAGAGCGCTAACAGCTGATGTGCAGCTCGTGTTGGATGCGATACGGGACTCGGATAAGCTGCAGCTGCTGCAAGGGTTCAAGGTGTGTAGTGACATCTGGCTCTGAATTCGTTCCATCGTGTGAGAGCGCTAACAGCTGATGTGCAGCTCGTGTTGGATGCGATACGGGACTCGGATAAGCTGCAGCTGCTGCAAGGGTTCAAGGTGTGTAGTGACATCTGGCTCTGAATCTTGAAATGTTTTCGCTATAGAGCTTATACAGGGTGTAATCGTTAAGTGTGCACAGGCGATTATTCCGTAACTATTGCAGATATCAAAAAACTTTATAATGATATCGAAAGCCCTTTTTAGGTAAACCTAATGAGTAGAATGATAATAATAACTTTTAAAAAATAAAACGGGAAAAATCCAAAAAAAAGTTACATTAAACACTCCCATACGTTGAATTTTCCATTTTGTGGTCAAAGCAAATGTTCGCTTTAACGATTACACCCTTTATACAACTTTCCGATATCCATCGGGGCCTTACCAGCCAGTCGAGTAGACTCGGACAAGCTGCAGCCGCTGCAGGTTGAATAAAATTGGTAGGAAAAAGGCACAGTGAAACTTCTTTGATACCAAAATCGTCGCCTTACTCCATGACGCGACCTTGAAATTTTATTCTCAACGCGCCTAAAGAGGTTTCACTTTTATAATATTATGTTCATATAATTATTGGTACTCAGTAAATAATAGTGCAGCTATCAGAAGTTGAATTTCGAATGGAAGTTCCTAGTTATAGGTGTCTTTATGCACCAACATCTAATAAGAAAATAGTGCCAAATCAATGTTTATCAAATTTTGAAGTATAGAACATAAACTAGTAGTTTGAATAATGAGATAGAGCACCAAATATATATAATATTTAAAAACCTAATTGAAAATTACAACGTATACATATTTAATTTAACTTATTAATGTATAACAGGTGCGGACAGCATTCGAGCCGACAAAATGGCCGATACTCGACATAACACCAAGCAGTGCCGACGACGAACGTTCAGAAAGACACGTACACGATGTAGAGAAAAGAGAAATAGTGCAGGAGGGAGAGAAAAGAGAAATAGTGCAGGAGAAAGGAGGGGAAACAAGTGGGGATGTAGTGCAAGAGGGAGATGGGAAAGTTGTAACGCAAACGGAGGAGGAAAAGAGGATAGAGAGAGAAGAGGTTGGTACAAGATATATTGTTAGCAGTTTTGTTTAAGTAATGTTTTTGAAATGTTAAAGAAATAGGAAGATTTAATAGGAGAACTATTAAGTGTATTGATCGCTACCTATCAACGGTCTTTTGCTGCTTAATATTAAGTTTTTTGTTCAATTTAACGCAATATAGAATGTTTATTCATTCATGCAACTATTATAGTTAGTTCAACTAGTATAGTTCAAGGGAAATGTTTAGTTTATCGTCAAATCAAACTGAATAATTTATTCATTCACATAGACTTTGGAAGCGTTTTTCAATCCTCAAAATACATAATTTTATGTTTACCACGGGTTCGGAAAACATTTTCTACAGATATGCTCATTAGTTATTCCAATATAGTACAATATAGTAGCAAATATAGGTATCAATGTTTCAAAATAACAGTTTTAAAGTTGTAATAATTGTACCTATAAAATTTTATGATACTAATATGTAAAAAAATTTTGCACACCATTTACAACGCCAGTATATGTGATAAAAAATATTGTATATAACAACTTAAATTACCATATACAAACAATTAAACACATTTCATTTGATTGCAGGAAGAGAAAACCGCACCGCCACCTACATACGAGGAAGCAACAAAATCGAACCCGGAACAAGCGAGCCGAACAACGAGTGACGTCACACGCGTGAACACCGATGAACATGATGAACAGAAGAGTGAAAGTGGTGAACAGAAGAGTGAAACTGGTGAACAGAAGGGTGATGTGAGAGATGATAAGTCAATCGAGTCTAATGATGACCCCCCACTGCAGTCTGATGGTTCGGATAAACCGGGCGAGAAACGGTGAGTTAGTTGGTGTGTGAGTGAGTGTGTTAATGTGTGAGTTAGGTAGTGAGCCAGTGAGTTAGATAACTAATTTTAGGACGGAGCGGTGAACGAAGTGTGATATGACGAAATATTTACTGTCTAGTGTCTACACAATTATTGTCAACAGTTAAAAAAAATCTTATCTATTTAGTATATCTATAATATAGTATGAATAAATGACACTTGTAAAATACATTTTTAAATTTATTATAGGTATAAGTGCTATACAAAGTTGGTTGAAATTATTTAAGATGAGTATCGTGATTTTTTGATTTTGGTGACAACTGTCCACTACTCTCCGAGGTGTGCAATATATTGTCAACCAACTCAAAAGATCGCTTTTACCACTTTACTGACAAGTGACAATGTATTAGACACTTTTTGACGTAATTTTTCATAATACTACTAGACACTTTAACAAAGCCGCCGTGAATGTAACTAAAATCATTTATTATTATGTTTTTCCAGTCGCAAAAAGCAAATGGTCGGCATATTCCCGCTAGCGACTATGGGCGGGCCGTTAGTAGCGCCTGTTTCTAGCTTGTTGAGATGTGTTCCACCGCCGCCGTTGCCGAGGTGTGTGATAAATAAGTGATATATCCATACTAATATTATAAATGCGAAAGTAACTCTTGTCTGTCTGTCTGTTACTCAATCACGCCTTCACTACTGAACCAATTTGCATGAAATTTGGTATAGAGATATTTTGATACCCGAGAAAGGACATAGGCTACATTTTACCCCGGGAAATAGGATAGGTTTTATCCCGGAAATCCCACGGGAACGGGAACTATGTGGATTTTTCTTTGACTGCGCGGGCGATGCCGCGGGTGGAAAGCTAGTAAGTGATATATATTTATTTATCAGTATTTAAATTAGCAAAAATAAATTATTATCAAAATATAATCAATGTTTAGTATATTTCTTTTTTGTTTTCTTCTAATTGAGTGTTCTCATTCACATTTCAGCAATGTCTATTCCTTTGAGAACTAGCCTATCACAAAACTTTTTTTTTTTAATAATTTTCAAGATTCCTTTTTTAATATGTCCGCTGCTAATACTTGCTTCTTTGACTTCTAACATACAGTTATTTGAATAAATATACATCTTAATATATATAAATCTCGTCTCACAATGTTTGTCCTCAATGGACTCCTAAACCACTTAACCGATTGTAATAAAATTCGCACACCATGTGCAGTTCGATCCAACTTCAGATATAGGATAGTTTAAACATGTAGGTACCACGGGCGAAGCCGGGGCAGACCGCTAGTAGTATATGAATTCGAATTACGTATAGATAAAAATTCGATCACAAAGCGGGATCGAAATTTTTCTATTCTTGATATTGTCAAATTTCTATTAACTATATTATGTGTTACAAACAAGAAGCTTATATCTAATACACTGGAGATTGCACTATGACCATTAAATTGTAACAAGAAAATATGACGTTGAATGACGCCTGTATGTTTTTTTATCCCTTTCACACCTAACTTGGCAAGTTGGTGTGAAAGGGATAAAAAAACATACAGGCGTCATTCAACGTCATATTTTCTTGTTACAAGTTAATGGTCATAGTGCAATCTCCAGTGTATTAGATATAAGCTTCTTGTTTACAAAGTAAATGAATAAAGATGATTACATGTCTAAAATTTTCATAAACTTAAAATAATATGTGTTTTTTTGTTCACAGAATGTTCCGAAGTGGTCGCGGCACGGGCGCAAATTCTCCGCCCCGGGATAATCTTAACCCGGACGTACCGGAATTCGTGCCGCAGGCTGTTAGACAGCGTGAGTTTTATTTGCAGTATTATTAGTATTAAGTATCATAATCAGCAGTATTATTGTCATTATCATAATAATTTAAAACAGAATAGAATTATCTTTTTTTTTTATATTGACCACGATCTCGCCTGATGGTAAGCTGAGATGTGGCCTAAGATGGAGCGCCTAAGCCTAAGATCTTTAGATTATTCTCCTTGGTACAGCGGTTAACGCGTGAATGTACAACTAAGGGATCGGGTTTCGATTCCCGGTGGAGACGAAGAAAAAAATGTCTCGGTCTGGCAGGACACAGAAGGCTGATCACCTACTTGTCCCTAAAGAAAATCGATCAGTGAAACAGATGTATGCATAATGCATCTGCCCCTTACCCCACTTGGGGACATGGGACTTCACATGCTATAGCGTGTTTTTTTTTTCATCTATATTTATTAATACATATTATACAAAATATTTCCCGTAATTTAGGCTTGAAATGTCTAATCATAGATTTTTTGGGTTACGCATTACGGGTACAGTAAAATTTATCTTTGTTGCGAGAAGGTCTGTCTCAGTGGCGAATTTTCGACAATATTGATATACATTGTTATAAATAATAAAAGAAATTAATTAAAACTGCATAATTTATTATTTCGTAAGACAAGTAGATATGTTAGAAGTCATCAACACAACATACATTATAATATAATGTTAATCAAATTATGTATTATGTTTTTAGTATTGTGTTTGTTACCGCAGAACTTGGTAAACCGATTTTGATAATTCCTCTTTTTATTTGAAAGATAGTGCCTTACGGTCGGTTGCTAAATTTTTGTACAGTTCTGACAATTTGTATGCATTTTAGTTTTTTTAAATAACCGTGTATAGTTTTGCACTATAAAAGTGAAATAAAATTATTTTGTTTATAACAGAGGACCCAAACGCTGAAAAATCGGGATCAACAGTCGGACAAACAGCCAACAGTCCCGCTTCTGAGAGAAGCGATCCAGACGTGTGGACAGAGGTACGTACTTATGAATTAGTATAAAATAATTTATTTGATTTCTTTATTTATCTATTTAATACACCCATTATTGCCACAAATCGATAAACTTTTATCTCTAGAAGACGTTAAAATTATATTTCCGACACATTTTATATGCAGAAGTTTACAGTATCCATAATTTGCGCCCATTTTGACATTATCTGATATTTATTATTTAACCACTTGTTAGAAATTATAAGTTATAACAACAAATGTATGAATCAGTCGCGCGATGACTTGTTGTTTTCACATTCACATATTTATTTACTGTACAAATTGCAATCTTGTCTTATATTCACTGCAACTTATCCGGCTCGAAGGACCATATTATGTTCTTGCAATAAAGGTCTGTTTTGAATGAGGCTTGAGGCTTGAAATAAAAATGTTTTTCAGGTGAAACGCCGTCCCAAAGCCGGTTCACGTGAACGCGGCGTTACACGTTCGGAGCCGGAAGAAGCAAGGGAAGAATTGCACTTTCAGCTAGACGAGGAGTTGGACTTGCCGCCACCGAGACACAACACGTTCACGGACGCGTGGTGAGAGTGCGCACAGACAGACAGACAAACAGAACTTCTTTATCGGGGTTGGAAAAAATTTAGTGTAACATTTTTTCGTTACGCGTGACATTTATCCGTTACGCGCCATCTTGTTCTTATCCCTACCACGCGTGATTCGACGTATTTCTGTCAAGTTGCATATAGTAAATTATTTTTTGAAAAATAGGGTTATAAAAAAGTTTCACTTCTTACGTGTGTACACTAGTACACGCACACATTTTTTTTATTCATGAACATGAGTACAATTCAGATCTTAGACAAACATAGGTCCCGCCATATCCTGCGGCCTGTCTGTTAGGCATATGAAATTACAAATACATATTACTACTACAGCTAAGCAATAAATTTTATACTAAAAGTCCAAAATTATTTTAAATTTTATAAATATACACTAATAAGTCAATCTTAATATATATAAATCTCGTGTCACAATGTTTGTCCTCAATGGACTCCTAAACCACTTAACCGATTAATAAAATTCGCACACCATGTGCAGTTCGATCCAACTTGAGAGATAGGATAGTTTAAACATGTAGGTACCACGGGCGAAGCCGGGGCGGACCGCTAGTAGTAATATAACAATTGTATGTCAAACGTTCGAGATGTACACGTTCGTGCGTGCGTGCGTAAGTCTACAACACTCACATTTAAACACGTAGTGATAAAAATATTGTGCACTAGATTATAGTGCTATAGTGAATGTTCACATATACTTTATACAGATAGACAAATACACGATTAATGAATATACACAAACACTTAGACATACACACTACCCCGTTTTGATAAATACACACCAGCACGCACTAGATTGTAATGCCACACACACTAGCATGCACTGACACATACACTAACACGTAAGCACATACGAACGCCACAAATCATGACACAACACACGCGTTAAACCATTAAAAATTATTTTAATCGTGGGGAAAATTATATTTATATTGATGATTTATAAAAATACATATATGTTACGTAAGTATTTACGAATTTTATTTATTAACAGAGTTGTATATTGACTATAAAGCATTGATTAACGAGAGAAATAAATAAACACATTTAAAATGTGCACCAAATGTCCACTATAAGCGATGACCATGTCGTTTAGAGTTACTGCGAATGAGGTGCTAAAATAAATGAATTGTCAAGGCGTTCCAGGTGCACTTTATATAGTGTACATGGGTGCAATGATGAGACGACAAATGCATAAAATAATCCATTTGTATTGTTTAAATGATTTTACTTATTATAGAGATTAAATAAGACTTGGCAATACATGTGGAATTTTGCTTTTTAAAAATCTTAAAATTAAAATTACATCGATATTCTTGTTGTTGGATTTTCAATGTAATTCATAAAACATTATTATTTCAAATATATTGTTTTGATTTTATTATGTGAAATACTCTGAAAATGTGGTTAAAGTTGAAGATCTACAGCTTAATTTCAATTATATAAAATATCAATGTATCTTTTACTCAGGTCCGACGAAGAATCGGACGTCGAGTTCACGGACGGCGATATAGGACGTCTGCTCATTGTGACACAAACGACTGCACGCGCGCCGAAACACGACGGACACGACCGTCAGGGCGATTGGGCCACGCGTACCAAGATTACGCAGGATTTGGAACAGGTTTGTAGCTAAATAGTGAAGAGTAGCTTTCCGCCGGCGGCTCCGCCCGCGGTTTCAAAGAAAAACTCGCATAGTTCCCGTTCCCGTGGAATTTCCGGGATAAAACCTATCCTATATTACTCGTTTATAATGTAGCTTTCGAATGGTGAAAGAAATTTTAAAATCGGTCCAGTAGTTTATTAGCCTATTCATTACAATCAATCGAACAAACAAACAAACAAACAAACAAAGCTTTCCTCTTTATAATATTAGTGTAGATAAAACCAAAAAAATGCGGAAGGGGGGTTCAAAGTAGTAAAAAATGGTAGGAATATGTAGAAAAATAGGTAAAATGGGGGAGTATTGTCATAAGGCAGTCAAAACGCTTTAGTAGGTAGGTAGGTATCTAAATAAATAGTAAATGGAGAAAGTGGGAGGTGGATATAGTTAGAAATCTGAAAAAAGGGGGGATACGATTATAATGTATGTTTTTAGTAGGTTTAGTGTTTCTTGACTACGTCAGATATGTTCATGTTGAACACATTGGCTACGACTATCTTTCCCTTATTCCATTTGTTTCATAAAAGTAAGTATTATTAATATTTGAAAATACATTTTCAGGTTATCACAGATGGACTCAGACGCTATGAAGAGGACTTGTGGAATGAATATTCGTCGGTAAGTTTTTTGTGAGGTTTTTATTGTTTATATTCACTATCTAAAATTATTTAAATTGTGAATCAAACGATGAATTAAAGCAATTTACAAAATAAGGCGTAATAAATATTTTAATGTTATTTCTTCAACGCTGCTCGGACATTTTTTGTACATAATATGTACTTCAATGTCATTTGAAAATCATTAATCATGTCAATTGTCAAAATTATTAATGTCACTTTTAAAAATTATGAATATATTATCGTCAGCAAATAAGATAATCTTGAAGTAAGACCCAATTAAATATTAATTATTTATATGTGAGAGTATTACAACAGAGTAATTGTTATGTGGCTATACCTTCCTATTAGAATATACTCTATGGTGTACAACATAATGTCGATATTGAATTGATATGGAATGCATCGGGTTACGGGCCATGCTATGGATTATATTCCTTGAGTCAGTAGCTCGATCATCGATGATATAGTCTCGGTACTACCATCGACCGCGCAAGGTGTGCGCACTGAGTCATTATTTAATATTATTTCGCATACCTACCTAATTATAATTAACTAGCTGCTCCGCGCGGTTTCATCCCCGTAGCTCCACTCCTGTTGGCCGTAGCGTGATGGTATATAGCCTATCACCTTCCTCGATAAATGAGCTATCTAACACCGAAAGAATTATTCAAATCGGACAAGTAGTTCCCGAGCGTTCAAACAAACAAACAAACAAACTCTTCAGCTTTATAATATTAGTATAGATTATGGAGAGTTATTTAAATTCTCCGACATATATAAATGAGAAAAAAAAAAGAAAAATGGCAGGACTGCTATACATTTATATATTTGGTATTATTTTGTTTGATATGTATGTCTGTATGTGCGTGTGTAGTGCGGCAGCGCGGGCAGCCAGTACCGCACGGTGTCGCTGATCTCGCGCGAGCAGTTCGAGGGCCGCGTGCCGAGCGAGCGGCACCGCAACCCGTGCGAGCCGCCGCCGCCGCCGCCCACCGCACACCAGGTGGGTTACACACTCTATCTCTAACTCACACTCGCACTCATACCCACACTCGTACTCATATTCGCACTCTAACTCTAATTCCAGCTTCAGATCTAGCTAGCTCTAGCTCTTGCTCAAACTCATACTCATGCTCATGCTCATGCTCATACTCATTCTCATAGTCATACTCATACTCGCACACACACTCAAACTCTAACTATAACTCCAGCCTCAGCTCTAGCTCTAGCTCATACTCCTACTCAAACTCATACTCGTCCTCATACTCACACTCATACTCGTACTCTAGCTCTAGCTCTGGCTCTTGTTCATACTCATTCTCACACACACACTCGTACTCGTACTCCTACTTATACTCACACTCATACTCAAACTCATACTCACACTCTAGCACTAGCTCATGCTCATACTCATACTGATACTCATACTACACACTCAAACTCTAACTTATACTCAAACTGATATTGATACTCACACTCTAGCTCTTGCTCATGCTCATGCTCATGCTCATTCTCATGCTCACACTCATACTCATACTCATACTCAAACTCATACTCATAATCATAGTCACACTCATACTCATACTTTAACTCATACTTATACTCATACTCATAGTCATAGTCACACTCATACTCATACTCATACTCACACACATACTCTAACTCATACTTATGCTCATACTCATAGTCATACTCTAACTCTAACTCTAACTCATACTCATACTCAAACTGATATTGATACTCACACTCTTAGCTCAAGCTCTAGCTCTTGCTCTAGCTGTAGCTCTAGCTGTAGCTCTAGCTCATGCTCATGCTCAAACTCACACTCATACTGATATTCAAACTCATACTCATACTCATACTCATTCTCACACACACACTTCGTACTCGTACTCGTACTCTAACTCAAACTCTAACTCTAGACTCAGCTCTAGCTCTAACTCATGCTCACGCTCATACTCATACTCTTAATCATGCTCATGCTCATACTCATACTCATACCATACTCATACTCATGCTAATGGTTATGGTCATAAATTCCCGGCAGAGATCACTAGACAGTGATAAAGCCAATCCGAGTATGCATATTATTCATAATATGAGCATGCCAATCTAGTATCATAGTATCTTTTGTATTTGAATTCATGTTTGTACAAAGTGTAACAAATAAATATTAATTAAAATATAGATGGATGCAACTCAAGACGCGAGTGGTAAAGTGAAGCGGCCGCGACGTACGGCGCGTTTCTACGCGGCGAGCAAAGATCCACACGCCACCGATGTTATGTGAGTATGCGGAAGTAGAAGTAATAGTAGTTAATTAAAATTTTACTTAATAAAGGTATCGTTGTAAGAAATAAATATTGTTTACACTGTCGGAAATAAAAAATTACATTATTCATTGTGCTTGTCTTGATCTTTTAAAATAAATAACATAATATGCATGTAAGTCTGTTCTTAAATTTTCAAAAACAATAAATATTAAGACAACATTTGTTGCACAATAATGGATAACAATGTTACTCCTCGAACTGGTACTTTTCAAAATTCGTTATCAACTTGGCGTTGCCAGTAAATCTACAATAATTTTGTTGCTAAATCAACTATTTACTATGAATACGTGGCTTTAATTTTTGCATTAAATCTATATTATATATTGCTGTTTATATAAAACAATTAAAACACCTGTATATATTGGCAGAAGCAGCCGCAAGCACAAGACGCGGCACAGCCTCAACCCGCCGGTTGAGCACCACATCGGTTGGATAATGGACGTGCGCGAGCACCGCCGGCACCATCGGGACAGCGGGTGAGTGTGAGTGAGTGGGAAAGTGTGAGTGCGTGGGAAGTGTGAGTGAATGGGAAAGTGTGAGTTGGTGGGAAGTGTGAGCTCGCCGGTTGCACATCGGTTGGATAATGGACGTGCGCGAGCACCGCCGGCACCATCGGGACAGCGGGTGAGTGTGAGTGAGTGGGAAAGTGTGAGTGCGTGGGAAGTGTGAGTGAATGGGAAAGTGTGAGTTGGTGGGAAGTGTGAGCTCGCCGGTTGCACATCGGTTGGATAATGGACGTGCGCGAGCACCGCCGGCACCATCGGGACAGCGGGTGAGTGTGAGTGAGTGGGAAAGTGTGAGTGCGTGGGAAGTGTGAGTGAATGGGAAAGTGTGAGTTGGTGGGAAGTGTGAGCTCGCCGGTTGCACATCGGTTGGATAATGGACGTGCGCGAGCACCGCCGGCACCATCGGGACAGCGGGTGAGTGTGAGTGAGTGGGAAAGTGTGAGTGCGTGGGAAGTGTGAGTGAATGGGAAAGTGTGAGTTGGTGGGAAGTGTGAGCTCGCCGGTTGCACATCGGTTGGATAATGGACGTGCGCGAGCACCGCCGGCACCATCGGGACAGCGGGTGAGTGTGAGTGAGTGGGAAAGTGTGAGTGCGTGGGAAGTGTGAGTGAATGGGAAAGTGTGAGTTGGTGGGAAGTGTGAGCTCGCCGGTTGCACATCGGTTGGATAATGGACGTGCGCGAGCACCGCCGGCACCATCGGGACAGCGGGTGAGTGTGAGTGAGTGGGAAAGTGTGAGTGCGTGGGAAGTGTGAGTGAATGGGAAAGTGTGAGTTGGTGGGAAGTGTGAGCTCGCCGGTTGCACATCGGTTGGATAATGGACGTGCGCGAGCACCGCCGGCACCATCGGGACAGCGGGTGAGTGTGAGTGAGTGGGAAAGTGTGAGTGCGTGGGAAGTGTGAGTGAATGGGAAAGTGTGAGTTGGTGGGAAGTGTGACCTCGCCGGTTGCACATCGGTTGGATAATGGACGTGCGCGAGCACCGCAGGCACCATCGGGACAGCGGGTGAGTGTGAGTGAGTGGGAAAGTGTGAGTGCGTGGGAAGTGTGAGTGAATGGGAAAGTGTGAGTTGGTGGGAAGTGTGAGTGAGTGGGTAGTGTGAGTTGGTGGGAAGCGTGAGTGAGTGGGAAGTGTGAGTTGGTGGGAAGCGTGAGTTGGTGGGAAGTGTGAGTGATTGGGAAGAGTGAGTGATTGGGAAGAGTGAGTGATTGGGAAGAGTGAGTTGGTGGGAAGTGTGAGTTGGAGGGTAGTGTGAGTAAGTGGGAAGTGTGAGTGAGTGGGAAGTGTGAGTTTGTGGGTAGTGTGAGTTGGTTGGTAGTGTGAGTTGATGGGTAGTGTGAGTTGATGGGTAGTGTGAGTTGGTGGGTAGTGTGAGTTGATGGGGAGAGTGTGAGTTAGTGGGAAATGTGAGTTGGTGGGAAGTGTGAGTTGGTGGGAAGTGTGAGTTGGTGGGAAGTGTGAGTTGGTGGGAAGTGTGAGTTGGAGGGTAGTGTGAGTGAGTGGGAAGTGTGAGTGAGTGGGAAGTGTGAGTTTGTGGGTAGTGTGAGTTGGTTGGTAGTGTGAGTTGGTTGGTAGTGTGAGTTGATGGGTAGTGTGAGTTGATGGGGAGAGTGTGAGTTAGTGGGAAATGTGAGTTGGTGGGAAATGTGAGTTGGTGGGTAATGTGAGTGGAGAGGGTGGGTTAGTGGAAGTTTGAGTTAGTGAGTAGTGTGAGTTAGTGGGAAGTGTGAGTTAGTGGGAAGGAGTTGGTGGGTAGTGTGAGTTGGAGGGAAGTGTGCGTTGGTAAGTTTGAGCTAGTGGGTTGTGTGAGTGAGCCGGTGTGAGTTAGTGGGAAGTGTGAGTGAGTGGTGAGTGTGAGTTGGTGGGAAGAGTGAGTTAGTGGAAAGTGTGAGTGAGTGGGTAGAGTGAGTTAGCGGATAAAGTGTGAGTCGCTAAAGTGTGAGTTAGAGGGTGGTAGAAAGAGAAATGTGTGTACATTGTGAGTGAGTGAGCAGATGAAATAGTGCGAGAGAACGTGTGAAATAATGTAAGTGAGAGGGGGGAATGTTAGTGTGTGGGCTAAAAGTAACTTTTTTCATGTTGACAAATGAATACGTATGTCTGTCCGTCTATAGGTCGTCGCTCGGCACGTCCCCGACGCTGGGCTCGTCGTGCGGCTCGGCGCCGCAGTCGCTGCCCGCGTTCCACCACCCGTCGCACGGGCTGCTCCGCGAGAACCACTTCACGCAGCAGGCCTACCACAAGTACCACTCGCGGTGCTTGAAAGGTGTGTACGCATGACAAAAATGACAAGAAATACACGAAAAGTAACATAGATAACACTAAAACGAGCAAAGCGACTCAAAAACTAACGAAGTGACACAAAAAATAGTAAAATTTTATTTTTGGGGACAATTTTCACACACGGCACGATCTGATCCCATGCTAAGCTTTCGCTTGTGTTATGTGAAACCAGATGGCTGATATATAATCCATACTAATATTATAAATGCGAAAGTAACTCTGTCTGTCTGTCTGTTACTCAATCACGCCTAAACTACTGAACAAATTTGCATGAAATTTGGTATGGAGATATTTTGGTACCCGAGAAAGGACATAGGCTACTTTTTATTGCGAAATATGTACCACGGACGAAGCCGGGGCGGACCGCTAGTAATGTATATGTAGACGTCAGGCTCCGAGATTGATTTAAAAGAACACGAATATCTTCACAAAATCACTTGGTATTACAATTATGACCATTAATAAAAAGACGGGTTGCACTCCGGGAGTGCCGGCAGAAGTGAAAACTTGATTATTAACGTTGAGCATGTTTGATATCCATCCGTCTTAAGCTTTTTCGATCAGGTCACGTGTCCTGACGCGAGTTTAAAATTTTATACCCATTACAGAAAAATGCTCAACGCCGCTAAAGAAGTTTTCACTTCAAAAATAAATATCACAAATAAGTTATAGTAAGCTCGTAATAGATGTGCACTCGGCAACGGTCGGCGAACGAATGACCCGAGTCGTGCGCGCGCGCTGCTTTATATCGGTTCGCCGTTCGTTATTTTTTAAAGCTTCGATGGTGGCGCCGTCATATACATGACATACATGACTAAAATGACAAGAAATACACGAAATCTAACATAGATAACACTAAAACGAGCAAAGTGACTCAAAAACTAACGAAGTGACACAAAAAATAGTAAAATGACACGACAATTACGAAATAACGGAACAATTAACAAAATGACAAATCAACTAACAACAACGTTGTTGATACAACAACTAACAACGTAACAACCATTAACAAAATGGCACAATAACTAACAACGTAACACAACAACAAAATCTAATCTAAAGCATTGAATTAAATAAATATAAATATTATACGACATTATTACACAATTCGACCTAGTCCCACAGTAAGCTCAATTAAGGCTTGTATTGTGGGTACTAGGCGACAATAAATATAATACATATTTAATAAATACATATTATATAGATAACACCCAGACCCAAGAACAAATAATTGAGTTCATCACACAAATATTTGCCCTGACAGGGGATCGAACGCGGGACCGTCGGCGTCGTCAAATAAGCACAAACATAAAATTATAGCTATTAAAAGCGTTTTAAAACATTTATTAATTTATATTTTTTTTTTATCATTCACAGAACGCAAAAAGCTCGGCATCGGACAGTCGCAAGAGATGAACACGCTGTTCAGATTCTGGTCGTTCTTCCTGAGGGACCACTTCAACAGGACCATGTATAACGAATTTAGGTGAGTGACCAACTCAAACAAATATTTAAACTCTAATGATGACTCTAATGATGCTATAATCCTTATTCTATTATCGCTCACACGAGCACAAATATGAATTTGTTCAAGAAGAGTTATTTTTAAGAAGCGCTTTTAAGATAATCCGGCTCGAAGGACAAAAGAAACATGTACGCGATAAAATTATATAGAAGCTATTTTTTGCTTGTTAGTACAAAAAAAGCTCCAAAACTTTGATATCGGCAACATTTTGATAATATTATTTTAAATTAATTTTTAGATATAATTAATGTAATTGGTGCAATACCGTTTTAATTATAATAAATAATAAATAATAAATAAATAAATAAAAAAATGCAATACTTTCCCAATGATATAATTTGTACTACTGAATATTTCATCTTACAAGAGTCTTCAAAAGTGAATTCCTTTTTCCTCTTTTTCACATATAGTTTACTAGCTTTACGCCCGCGGCTTCGTCCGCTTTGAAAACCTTGCCCGAGTATCACTATCTAAAAAAACCGCATCAAAGGCCTTTGCGTAGTTTCAAAGTTTAAAGCATACAAAACTATTTTTTTTTCTTCTTTTTTCTACAAAATTTCCACGTTTCCGCACATTTCCGCAGGACACTAGCGAACGAGGACGCTGCGGCCGGTTTCCGCTACGGGCTCGAGTGTCTGTTCCGCTTCTACTCTTACGGATTGGAGAGGAAATTCCGCCCGGAACTCTACCAGGACTTCCAGCACGAGACCATGGCTGACTATGAGAAGGGTAAGATTGATAAAAAAATCTATAGAAATATTGTGTTTACCCAATGCTTCGATACGACAAGACATACACATAGCGATGGTATGAATTATATTTTAATGTATTTGTGTTTATAGACTAAAATAAGTTTTGGAAGTTCTGGATTTGGTGTAAATAATCATTAAAAAAAAACACACTATACTGTCGTTTCATTGAAGAAAAACTAGTATTTGCTCGAACTCGAGATATTCTTTAAAAAAAATTCAATAAAGTATAAGTATAAAGTGTATCCGATGGCAAAAATAAATCATTGACCTAAAGATATTTAGTTGCTAACTTTCATGTTACTATTCAAATTACTTACAAAAAAAAAAAAAACAACACACATACAAATTTATAATCTATATCACGGACGAACGAAAAATATTTCGTTGCTATTTTTTATTCCATACTAAAACATTCAAACTCAAACTCAAACATTTATTTATTCAATTAGACTTCTTCTAGAAGCACTTTTGAAACGTCATTACATACTTATTTTAACATTTACCACCGATTCGGAAAGCAGTATCTACGGAGAAGAACCGGCAAGAAACTCCATAGTTGCTCTTTTAAATCATGTCAGTTTTACAATTTAATTATACAATATACATATGTAACATCATATACATATTATAATAATAATATGCCAAAGAACTGTCCTGTGGTTTTTACGCGACAACCCTCCATGGGTTTTTATCGTCCATATATTCCTTAGTAACATCACCTTTCATAATATTAATTTTATCTTTAGGTCAACTATACGGCCTGGAGAAATTCTGGGCGTTCCTCAAGTACTACAAGCACGCGGCCGCGCTTCAAGTGGAGCCCAAACTGAAGGGATACCTCGCTAACTTCAACACTATCGAAGATTTTAGGGTGCTTGAGGTAAGGGTGAAAGAAAGAAGAGATTTGGAAAAGATAAAATATCGATAAAGAAAAACTTTTCATAACATGTCTTGATTTTTCATTAGTCTCATGATTTAAAGAAAGCCTTTGATACTGTTACTATAGATATTATTTATGCAATGTATCACGTGCGGGCATTAGGATTATTGTCAGAGATTGTAACTTAAGTTAGTAATAAAACGCAATAAGTAGATAATATGTTAATAATTCAGATTATAAAATATCAGTTTTAAGTATCAATGTACGTACGGGGTGCCGCAGGGTAGTGTCCTAGGACCTACACAACTTTTGATTTATGTCAATGACTTCGTACTTGTTTTTACATGTATACAATCTTGTTCGCTGATTCGCTATACTCGGATTTTTAATTAGACAAAGTAAACTGACAGCAGCTAATGTCACTTTGTAAAATAATGTTGCCATATTTAAAGTAATAGTGAGGAATTCAGTTCTCATTCAATCAGATGAATGAACAATGAGTGTGAATAGTTCATCATTTCAAACTATAAAATAACATTATTTCTTATAATAATATATAAAGCTATATAAGATATAAGTTACTAGTAGAATGTAATTATAATCATTTTTTTATTTTTATTGTTACGCTGTTTACGTTATTGTTTTTGTAATTATTTCGTTAATTGTAACTAATTACGTTGTGTTTGTTGTGTTTATTTGATGTTATATTGTTACACACTAAATATTCACTAGACGATCGATGACGAATTTCATTCATTCCCGATTTTCAATCATTCACTTTGTGACAACGCTATTTTTATTTCATCAAAAACTGACAACACAGAAAACGTCAGTTTACTTTGTCTAATTAAAAATCCGAGTATAGTCTACGCTTGTGTTATAAATATGTGTTTATATAAATTCAATTAGCTCTTAAACTATTGGATCAATTTGAAAAATTCTTTCACTGTTGGATACCTACTTGATCCATGAGTATTATAGGCTACTAGCTGTGCTCCGCAGTTTTACCCGCAGTGCTCCGCTCCTGTTGGTCTTAGCGTGATGATGTATAGTCTACAGCCTTCCTTGATAATGGGCCGATAACACCGAAATAATTTTTCAAATCGGAGCAATAGTTCCCGAGATTAGCGCGTTCAAACAAACAAACAAACTCTTCAGCTTTATAATATTAGTATAGATTGTTAATATTCGATTGTGTGTTTTTGCATAATACACCGAAACTATTGGACCGATTTGAAAAATTCTTTCACCTTGGATACATGCGTGATTCCTGAGTTCTATTGGCTGTATATGTATTATAATATATAATTTGTATGTACGTTTAACAGCCGCAACTAAACGAACTGCTCGCACCGAACGCGGTCGGCCGCGGACCACACGCACGCCCGTCCGACCGGCACCGCTCCGTGTCGGAGAGCGACCGTGCGCACGCGCAGCGCCCCTACGGCTTCAAGTGAGTGTTTGTGTGTCTGTGCGTGTGTACAGCGGGAACACGACCGAGTCAGAAAGAAAAGAACGAAAGAATATACACTGATAAATATGTCTAACCAGATCGTAATTATTTCCATTGCTCTAAAATTACACATACAAAGCTTTATCTGTGTCTATTTTTAACTTTGCAATGTTTTATAACTATAATAAGAAAGTAAAATGCATAAGAATGCGTAATATACCCATATTACGTATTCTTATGCATTTTATTAAGAAAGTAAAATGCATAAGAATACGTAATATACCCATATTACGTATTCTTATGCATTTTACTTTCTTGAACCACCTCCAAAACTAAAATCCCACTGTGTACAATATAATGTTCCTATAATAATCTGTATGGTTGTGTTTTTGAAGTGAAACTTCTTTATCGGGGTTGGAAAAAAATGTAGTGTAACATTTTCTCGTTACGCGTGACATTTTTCCGTTATTTTTCTTATCCCTACCACGCGTGATTCGACGTATTTCTGTAAAGTTGCATATAGTAAATTATTTTTTGAAAAATAAGGTCATAAAGAAGTTTGACTTCTTACGTGTGTACACTAGTACACGCACACATTTTTTGTTCATAGTGAATTTTGAGTATATTTGTAATCGGACTGTACAATACAATATACCGCCGATTGCCAGCAAAATTAAAATAAAGACGTGTGGCACTCGGGGACTGCCGCGGTAAAGCTATTGCATGCTATGCCTTCAAGCCACACCTCCGTGCCCGTCGGAGTGGGGAGCGTGAGGTTTTTTCGTTACGGAATTTCTCGATTCGGTCCCCGCGCTCAAGGCCCGCGATAGAAGTTATGCAATAGCTTAAAAAGACTGTTCCATATGATTTTCCTCTAATAATTATAATTATAATTTGTATGTATGTTTGTGTGTACAGAGCGCCGGTGTCTGGCGGCAGCGAGCGGGGACGCGCCGGCTCGTGCGGTGCTCAGAGCGTTGTCGCTATTACGCGTAATCGCCGTTAGTATAACTATTATATTATTACCACAGAATACATAATAGTAGCTAAACGCTACAGAACGGACACTCTCCGCCTCCCGCCAAAATTAAACACTTACCTCACCCCGCACGATCATGATTAAAATGGGCCACATTTTTCTGCAAGGACGATACGCAACGAAGATTGACAACATTACTCAAATTGACTTAAAGTAATTTTATTATTTTGGATTTGTGATTATCGTTTTTCGTAGAAAACGGTTAGATATTGTGCTGTTTACGGATGTATTTCATCAGAAAAACGCGAATTTTTCTTTTACGCCAGTCACAAATGTGCCAACCATAAAGCGTTAACACACACATTTGCAGTCTCTACAGTGTGACTGTCAAAACGATAATTTTGTATGGTGTGTCCGGGGTGTGGTATTACCATCATCATCACCACCCTCAACATCATTATTGTCATAATTTTATTTCCTGGACCGCTGTGTCATCATTATCTATTTAAAACTATTGATCATTATGATCAGCATTACTACCACTGTTCGGAATAGACAAAATAATAATCAAATGGTAACCCTGATAGCGAGTACGCGATGCATTCAATCGGGAACCAGTCTGCCGACCGCGCCGGGCGCGACAAGTCGTATTTTTAGTAGTTGTCCATCGGCCGCCACGGAAGGTAGTGTCTGCCGCGCGCCTCGGGAGCGTTATTAAATCGGCCCACGGAGTTTTTAATTATATACATTTAATTGTGGATTCGAGATATTGATAGTAATTTCGCGCGAATCGCGAGTTGTTTAATTGTGAAGTGTTAATGGCGGCGTAGTGCGCTGGCTGTACAGTGGTGACGTACATTCATCGTAAATTGTCTCCTTTGTATTAATCTTTTATTATCTATTATTCCCGTAAATATAGTTCCCCCCCCCCTCAAGGGCGCCCTATTGTTTTTATACTATATGACTGACCGACACACCACATATGTACTTATATTCTACGCAACGTGGTAATCTCAGGTATGTACCTAGGATTTGATTTCGGTAATATTTAACTATTGTTATTTTGGAAAGTGTTGTGTCAACGGTTCGCCGATCCGCTCTTTGTGACACAACCACTATAAACATCATGACTTCGACCATCACTTAGATGATCATCATTACAAGTACCACGACTTTCACCTCAAACATTATTACCATGGCTATCATTAATTAACACAATCATCAACATGACTAATTCTTCCAATGCCATCATCTTCATTATTATCGCTATCACTAGTGTCTATATCACCGTCACAATCATCATCATCTTTGCCATAATTGGTTTATATCCCAATTTATAATGTCATTAGGTACTTTTATAGTAATTATCTATACTAATATTATAAAGCTGAAGAGTTTGTTTGTTTGTTTGTTTGTTTGTTTGAACGCGCTAATCTCGGGAACTACTGGTCCGATTTGAAAAATTCTTTCGGTGTTAGATAGCTCATTTATCGAGGAAGGCTATAGGCTACATATCATCACGCTACGACCAACAGGAGAGAAGCCACGGGGGTGAAACCGCGCGGAGCAGCTAGTATTGTATATGGACATGACTTTAAAAGAGCAACTATGGAGTTTCTTGCCGGTTCTTCTCCATAGATACTGCTTTCCGAATCGGTGGTAAATTTAAAAATGTAATGACGATTCAGAAGTGCTTCTGGAAGAAGTCTAATTGAATAAATAAATGTTTGAGTTTGAGTTTGAATTAAAATAAAATTGACTTCTTAGATTTGAAACTGTTTTGTATGTAGATTGTAGGCCACATTGTTGTTTTATTCATTCATTATGAGTGACATACAAGTATTATATTTAATCTTATTTTCACATGTACATAAAAATTAAAAACTAATAATTATTTTCCTACTTTACAGCGCAAAAATCGAAAGGCGACCACAGCGGTGAATCCAAACAGGCGGTCGCCGCGCGAACGCAGTGACGAGATACGCACGCACATACACACAAACACACGCGTGCACAGACTGAACCGTTTACATTATAATATATAGGACATTGCATTTTTATATATACCCGCGAAATTTTGAAAAATTACAAAAAAAATAAATAAATACATAAATAATCAGACTATTAGTGATAAGTGTTGAACACTAAAGTGTTAAGTGGTTTTCTTTATTTTATTCTCTATCGTGTCTATAATAGTGCGGTTTAATACCGGTTTCGTATCGGTAATACCGATGCGAGATACCGGTTTTTTACGATACGATGCGGCGTGGTTGCGGTTTTCTGGGATTGCAGGCTGTGTGTGGACGAAGCATAGGTGAGGTTTTTTTTAAATAATAATAATAATATTTCGCCAATTTTTTTTTTATTTGTTTGTTTATTATGTATTCCAATAACATTTTTTTTTTCATTGAAAGTATGATTTTGGAAATTGATTTATAGTAATATCTGTATACATAACTCATATTATGTATTAATTCTATGTAATGAGGTAACAGGAATCGAATCCAGGACAATTTTTAACGGAAAGAACGATCTATTATTTTTCTTTTATTTATTTGTTTCTAATATTTGTTTTTCTCTTTGTCCGCAGCTTGTAAACGCATCGACAATAAGGCTACGCGTTGCACGCATTCTGTAGCTATAGTAACCTATTTACGACAAACTATATATTTATATATATTTTTGACATTGTAATATACATTAAAATTCGATATAATAATCCCTAGCATTTTACGTACTACCGCTCCTGCGTTTTAACTTAAGTATATAATTATCGGTAAATATTTGTGAGAATACAGATTATAAATACAATTGCACAATCTGTGGTCTCGCAAATGTTTAGAGAATATCAATTGTATTTCAGATAAAGTAATTACGGTGTTTTATTATTCAATCTAGATGTAATAATTAACGCGGGGTCACGTCACACGATTATTTTATGTGGCAGCACTGGTGTATCGCAGTCTGTGGCGCGATGACGTCAGCTGTCAAATTCTATTACGTCAGCTGTCAAACTCGATTTTAGGCTGAAATCGGGTGTCAGATTCGATGACGTCAGCTGTCAGATTCGAAATTTTGGCGGGAATATTATGGGACTTGTCAATTTGGTCGTTGTAAATTGTTGTTTTTTTTTTGTCTTGTTTACGATGATTTATTCATACTATAATAAAGTGATGCGTAAAATGTCGTTCGCGTAGGCAACGCTAGATCTCAATTTCCAACTAAATATGTACAGTGTTAACTTCTTCTGATAGCGAAAAAAAAACGTAATAAATACATAATATTAATGAGTAATAGCGGTGTTTTGGCGTCTTCGTCGGAAGCTCTTTCGGTCGCGTGTCGGAAAGACTGGCTGTATGCTAATAATATTAATATTATATAGACGAAATTTGTAAAAAGTTGAAACGATTCTTTCTCGGTAGTGCTTAGATGTTCTTTTCGGTATAAATTCGCGGTCGCGCGCGGTTTACGTATACAGGTTTGGGGATAGCGGCACAAAAAATTATTTCTTATCAAATGTACTACATCAATTTTCATAATTATTATTATATAGTAGTAAATTCCTAAACCGTATATGATGAGACTCGTGTAGCGGCCGCAACGCAATACTGCCACACGTATAGCACACGGACTATCGTATTTAGATATTATATGCGTGTATGTTTGAAATGTGTACGTCACGGAAATAAAGCCGGTTGAAAATCGTCTAAAATAGTATGGGGTGTGCGAGCGAGATGGCATGATGATTACATGCGAATTGGAAATAGATGTATTTCGTTGACTTTGGTGCTACGAACCTAGCATGTGTGGAAAGGCCTAAAGAGCAGATATTATTGAAGTAAAATATATTCGATCTAGCTTAGATTTCTTTGAAAAGTGATGCATAATATTTGATTTCTAATTTCAGAATGCTTTAAAATTAAAAAAAAAAGTTTATGGTTGATATATTAAGGATTTGATTGACAAACGACGTTGCTAGGCAACAGCGACCATAGATTATATATTGATAAAAACTGCCTTTTGTCATTTAACTTTTAAGTTAACATTATGTTTCTCAAATTAAAAAGAAAAAATAAAACATAAATTGTCCATAAATGAAATTAAATACGGCGATGTTTCCGTGACGGACGGACATTTCAATTTTTTATTAAGTATTGTATAATATTCATCGTGGTTCACATAGTTTAAGTATAGATATGTATTGATCACGTTTTGAGGTTTTTGTGACACATCTAGAATTGCGAAACAATTTTTGATGAAAATTCGACTTTCGATCATGCTTCTGTATAAAATTTGATTGTAATATTAACTTTAATTTTGCAAATCAACGTCCAGATCATTCTATGAAATCGTAATAAAATTGGGAATATTAAAGAAAAGGTTCACAAATCATAAATTTTTAAATAACAAAATTACTTTCCCGCCAAAACAAGTGACATTTTGATTTTTTTCTCGATTATGGCAATGAGCGAAGACTCAGCAATTTATAGATGTGTCACTCGAACAACAGCACTAACTTGCTCAATATGTTTTTTTTTTATTCATATGTGTTATTTGACAGCATTTGGATTCTTTAAATTGAAAGACGATAGAGTAAAATTAACTGACATGATTCTTTCGTCTACAGATAATAAATTATGACGTCATGAAATTGAAAAAATTTGAAAATAAATTTGATTTTTCAAATTCTCAAAGTTTGTATGGAAGATACTTCGAAAACGGACTAAGTTTCTATCCGATTTGTATTTTTATAAAAAAATAATATCAATTGTAACAATAAAATCAAATCGTCTTTCATTTTGATCGATTCATTGCGTAATTACAATTTAACGATGTAATGTGTAAGCAATCTTATGTATATTGCACTAATATAAAAAAAAATAATAAGGGTGTGTCGATGATTCTTTTTTTTTTCTTTTCTAGTGTGTAAGGATGCTTTTTTAAAAATAATTGTATTCGGTGCGTGGTTGCAAGACGATGAAATTTTGACATATACATACATAACCTAATTAATTCCCTCTGTTACCATATACTACAACCCACGCACCTGATTTTTTTTAGGTTAAAACGCTTTGGTCGCTTCTGTATCATGTATAACATAGTTCCTAATATATTTTTAAAGCCGTTAGCATTTTTTTTATTATTCCAATACGCCGCAGAAATCGCGTTCGAAAATTAACCGTTTCGCGCCAAAATAGGTGAAATTCTAGTGAAATTTAAAAAAAAATGTTTTAGAATAATACACTAACAACGAAATTTTATAGGCTGTTAGGGAAATTAAAAAGCGAACAGTCTTTTTTTAATTGTCTGTGGTTGGTTTCGATTTCTGTGGCGCGAAAATTTTAACCATTTATTCGTACCGTCCCCTTTTTAGCGTAATGGATAGGTGGATGGGAAGCGATCAAGTGACCGTCATGATGTAGTTTTTAATATATCCAAGTGTCTGGACTAGCTTCAAAAGCAGCGTTTAGACATTTTGAATAACTATTTTTGACACTGATAAATATTTAGTTTTCAGACGAAATCATAAATTAATGTGTAGGTGATTTTATGTAGGGAGAATTGTATTGGTAGTGAATATTGCATGCTTCCTGATTCTCCTCAATTTTATTTTAACTATGAAATATTATGTCATGAACTTGCCGTAATGATTAACTATAGAGATGACATCTAAAATTAAATATTAAAAACTCCATCATGACGAATTTTTTTTTATGATGATTTGTTAAGTTTTTTAAGTTAGTCAGTATGTAATTTGTTGCAATTTTCTTCGAAAGTAACGCCAAAGGAGACGATGATTAAACAAACATTAAAAAAAAACTTAAATTTTTTAGGATTATTGTATAAATGAAAATACAAAAAAAAAATGTTGCTGTTATCAATTAAGTGGTGTAAAATAAATGTTTTAGGAACGCGACGTATCTTTCCAGTGTCAGATGTTTTCTTTCGTTGATTTGACCTTTTTTGGATTTTAATTTTTTTCTAACAGGTTGTTTGTAAAATACTGATGGTAGGTGAGATAGTCAGTAATTTAGGTGTATTCTTTGGAGTTAAATTAAGAATTTTTAAAATAAGCGTGCTTGATTCGTCAGTCGAGGTTTTGTGTTCCGATCATCCTGTCTAAATAATAATATGAGGTGTATTTTTCCGAAATATTTGTTCCTCTTTGTCTGAAATAAGCCGAGGCTGGCGTAGTAGAAGGCTGTAAGTTATACATAATATACATATTATTATATTGATAAATAAATTAATAATAAAATGTGTGGCTTTTATTTTTATCCTATCCTTTCCTCGATAATATAGTGGTAAAGAACTGATTAACATGATATGATGGAGTCAAAGTTTTAAAATATTAATTTACTGATATAATACCTTTTGGCCCTGCGCAGACGGCACACTTTTTGTGCGATCGAGTCTGCGGCGCACAAAAAGTCTGCATGGCGCGCAAAAAGTCGGTCGCGGATTTTTCACAGACTCAACGCACACGACGCACATCTTCGATCATTTTGTCGGCAGAGCTGTAGGGACGTAGACGCTATGGAAATCGTGTAAAGTGTGCGCCGTCTGCGTTAGCGCGCGTTGAAGCAAACGTTCAATTCTTTTCACACACTTTTGTGCGGAGCGGCGCGGTGCGGTCTGCCCGAATTACACGGATTTTTTGTGCGCCGGACTTTTTGCGCGTCGTGTGCGTTACTGCATATAATTTCATAGGTTCTATTTTCACAGACTAAAAAGTGCGTCACGGATAGTCTGTCGTCTGCGCAGGGCCTTAAAGTTACACTACATAGTTACAGTTGGTTAAAGTATAACAATAGACCAGTCATGGGTTCGATTCCCGATAAAGACTAGCCAGGCATTAAAAACTATATCCTTATAGTTTATACAGTAGTAACATTAATTCCTAAGAAATCAATCAGTAATACATCTGAAATGCATTGCCAAAATTGGCCAAGATTCAAGAACATACAAAACTGAAATTTTTCACTCGCAACTACACTTAACTAGCTACTAGTTATTATTCTGTAACTTAATAAGAAACTTTTGTGTACATATTTAAAAACACAAGTAAACAATTTTAATTATGAAAAAAAAAATTATTATTGAAATTGATGATGGGTTCGATTCCCGGTACAGACTACTTAGTCAGGCACTAAAAACCTTATAGTTTATACAGTAGTAAAATTAATTCCTAAGAAATCAATCAGTAAAACATCTGAAATGCATTGCCATAATGGGCCAAGCATACAAAACTGAAACATTTCTTACTCGCAACTAAAATTAATTAAGAAACGCTTTTGAGTACTTATATAAAAACACAAGTAAAATTAAATTTATATTTTTGGTTTTATGGCATTCAAATGCTTTCTAAATATAAATTTATAAAGAATAGAAAAAATCTTTCTATTCTTTATAAATTTATATTTATAAAGCATTTGAATGCCATAAAAACCAAAAATATAAATTCAACAAAAAAGGTCGTGTTCCATCGTTACAATATTGTATTCACTGAAAAGTGCTTCATATTGGTTGAAATGGTTGTTAATCATCTCAATAGATGGCGCGCGGTGTGTCCCTTCAGACACATAAAACTGAAAGAATAGAATAAATTCGATCACTCGGGCGGGTCACGAGCGGCTGAGTTGGTGAGGCATCCGCCCCGGAATGGCGCGAAGGATGCGGGTTCGAGTCCCGCCTCGTGATCGAATTTTTTCTATTCTTTATAAATTTATACAAGTAAAATTATTGACATTAAAAATAAGCCGAAGTCATGGGTTCAATTCCCATTGTAGACTACTTAACTTGGCACTCAGTTATATCCTTACTTGCAGTCACATTTTCAATATAGCGCTATCTATCTATCGGAATTTATAAATTTTCTGATTCAAATATTCCCGTAAGAATGTACATGTCTACAGGTAAATTAGCTTGGAGAAATTTTTGCATATGTAGTGGTGTGTATATTACTCAGATCTTAGAGCGCGTTTCCACTATATCGTTCTGGCCTATACAAAAATGTTTCGATATCCTAACATTACTATTTAATTTTATACTTATTCCTAGCAACACTTTTGTTTTCAATAAAAACAAGTTTTTATTTGAAAGAAAATGGTTTTGACTTTATAAAAAAAAATATATCATTCAATTTTACGTCCTTGAGCAAACGACAAGGCGACTACCGTGAAACAATAAAATATCGTGTCCATAATAATTTGTTTCATAATTAATATTTGACCATAATAATTACGAAACAAAACAAATAAATAAATCGTCACTTGATAGTGGAAAGTGGAAACACGCACAAAACCAGAATAAACCAGTTTACGCTGTCCGCAGGTGCCACGTGCAGTCGTTTGGTACCGTTAGAACATAAAGCACATTTCATTCAAAAATTATAATTATTATGTACGTAGTTTAATTGATAAATTTTGTATTTGTTGATTGTTGTTATTATTTGTTATTATTGTTATAATATTTGTTGAAGTGAATTACATGTCCCGCAGCCGGAGGCCCCAAATGAAAACTCAGATGTACTTAAAAACTACATTTAATAGCTAAAATGAGACTTTTACACCCATGTCTGCACGATGCAGACCGGAGTTAAAGAATGAATTTATACAGTTTAATAATTATAAAGACGTAAGCTTGGATGCTAACTAAGGGAAATCGCATCCACATTCTATTCCCGTGCGAACGGCGTATTCAGCAGTTTTGTATGAAGGCAGGGCCATAACTAGTGTTTAATTTGTGTGTAAGTGTTGTAACTTTATATTGTTAATTCAATATGGCTCCAGTGTTAAAACATGGTCGAGGCAAGCCTTTGACTTCTCAAACTAAAGAATTAAACTTTAAATGTCGTTTCTTTTTCAGGTTAGTAAATTTTTCATTTTAGTAACATTGTTAATGTAAAAGTTATATGTATGTTAAATGTGCAAATATTAAAATAAAGTCTCATCTTTTTCAGAGGAGAAACACATATAGTTTAATTTAAAATCCCTTATATATACAGGGTTACTTGTAAAACACCGGCAACCTCGCAGGACAAGATAGCTAACATCATAAGTAACAACATTTCGACTTTTGATAATTTGTTAGATTTTATTTTCATACAAAAATAAATATTCATTTAATTTTCCGTCTGAATATTATAAACTCTACGCCTCCCAAAAATTACGTAAACAAAAAGCGAACGAGAGGGGGAAGGGGGCGTCGCGTCGTCCATCCGATAATTAATAGAACATAGACTTACAAATGTAAGGAGAGTACAATAAAAGTTTAAAAAATCATTTAAAAATAATTTATTGCGTTATGCCAAAAGTCGTAGAACAAATGTTGTTACTTATGATGTTAGCTATCTTGTCCTGCGAGGTTGCTGGTGTTTTACAAGTAACCCTGTATAAAATAAAAACTAAAAATAAAATGTTGTTTTATTTTATTTGCTGACCATACACTACTACAAACGCAAAAATTTCTCCAAGCTAATTTACCTGTACAGGCCTACAGCGCTAAAAACTAGCTTATGTTAGCCTCCTAACAATATTACTTGCTCTGTGTCTCCTAACATATCTCCAAATATAAAAATAACATGATTGAAAGAATTAAATTCTATGCAAATTGCCAACCACACTCACACTCTCCTCTCATTCAATCCACTAAAACAATATCAAGATTTTGTTAGTCAATCGTTGAATTTGCTTTGCGTTGAAATATAATAAAAAATACGACTAAGTATATAGTTGTTAAGCATTTATATAATATTATTACTCATATGCCTAAATATCAACAAGAAAATATTTACCTACCTATGTAATCTTTTGGAAGTGTTTATGACTTCATATCATATACCTACCTACTGTTTAAAATGATGATGATGATGCTGAAATTATTTTTGTATCTGGGGATAGATAGGACAGAGTGACATAGGCTACTTTTACAATCTCAATCCTATGGGAATTTTCTGACCACAGGGGGAAAGCTAGTGTACAATAAATTAGTTTCTCTGTCTACGAATAAAACTCAAAGTATTTGTCTCTGATACTGAACTCATAAGAATAAAAATACACCAGCAAAGTGCGTATAGGACTCGCGCACCGAGGGCTTCGAACAAACCTATTTTTTATTATGTTGTAACAATTTATGTTTTTAGCAATTTTACTTTTGTTGATAAAATTTATGTTTTAGCAATGGTTTTAGCAATTTTTCCTTTTTCTGTGCTATAAGACATTGCTTTTGACCAAATTTCAAGACTGTGTTCATTGGAAGTACCTTGTAGGTTTTGATTTCTTTGCAAGTAGTTGTGAGTTTTAGAATATGCGGTTTTAATAATTGATATTTCTTCTAATTGTGTTGGTATAGAAGTTTGATTTGATTATAGCTTATAGGTATTATAGACTTGAGTTTTTGATGTGAATATCAATTTAATACATTTATGAGTAAAAAGGTTGAAAGTTTAAAATTTTTAAAAATATTTTTAATTAAAAATTCATGATTTTCGCAATTATTCCTATAACTGTTATAAGACGTCAAGACGTTACATGGTACCAAATTTCATGACTCTGTATACACGAAAACTACTCTGTAGGTTTTGATTTCCTTGCAAATGTCGAAATTTGCAAACAATTTCAGGATTTACGGCTGTATCTTTTTATTGTGTTGGCCTATACGTTTGATTTTTTCACAGCATCAAGGGACTGTGGAGTATTCTATATAAATTTCAGCTTGATACCTCCACGCGTTCCTGAGAAAAAGGGTGTTGACAGACAGACGGACAACAAAGTAATATAGTTATAAGGGTTCCGTTATTTCCTTTTTTGGTTCGAACCCTAAAAATATATAATGCCAATAATAATATATAATATAGAGCCACCTCTACCAGCATTGGGAAAAATAAAAATCATATATAATTAAAAAACAATTTATTTTCGAAGTGCACAGGAGTAAAAATAAGATGTCATATTTAAAATAAATATACAGAACAATTAATTTCCACTCAGAGTGCTCTTCTTAGAGTTGGAATTTTTTCAGTTTATTTTTTAACATGCACAGTAATTAACAAATCTTTCTGAAACTTAGAAATAGAGCGTAATGATTAAACTTTTTCATAATAATATAGCAGTAGAAAAGCGATTTTATTATAATAAAATCTAATACAGTTTTGTAGGAAACATATCTTACGTCAGTTTAGAACGGAACGGCCATTTTTATTAGAATATCTACATCATATGAAAATTTTACAAGAAATAAAAAATAATGAATAAACTTTATTACAAAATACATACAATAGATGTTTCGTAATAGAGTATTTAAATTCAATGTAAAATACAGAACATAAACATAGTTATTTACATGAAGCTAGTAAAAGCGAAAAAATTTTGGAAGAGAAATATTTTTATTTCAAGTAAATGAAAAAAATACATTTTAAATTTTCTTATGAATAAATTACAACTTAAATTTAACATACATTAATAATAATTATTATGTATACTTATATGTAATTATAATAAAACAGCAAAAAACCAGTTATTATTCCAAATATTTTCTTTTACCAGACTCAATAAAAAAAAAATATATCATGGCGTTGAAAAAAATCAATATTATGACAAATTATTAAGAACTTTTAAAAATTCATTAAATACAAACCAAATACATTGTGTTTAGCATTATTTTTTATACATAGATACACATTTTCAATAAGTCCTTTACAAATGAAAAGTTCTTTTAGACATTTTCTTTAAAATGTCAACAATCAAGTTTATGAAAAAACCAAACATATACATTATTATTCACACATTATAAAGTTCATGTTTTAAAAAATATTTAAACTAAGGCCGCCTTTCCATCTGCAAGAAAACTTCCGCAAGAAATGTCCGACAGTCTGTCTGACAGCAGCTTGCAACTTGCAAGTCTACTTGCAGGTGGAAACGCGGAATTAGACTTGCAAGCTGCTGTCAGACAGACTGTCGGACATTTCTTGCGGAAGTTTTCTTGCAGATGGAAAGGCGGCCTTAGACATTTTCTTTAAAATGTCAACTTTCAAGTATATGAAAAAACCAAACATTTACATTATTATTCACACATTACAAAGTTCATGTTTAAAAAATATTTCAACTAGCAACACCTTCAACTTTATAAGTAACATGCAATGTATTGCCAACAATGTCAAAATTAAATTCATTATACATGTATGTAAAAACAAAATTCAATCAGAAAAGACGGATCTTTTGAAGTGAAACTTTAGGCGCGTTGAACAATTTCAAGGTCGCGTCATGGCAATACCGTCACGTCATGTAGTAAGGCGACGATTTCTGTATTTTTTTATCTTGCCAAAGAAGTTTCGCTTCTGACACGTGTGTTCGACAAACACGCTTTTTTATTATGTATATATTTAATTAATTTAGTTCATAAAAAAAACTTGACTAACATGCAATGTTGCCAACACTTTCAAAATAATAATACATTTATTAAGGGGAGGCTCCCTAAATTTTATGTGAATTTGCATTAATATTCTGAAACAGGCACACATACAATCAAAATGGAACTTTAGTACATGATTTCTTGGGTCTTTTTCTTTCGATGTACAAGACAGTTACGTAATTGTAACATTTTCGCTCGATTCATTTTTTATTCAAAAATTATGCCTTTTTTTTAAGGATTATTACATTTTTTTAAAGATTTCCTTGGACTTTATGACTAAAATAAATATTAACAGTAAGAAAATAGAGTTTACTATCGAATCCCAAGATATTTTTTCTCTAGATCAATTATTACTTTAGTAATAAACGTAATAAGAATTGAGACTTACTTTTCGAGCTCGAACGCGATCAAAGAGCGCACGCGATATTCAACTTTATTATGGCTGTGTTAGCGTCTACTACCGTAACCGGTCTCTCAGTGCCAGAAATTATGTTAGGGAGCCTCCTCTTAACATAAAAAATCGACTATCCAGATATTTCTGGACAAAAACTCTTTTTTTTTAATTGCATCAAAATATAATTCATATAATTTACAATGCAATGCAATATTAGGTTTAGCGAATGTATTGCCAGATCAAATTACGATAATTGGGCATTTTTTTTAAATAAATTCGTCCGACGAACGCTCCCAAGAACCATTACACCTATGAACGAATTTTTTAAAACTCTAGTTTTGCGACCATTTTTTGAACAGATTCGTTTAGATTAAAAGTGAAGTCCCATGTGGGGTAAGGGGCAGGCATTTATACATCTGTTTCACTGATCGATTTTCTTTAGAGACAAGTAGGTGATCAGCCTTCTGTGTCCTACCAGATCAACATTTTTTTTCGTCTCCACCGGGAATCGAACCCAGGACTCCTCGGTGTTACGCTCATGCCTCAACCACTGTACCGAGGCGGCGGTCATATTACTTGTTTATAATTAATATTGGCGTTACGGTGCATTTTCTTCAAACGAATGCTCATTCTAACCCCACTATATCAAATTATTTTAGTGTAAGCAGGCGTAGAGCATTCTTTCGTTGTTCTTAGTGCGTTCGAAGAGATTTTATGCAATGTTCTAATACTGAACAACACTGAATACGAGTTTTCGTTTACACTAACGGCCTTACTAATAAAAAGTTAAACAATGGATAAATTTCTACCATTTTCTACCATAGCTGTGTCCTCCTCTTGCTCACATGAAATGGCAATCGTAAAAACAAGACAGGTTATTGCAATAACTAATCCATTGCATAGCGAATGGGTAACATTTTATTAGTAAGACCGTTAAAGATCACGAAAGAATACTCTAGCTCTATGTTAGTTTGATGTAAATACACCGTTATATACTGTAGATTTGGAACAAATTTTAATTATACATTAATGCTGGTCAAAATAGAATTTTTATTTTATTTTAAACGTCGCAATTTCTCTTTTCACAATTATTTCCCAATTTTCATATTGAAGTGAATCTTCTTTGGCGCGTTGTGAGTAAAATTTCAATCGCGTCATGGCAATACCGTCACGTCATTGACGATTTTGGTTTCTTCGAATTTTGCCAAAGAAGTTTCACTTCTTACACGTATGCTCGGCACGTACGCTCTTTTTTATCTATACTAATATTATAAAGCTGAAGAGTTTGTTTGTTTGAACGCGCTTATCTCTGGTACTACTGGTCCGATTTGAAAAATTATTTCACTGTTAGATAACCCATTCATCGAGGAAGGCTATATGCTATATATCATCACACTAAGACCAACAGCAGCGGAGCCACGCGGGTGAAACCGCGGAGCACAGCTAGTAAAATATATAGAGATATATTTATAACGATTTTCACTCAACAACTTCCATATCACAAACGTTGAACTCAATTTTTATGGCATTTTCCTCTTTTCCGTCACTTTTCTTGCGGTGAACTTTGTCCACGTGGGTTTTGACGTCACGGGCTCTTCTGAACTCCGCCCCGCATATAGAACAATCCGCTTTGGTTGATCTTTCTTTGTGTACCTGTGTAACAAAATATATTTTAAAAAGGGTGAAGAAAAGTTATAGAACTCACAATTTTATACCGAAAAAAATATGCAATATGGCTTTTAAAAAATATGATGTTTTTAATTTGTTAATATAATATTTTTATGACATACATTTCAATATACATACACACAAAATATCTCCCCTCTTACCATTAAAAATATAAAAAAACCAAACATTTTCATCTATTCTATCCGTAATAGACTCGCCATCTTTTCACCATTCTAAAACCTCACCTAGACATCTAAAAGCTATTTTTCGCATTTTTAGTGTCATTTGTGTAGATTATTATATTGTTAGACGTAACTTTTGATTTAATATTTTTGTGGATGAATAGTTACTAAATAGAACACTATTTCCTGTCAAAACATGCTAGCTGTCGAATACTATAAAATGCCGCGTTTCTTTGAATCGTGGCGCATTCGTATGAATCGTGTCTAGGGGCTCGGACGTTGTTTATACGACGTTTGACCCAACTACCTTCACTTTGTTAATACTTAATAGTCGTTGACTTGCTGTGATTTGTTATCAACTACCTACATCAATTAGGTAGCTGTGTAGAATCGCAGTACATTCTTATTACATTCAAACTAATATTTAACCCGGCCTCGCGTGTTATTTCTAACAATATTATTTGTATCTACTTGCCAGGAAAAATCACATTTTTTCTAGATATTGCTACAAATGGTCAAATAGACATAACCTAACCTACTGTCTTACAAGTTAAAAAAAATATTTTTGTGCAATTTCCGTAGACACTCGATCCAGAAACTTGAAAAAAAAAACTGTTTTTTTTTTATCAACTCACTTGCCACAAATGATCCCACTTCTCCTTAAGTGTCAGGAACCGCAGCTGACACTGCTGACACTTGAACTTCGGCGACACTTTGTCGTGCATCTGACGGTTGTGTTTCCGTAGAGCGGATTCACTGAAGAATTGCTTGTTGCATTTGTTGCAAGTAAGCGGCTCCGCGTTTGAGTGGCCCTGAGAATGAATGAATGAATATTCATATCACCAAACTAAAATATCTTCAATAATAAACAAGAAACTTGAGAATTATTTTTAAAGAAAAGAAAAATTCGATCACGACGCGGGATTCGAACCCGCGTCTTTCATATAAATCCATCCCGTCCCGTGTTCGATTTTTTTCAATTCTTAATAACAGTACTCATTTATTTACTTTCTCGAATACTTTAAAAATAAATATCAAATTAAACAAGAAACTTATTTCCGAACCGATAAATATTTTTCGACGATTAAAAAGTACTTCTAGTAGATATCTTCACTACATAGTATAAAACAAAGTCGCTTTCTCTGTCCCTATTTCCCTATGTCCCTTTGTATGCTTAAATCTCTAAAACTACGCAACGGATTTTGATGCGGTTTTTTTTTAATAGATAGAGTGATTCAAGAGGAAGGTTTTAGTATATAATTTATTAGGTTTTAGACAAAGCGGGCGAAGCCGCGGGCGGTAAGCTAGTGTTTAATAAACCTTTGAGTTTTGAAGAATATACACACACAAGTAGTTTAAACAAAAAATGTACGAAAAATTATTTATTTTTTATGCACTGAACTCAGAATATAAACATATGGATGAAAAACGTTTATTCTACATAAGTTATGACAGAGATTAAAAATAACATTCTCTTTATTACTGGAAGCAATCTCTTCCAGAAAAAAAATGTGTGCGTGTACTAGTGTACACACGTAAGAAGTGAAACTTCTTTATGACCTTATTTTTCAAAAAATAATTTACTATATGCAACTTTACAGAAATACGTCGAATCACGCGTGGTAGGGATAAGAAAAAGAAGGCGCGTAACGGAAAAATGTCACGCGTAACGAAAAAATGTTACACTAATTTTTTTCCAACCCCGATAAAGAAGTTTCACTTCAACAAAATTAACAGACAAATGCATACATTTTGAGCGACTAAAATATGTAAAAAATATTATAAAAATTAACCTATATATATATATATATATATATATATATATATATATATGTATATATAAATTAAACAACATACCTCCAAATGCTTGATCAAGCAGATCTTATTATTAAACTTCTTTCCACAAATATCACATATAACTATCCGGAGATTATGGACTTTCTTATGTTTCGAGAAATTACTAGAATCACTAAATGTCTTATTGCATAATTCACATTTATACACAGGCAACGACGCGTGATAGCGTAAGTGACTTCGGAAACTGGAAAAAAAATGGATTTTAATACATGTACACACAAAGAATTTTTCAAATCGCACCAGTATAGTATGTTTGTTTGTTTGAACGCGCTAATCTCAGGTCCAATTTGAAAAATTATATCCCTGTTAGATTGTCCATTTATCGAGGAAGGCTATAGGCTATATATCATCACGTTAAGACCAACAAGAGCGGAACAATGCAGGTAAACCCGCGGGGCACAGCTAGTTTTAAATAATAAATAAATATAGCAGGACAATAATTTTCCCACACGGCACAATCTGATCCCACACTAAGATTTTGCTTGTGTTATGGAAATCATATGGCTGATAAACATACATGTATAATTTTAAATAAATACTTGTATAGATAATAATTAACATCCAGACACAAAGCATGTTCATCACACAAATATTTGCCCCGGGTGGGAATAGGCATGACGAAAGATTTTGAAATCCTCTTCCATAATGTGTGTATACGTTTACTATACAAGAAAATCCCTATATTTCGGTAATATACTTAAATTTAACGAAGATAAAAGCCATTTTTCAAAAAATATTTATTAACTGTGCCAAAACAGCTCGCAGGTGTCATGGCGTAGGCGTGACGTCACTCTTTAGTAAATGGTACGTTATTATTTGTACGCCTTGCGAAGAAAATTAAAAAAATATTTAATTAATATGTGTTATAGAAACGAATTTCAAAGTTTATGAGTGGTGTTCAGTATTGCAGTGTGAATCCACATAAAAATAATGCCCAAAAATGTATTAGTAATTGTTTCAAGCGAGAAAATAATAAGAAATGATTGTATAAAGTTGGCGCGGAGAACCCCGAACCATGTATTCGTGAATTCGCAATTATATTTCTGTTCTGAGTCCATAAAGCATACGTGAAACAATAGAAAATAAATAAAAATGCGTATTCTCAACATATTCATAACAACAAAACACATCTGACGTGAAGTTGTTTACCTAGGCGTGACGTCACGCGTGTTTTAGTCAAAATGGCGACTGCAGAATTTCAATGTTTTATTTTATTGATAATCTCATTAATCTTAATGTTTTTAATATTTCTAAGTCACTATATTTAATTTATTTATTATACATTTTCCCTTAAAAACACTAATTCGATCATTTATGGATACTGTCGTCATGCCTATTGAACCCACGACCTCTGGCTTGGAAGGCAGGGTCACTACCAACCAAGCCAACCGGTCAGTCGACACGGTTTTACACAAGACTATTTTAACCATAAAATAGTCACTCACCCTTCAGGTTTCTCAAATTCCTCGCCGCAAATCTGACACTTGAGTTTAGTGTATTTAACCTTATTTTTGAACGCATCGAGTAACAAATGTTCTATATTGTGTCGCATACAATCATTCCGTCTGTTGAAACGACGATTGCAAACCACACACGACCTGTACTTTGCGGACAGTTGTCTCGCCATTTTATCCGGATGCGTCAGTATTTCTGGAATACGTGTTATGTTAATGTTAATCGACTTTATATGTGATCCAACTAAAAGGCTTATTAGACCTTACTAAATTCAGTCGTCTAAATCAGGATTTCTAATTAGGTTCCTAAATGATTTAGTGGGTCAGTAGCCGTACTTTTTACTAAATTTAGAAACCTACCTTCCTAAATGCGATTGCATTAGTCTGAATTTAGACTGAATCATTTAGACGATTGAATTTAGTAAAGTCTAATAAGCCTTTAAAAATGCTTTAAATGTTGTTTTGTTTTGAAATATGTAGTACATATATTTGAAAGAAATGTTCAGTCTATTTAATTAAAATAAATTTGAAAATATGTTGCTAAGCGTAAAACTCGACCAATTGGGCTCATTATGTTTTTGTTAAGACACAAGGTAGACATATAACACGAAAAAGGGGCAATAAGGCAGAAAAACGTCTAACTGGGGCAGCTAGTTAAATTAATGATTGAAGAGATTTCCATGAAAATAAATCGCATTTATAATGCCTATATCTCATTGTCAAATAATGAGTAAATAGACTCAAAATCAAGTCCAGAGCAAAACTCTACCGGCAGAGTTCTCTAGTAAACGTATACAAAAGACTGAACATTTATTTCAAATATACTACATATTTCAAAACATAACAACACTTATTTATTTCAAAGCATAACTAAACTATTAATATTCATTTCAAAAAATAACTATGGTAGTACTATAAATTTTGAAATTAAAGATTTTTACGGATTTTAAACGCGATTTATTCATTATATTATTATTTATTCATTTATCATGCTAGCTGCAAAGTGTGTGAAAAGTCGGGATAAATAATAAATAATTAAATCGCGTTTTAAATCCGTTATTTTATTTCATTTTTGAATAACTATACTATTGTTTACTAGATTTCCGCCCGAGGCTTCGCGTTCTAGTTTCCGTTCCTGTGGGATTCCCAGAATAAAAAGTTGCCTATGTTTTATTCCGGTTTTACAGCTACCTACATACCCATTTCTTTGAAATCGGTTCAGTAGTATTTGCGTGAAAGATTAACAAACATACATCCTCACAAACTTTCGCATTCATTATATTAGTAGGATTTCAAAACGTACCTATAACTCTCCGTACACCAGGCTCATGATCCATCTCCGCCTTAACTTTAACTTCGTTAAACCCCCACTCTTTTATATTCAAGTGTCCCTCCCAATGTTCGAAAAACATTTCACGTTCAACAATAAGTTCACACACTTTACACTTAAACGAACGTTTCACTTTCAACGATCTATAACTAACGAAGAAACTGCGCATATGTGTCAACACATGCTGATCCAGCTTTGTATGCGAACTGCTTATACAAAAGCATTGGGGACACGCGTGTTTCGGGAACTTGTGAACGGAGAAATGTTTCAGGTACTTTCTGAATGTTGCAAAGCTCGTTTTACAGGTGGAGCAAGGGTATTTAGTTGCATGTACGTCTGGCCGTGGGAGTCTATATTTTCTCGGACAGTGGTCGCGTTTGTGCGCCGCGTATTCTCTGTGTACGCCTTTGAATTGGCACTTTTTGCATTGGTAGCGTCTGAAAGTAAGAAAATATCATTTAGGAAACGTCTATGTATAGTGGGGATAATATAAATAGATATATGTGCATTCAGCATTTAACAATCTAACTAGCTGTCCCGCTTCGTCTAAAATTTAATAAATTATATACTAAAACCTTCCTCTTGAATCACTGTATCTATTAAAAAAAATCCTACAAATCTGTTGATTAATTTTATCAACTTTGTTTTGTACTAAGTAGTGACGAGATGAGTATTGCGATGATTATAAAATTGCATGTGTGCTATTAATTTATTGATGACAATTTTCAACTATTGTATATTGTATATGGCCATTTTAATAAACGGACCCAAAATATTAAGCATGTACAAGCGCGAGGAAGAGGTTTTCACAGAATTTCTTAAATTTGAATATTTTTTCAATGAAACAAATGAATAAAATACAATAGAACCCACATCCTCTGAAAATTTTAGATCAAAAACTTAGATTACAAAATAAAAGGCAGATAGAGCATGTCAATCGTCCATCGCCCTTGTCAAAGAAAATACGAAATCAAAAACGAATACGAACGCGAACCTCCGCCAGTGCTATAGCGATTCTAGTGTCATGCAATACGTCAAAAGGGGTTTGATATTTTAGTTAAAAAAATGCTGTCTTTTGATATTAAAACGCTGTAAAATTTGTTCCCGAAAACAAACAAAAAGATAAAACATCGTTTTACAGGTTTTCTGTAGATAATTTGGCTTATTTAATTTTGTATACAAATAATAATTTTACATATACGAAGGAATTCAAAACTTCAACGTATGCTGCCAGTATTTTGAAAATGAATTTGCCATTTTTAGGGGTAAAACGGTAAAATGGTTAAAAGATCTTCGGGGTAGTGCTGTTGGATTTTTCGATCGTGAATGTGATTATTTGTATAGTGCAATAAAGGTTCATGATCATTATTAGATTATTAGATTATTTTAATAAGCATTATACATTTTTTTGTTACATTTATAAAAACCGTCATAGTCGTTTTCGCTCGCGATTTAATTCATGTGAACTCCATGATGGATATGATGAAAATAAAATGTCCCGCATTCTCGACTAAAAACTACCGCTATTCGCATTCATATGTTTTGAAAAATAGAAACTTTTTTTTAATGTAATTTATTTCATTAAAAATTGAATAAAATTATTTTGTCCATATGTATATAACTTTAGTAGATAGGTGCTTTATGTGAGAAAATAATTTTTACAATATTATAAAATAATATCATAAATCCGAATTTATATTAAAATAAAAATTAAAACATGACTGCTAATTTATGTAGCCTACGTCACTACCACCACTACCTCCATAATTCAGATGATTGCAATGACACCTCACAACTCAAAATCGATCCAACAGTTTATACTGCAGGGCGTGTCAAAGAAATATTATACATACATACACTCGAAAAACATAACCCTCTTTCTTCCGTAGTCGGGCAAAATTTTGAGAAATTTTTCAATATCTGGTAACATAACACGCACACAGAAGCACCGTGTTCGTACAGTGCAACGGCGAAATGACAGCACACATAGCTTTATGGAAATGACGATAAATCATTCGGTTTAGTTCGGCAACGCTCCATCTGTCTTTTATTTTGTAATCTAAGATCAAAAATAACTAAATCTCCAGGATATGAGCAATAAAATTATAAGTAAAAAGGCGCTCCGGTGGTGACATGTTAAAATGTGGCTGATTAGCAAGAATTTACTTCGTCTCTTTTTAGTTATACGATAATTGAATCATGCCATCTCACTTTGACGTCTAAACGTGTGCTCGTTAGTGTGTCGTTTTTGAAAATCAAATGTGTTGGTAATCAATCTACTTATTACGTATCTGCGTATTTCCAAACTATACACTGCCAGAACGCAACCATAGGAAACTGCTCGTGTATACTTTGTAATGCTGTTTTTAAGCTTGTTATTACAATATATATGTCGTGGCCATATCGTAGATTTGCTCATTTCATGATATGATCGATCATTTCACGAAATGGTCGCATTTCATGAAATGGCCAACATAGTTTGATCAGATCGTTAAATCGTCAACGTTTCACGATTTGGCCATCCACATTTGGCCAGATCGTATAAAATATAAAGAGTCCATAAAATATTAAAAAAAATCAGAATATTCTAAAAACTTGTTTAATGTCAAACTCAAACTAAAACTCAAACATTCATTTATTCAATTAGACTACTATTTAGTAGCACTTTCGAATCGTCATTACATAAGTATTTTTAACATTTACCACCGATTCGGAATTTGTCATTTAAGTTAGTGCCGCGGCAGCGGCCGGCGAATGCCAGAAGCGAATCGTTTTTGCAATAAAAAACAGTTAGGTTAGGTTAGGTTAGACTTTGATAAACAACGCACGAGCCGAGAGAGCAAAGCGAGCGTGCCGCGGCAGCGGCCGGCGAGTGCCAGAAGCGGATCGCTTTTTAAAAAAAAACCGGCCAAGTGCGAGTTGGACTCGCGCACCGAGGGTTCCGTACAAACCTGCAAGGTTTTTTATGGTTTTCGTAATTTTTCCTTTATCTATGCTATAAGACGTTGCTTTGTACCAAATTTCAAGATTCTGAGTTCACGGGAAGCACCCTGTAGGTTTAGATTCCCTTGCAAGTGTCGAAAATTTGCGGCATAAACGGCTGTATCTTTTGATTGCGTTGGCTTAGAAGTTTGATTTTTTCACAGCTTCAAGGGACAGTAGACCTGAGTAATTGATATAAATTTCAGCTTCATACCTCCACGCGTTCCTGAGAAAAAGGGTCTTGACAGACGGACGGACGGACGGACGGACGGACGGACAGACGGACAACAAAGTGATCCTATAAGGGTTCCGTTTTTTCCTTTTGAGGTACGGAACCCTAAAAACAAACAATTATAATACTATAGTAGGATATATAAATATATATCCTAAAAGAAAAAATCCGTCTTAAATTATTTTATTTATGACGCATTTTTTCATCAAATACATATAAGATATCCACATTTTCCATAGTACTCGAACCGTCGTAAATTCTTTGCTATGACTTTCTTCATATTGTTATTAAACGAATTATGAAGTTTTTAACTGCGAATAATTAAATTTTCGCCAGCGGCCGCCATCTTATCACATAAACACAGAGCTTGCAGCGCCTCTACCAATGATTAATGTAACTATTTTACGATATGATCAAATAATTTTGATCATTTCATGAAAAAACCGCGCGTTTAGTTGGCCATATCGTGAAACGATTTCTTATCATTGATCTGCTCAAGCCACATCATGATGTGGCCAAACTAAATTGGCCATTTCACGAAATGCGACCATTTCGTGAAATGGCCAATCATATCATGAAATGAGCAAATTTACGATATGGCCACGACATATACACGAATTTTGCGTACTGATCGCGTATACTTTGTAACGCGGATGCTTGCTTCTTCGTTCCAAACTATACACGATCAGTACGCAAAATATAACTAAATATACCTACTACACCACTTACGCTTGAGCAGAATAATAAATATATAGGTAATCAAAGACTTGTACAGCTATATCTATCTACTTCTTCTTGACTATTATTGATTCAGTAAAATATGGAATAAAAATATTATTAGGTAAGCTTAGGAAAATAAATAGGTAACAGATAAGGGTACCAATGGGTTAGGTTAGGTTCGTGTTTTTTTTTAACTACACAAAAATAGGTCGCCTAGCAACCGTCTTCTTCTGGACTTATTAGATTCTTACATTTTAGCACTATTGTCAATTGTAAGTCGCGCAGTATAGTCGGGAACGAAGACACAAGCATCCTCGATACAAAAAATATACGATCAGTACGCAACATTACATACACATGCATTGTAATAATAGATTTAAAAACAGCAATATAATAATATAAACGCGAGAAATGGAAAGACGGCGCGCTTACTCCGAAACATACACGATTAGTCCGCATGCGTACTGGCCCTGTATGTTTTGGAGCGCTATTCTTACTTACTTACTTCACTACAAAGTATACGCGAGTATTTGCGTACTACTGTTGTATAGATTAGAAGAACTTTGTAAAAAAGTTATTTCCAAACTATACGTGATTAGTTTCACACCGTTGCGTGCTGGCCTTGTATAGTTTGGAAAGACGCTTCGTATCTACCTTTTCACCCGAATCTTCGCCCGCATATTCATAGAAAAACCCGCGTAGTTCCCGTTCCAGTGGGATTTTCGGAATAAAAACTCTCCTATGTGTTAATCAAAGTTACCCTCTATGTGTGTGACAAATTTCATGAAAATCGGTTCAACAGTTTTTGTGTAATAAACAAACAAACTTTCGCATTTATAATATAAGTGGGATAGTATTGGATAAAAATATTATGTACATATAAATAATTGCAAGTTTAAAATATTATAAAAGTAACATACTTTATCTTATCCCCATTATCCCCACTCTCACTATCATTCTCCGAACTACTAGGAGAATCATCTTCCGAGTTAATAGTAAGTATTTCTTCCTGCGGTTCGATAATAATCAAATCATTTTCACATTCCTCATCTGTTTCTTGTCTAACTTCATTGAAATTCTCAAATACGTTGGATAATAATTCCCAATTATTTTCACATTTACCGTTCATGTCAATCTCGTTTATTTCTTGTTTGATATTAATTTCATTTGTCGGATTTGCTGTTAAATTAACATCTATATGATATATTTTGCGTATATCACTTAGTTTTAAATTGACATCTTGAATTTCGTCCGGTAACGGTTCTTCTTTTATTTTTAAGCTATCATCTTGATATGTTAGCTTTATTTCTATATTTGCAACTGGGTTGGGTATGTTTATACTGTTTGTGACTTCATCAATGGGTATATTAAGTTCTGTAGACGGTATATTTTCTGCCGCTAAATTATTTTGACTTCTTTCAGTATTATTTTCTATATTAACTGAATTATTTTGATCAGTTTCTGTGTTTTCTTCTATATTAGTTTCCATATCTTCATTTACTACATTATTAATATTCGCGACACTAACCACATTAGTTACTATTGGACACATTTCTGGTTCGACACGATCTAATTGGACTTCGACTTCCGTTTTAATATTGTTTATTAGATTTTCAACTGCGTCCAAACATTCTTGTCCATTTTCAGTATCGTTATCAACTTCCATTTCTTGGGTATAGTCAATCTCTTTTTTAATTTGAACACCTTCTATTATATCATTATTTACATTCGTATGTATGTTTATTTCAATTTCTTTTGGTGTTTCTATATGTTCGGTGATTACTTCATTATTAGGGAGTATATTTTCAGTTAGTTCAATGTTAGGTTGTGTTTCAATTACATCATCACTATTATTACTTGTTGCATTTATAATTGTAACGTTACCATCATTCATTATATAATTGTATACTTCTGTATTTTTAGAATCACCTGTAACTAATAAATTGCGGTTTTTAGTAATTTTCTCACATTCAATACAACGCAAATATGGCTGGTTTAAAGGTTAACTAGTTTACCGCCCGCGGCTTCGCCCGCTTTGTCTAAACCTAATAAATTATATACTAAAACCTTCCCCTTGAATCACTCTATCTATTTAAAAAAAACGCATCAAAATCTGTTGCGTAGTTTTAAAGATTTAAGCATACAAAGGGACATAGGGACGGAGAAAGCGACTTTGTTTTATACTATGTAGTGATAGTGAAGGTATATACTTACATACATAGTTACAAAAAAAAATCAAATTTTTAAATTTATTTGCAAGAACTGTAATATTATGTTATTTTCAAGTTTTTGCAATGAAAACTTTAATTAAACCTCATAAACAAGAAATTAAAATCTTAATCTTATATATAAAATTCTCGTGTCACAATGTTAGTCTGCATACTCCTCCGAAACGGTTGGACCGATTCTCATGAAATTTTCTGTGCATATCGGGTAAGTCTGAGAATCAGCCAACATCTATTTTTCATATGTACCACGGGCGAAGCCGGGGCGGACCGCTAGTACATATATATAAATCTCGTGTCACAATGTTTGTCCTCAATGGCCTTTTTAACCACTTAACCGATTATAATAAAATTCGCACACCATGTGCAGTTCGATCCAACTTGAGAGATAGGATAGTTTAAACATGTACCACGGGCAAAGCCGGGGCCGACCACTAGTTTATTTATAAAATGGATACTTACTTATATTCAGTGTGGGTATTGGATTTACTTTAGCAGGTTGGTCAGAATTTTTCTCAAAAAAGGTCTTCGGAACAAACAGCTGCAAAATAAAATAAATTAATAAACACTACCATTTGTTTAAGAGTATTCAATATATATTTTACTAGCTTCCGCCCACGACTTTGTACGTGCATCCCCGTTTTTCCCCGTTCCCGCAAGAATTTCGGGAAATCCTTTCTTAGCGGATGCCTACGTCCTTACATCTACCTTCATGCCAAATTTCAGCCCGATACATCCAGTGGTTTGGGCTGTGCGTTGATAGATCACTATATCAGTCACCTTTGAGTTTTATATATATAGATTACTAGCAGTCCGCCCCGGCTTCGCCCGTGGTACATATTTACGTTTTCTCTACATAAGAACCATCCTCGTACTTCAAGGAATATAATAAAAAAAGAATTAACGAAATCGGTTCAGCCGTTCTCAAGATATGCGCTTACCAACACATTTTGGGATTCATTTTTATATATAAGATTAAACTAGTACTGCTCCTATGATCAGAACTTTTTATAAGTAACTAGCTGTGTATCCCGGCTTCACCTATACACTATCGAAACCAACTTAAAAAATCTTTTTAGGCTCATGCACAACGCTTTGCTGAAGATCATTACATGTTGTATAGTTTACGATTCTATAAAGAACATATAGACAAACATTCATTTTTATATTAAAAAAAATCAACTTACAAATTCATGAGGCACATAATCACCACTCGCCATTCCATGTATTTCCTCAGAATGCGCGGACAGTCTCGTCGGATCGAAATACACTGGTTTTGGACACATTAAACATTTATACAGTAATAAATAATTGGACGTATGCTTCGTCATATGTACTGGCAGCATGCATCCTTTGAACACACGTTTTGAACAAAGTTTGCAGATCTGCGGATGCCTCGAAACAACTTTTTTGTGTAACGCTAAAAGGGGTCTCGAATGAAATAATTTGTTACAGTGTATACACAGTATGTTCGGCACTTTACCAGGACATGCGTGGTTGTAATCTACCACATTCTCTTTACACTCTGTACAAAACACTAGAGACCACGCTATAGGCAGATCCGTTCGTACTGAATGCCTCAATACCATATGATCGAGCAGACTTTCTTCTTGAAAGTAATATCTCGGACAAAGATGACATTTGTACATCTTTTTTGCGTTCCGAAACACCTTTATTTGCTTCGCTTTGAACGCGTCACAGTACCACTGGTGTTCTGCTAACTTGAGACAAGAGAAAAGGTCCTTCGAGCATCCAGCGCATTTTTTTGGCTTATTATGTTCGCTACCGGGCTGTCCACATCTCCAGCATCTAGTTCCTGGGTCTATAAACCTTTTGTCCATCTTTTGGTACACTACAATGTTACATTCCACACAGGTTGAAATTTCAAGACCGATCCGGAATGTTTTGAATGCATGCACGTATATATGATTGCGAAATTCGCTCAAATGCCACCAAGCTAGATTGCAAATATAGCATTTGTATATGAGCGGTGGTTCTCGCAAGTCGGAGGCTAATGAGAACCAATCTCTCCATCGAGTCAACGCCTTCTCGAAGGCGAGTTCATGATTACTCTTAACATGTGGTGCAGGTGGTGGCTTGCAGTTATTTACCACCTCGATGTGGAGTATTTTGTCAGCTTTGCATGCACTGTTTTCAATGAAGTTATGGGATGCCCTCAATACGTTAACAAGGTTTAGGTTGTGGACATCTGCCTCTATGTCTACTTCGTCATCTGAACTGTCAAGCTCGACTACATCTGCGTTGGTTTCATCACACTCCTCGACTTCCACCTTGATCGAGAACTGTGGTTGTGCCTGTTGTTTTGATGTACTTCCCTTATCACCTCTAATTCTAGCGAGTGTCTGTTCCACTTCATACTGAAAAAAGAAACAAATAGATAAATGTATTTTTTATTTCAGCACATTTTTCGCATACAGCTCAATCTGATCCCATACTAAGCTTTCGCTCGTGTTATGGAAACTAAATGGCTGATAAACATACATTGCATAGTTTTAAAGATTAAAGCATACATAGCGACGGACAGACAGCAACTTTGTTTTACACTATATTGAATAACTTGGAGGGTAGAATTTAAAAAAATTATATTTTATTTTTTTAATTGTTAATTTTAAATTAATCTTATAAGTTATAACTATGAATAAGAAATAGAGATGCAATAAAATAAATTATGTACATATGTCAAAAGAATAAATAAACCTATTTTCATCGACACACTTCTACTAGTTTCTTCACCTGTAAGTTTGTTCATTAGTGATTCCTTTAAACTCAATTTCTATACACATTGAAGAGATTAAATTCAAACATTTTTACAGTACGATTCACGAAAGATGACCACAAATGGCGGCCGTCTGCACACATTCACTCATGAAGAAAAGACATAAGACAAAATAATATTAAAATGTTGGTTAAATAATTTATTTTTTATTTATTTAAAATTAAATCCTCCGCCTTAAAATTAAATCAAGCGCCTCACCTTGCACCTCCATACGGACCTAAAATATGCCTTCTGCGCCATGGTCATCTTTCGTGAATCTTACTGTACTTTAATTAATGATCAATGACAATACCATACTTTCTTGAGATTTTAGTAATCAACAAATCAAAATAAATAAGCATGCTTTTTTTAAATATACATATTTATTATTTCAAACTTATTTAATTTGTTTGTTCATTGTTTACTTTAATAGATTTATGAATAAGGTATCTTACACACATGGAGAAACTAAATACAAAACTAAAATACCGATTAATCGAGAAGAATTTATCAAGAAATATTAGACTTAGAAACAAGTAAGATTTTTTCAAACAACTATGGAATATAATACATACTACTTTCCGCCCACAGCTTCGCCCCCGTTTTCAAAGAAAAACCCGCTTAGTTCCCGTTCCCGTGGGATTTCCGGGATAAAACCTATCCTTTGTGTTAATCCAAGTTACCCTCTATATGTGTGCTAAATTTCATTGTAATCGGTTGCGCAGTATTTACGTGAAAGAGTAACAAACATACACATACACATCCATCCTCAAAAACTTTCGCATTTATAATATTAGTAGGATTAACATTTAACATGATTCAATTAGCTTCGTCTCTATGTTTGTATGTAACCTCTCCTCTCCTCTAGACACAGTTTTGATTCACTTTATAGTTTTACTAGCTGTGCCCAGCAGTTTCACCCACATTGCTCCGCTCCTGTTGGTCTTAGCGTGATGATATATGCCTATAGCCTTCCTCAATGAATATCTAACACCAAAAGAATTTTTCAAATCGGACCAGTAGTTCCCGAGATTAGCGCGTCCAAACAAACAAACTCTTCAGCTTTATAATATTAGTATAGATACGGACAGATGTAATTCAAGCTTTGCACATATCTATCAAGGTTAAGTGACAATACAATAATTTTATGAATTTATTTTAGTTAAACTATAAAATATTGTAATATTAATGAGTGCAAATATCATAATTTATATATCTTAATCTATAGTTTGTGAGATAATTCTGTTTTTTAAATAAACATAGTTCACAAAATGAACCTCAAAATTGCATACATTTTCGATACAATTAATAAATTTGGCATCTGAAAAGTAGGTACTATCAATGTTTGTAATAAAAACATACTTAACATTATTTTATTTTTAAGAATTATAATATATTATAATTACTTAGTGTAATAGAGAATTAAGAAAGCTTCATCTTATTTAATAATTCAGATTCTACAGTGCGAATTTCAAACAAAATTAATAAAATAAGGAATCTTTAATAATTTAACGATAATTTCATAGTATTATGATAGGTTAATTACCACTCTAAATAAGACGTAGGTATTTATAAAAAATCAATAATATTTCTACCCTCACACCAAAAATAGTTCGAACCAATTGAATCATGAATGAGATATGAATATAGAAGAAATAATAAGTAGGTATTGTTATCCTTCTAAATAAATAGCTGATAATATTGTGTCAAGATTACTTTCATTTAGCAAGATGGAGGTATCTACCTGCAATTCTTTTAATTCATCGTCAGAATCAGGACATTCCCGCGGTACCAGTTTTGCTTTCCTACTTCTTGTTTTTTCGGATTTATCCATTTTACAATAAGTATCACAACACGCACTGTTCACTTTTAATTACATTATCAAACACAAGTTTTACGAGTTTACAAAAACGTGAAGTAGGTAGCTCACTAATGAAATGTATAAACCAACTTATTCATAATTTAATGTTCCACTTGTTAACAATATCTTTATCTCTTTTAAACCCTTGTTATTAGAGATAGACCACATGCTTAACGGCTTCGCAATCATGACATTTTAATTTAGTAGCATTATATTTCATGTCAGACCGTCGACGGTAGTCGTAAGAGACTCGTTTAGAAATGTACTGTAGCTTTTTGTTTTATTGGAAATGTTTATTATTTAGTTTTCTCCTCGATTTTTTATATTTAATATTTATTATTGTTTGTGAGGACTTAAGTTGACATGAAATGTTTTCCCTAGGCTAGATATGTGTTCGCTAACATAAATAGTAGAATTACAATTTATTAGCCACGTAATGTTTTTGAACGATTGTATAGAAATTTAATTTCAATAGAAAAATCTTAGTACGTACTGACTAATAAATAACAATAATTGTAAAAGACTCAATTAAAAGTAAATTTAGTTTTTTGAATACATTAACATAATATTACTCATAATATATTTTTCAACAAAAACTCAAATGGCCAAATATACTTGTATCCGATTCTGATATTTGACATAAGATATAAAAAATCCTATCCAGTCCTAAATCCTAACCTCAAATTAAAATGGAACAATAAATAGTTAATTTTCAATATAAATTTAATCTACAGAATAAAATGACTTTATTTATTAAGCATTATAAGCCTGGCGCTGTATTTAACACACAGATACTATGGCGTTTAAATTCAACTGTTGCGGAAAATCTAAACAAAGGCGAAGATGAAGAGGAATTTAGAGTTTTGGATATTTTGAAGAAAAAAGATAAACAACAGAGACGAGTAGCACGAAGATCTGATGTTATGCCCGATAGGACTGAGAAAATGCCTACAGATCAGGTACTATTATAATTTCAAGTGTTCATATTTTTTATGAAGTGGTTTCATTTCATTCACACTTTGCTCGTTTAATATATTAAATGTGTCCGTACGATTTTATAATAGCTTATTTATTATGTAGTTAGTTGAGCTTAAATACCGTACAAATCTTGCCAATGAACCAAATACCTATAACAGTATAATCTATATCAATAGGTACTTTTTCTTAGTATTATAAAAGTTTATTAGTATTTAGTATTTGTGATACAAACTCAAGAACATCATAGGTATTTCCTATCCTATAAGAAATTGATGATTGTTTTGGAAAATTATCTTTTCTGTGCTAATGCATAGTATGTTGGTAAACAACAGTTTACGTGACATTTTAATATTATCGTGTAATAACTAATACTTTATTGCTTGGATAAGTTTTAACCCAGGATTGAAAAATCAGCCCTTATAATTACAAAGTTATATTCATTCAAAATAAGTTTAACATAAGTATTGTATAATTTCCAGAATTGGGGCAACGTCTGGCCAGGTCCTCGCTCGTTCCACCCATCTTCAGTACCTCTACCAATCAGACAAGGCTACGTACCAAAAGGCCAGGTCCCTCCCGGTAAGAAAGCGAATGCAGAGCTGATGAAAATACCAAACTTTCTGCACCTCACGCCACCAGTTGTTAAAGCCCAGTGTGAAGCTATCAAGAAATACTGCACGGAATGGCCGAAATTATTAAACTCGGAAGAAGCAATTGAAAAACATTACCCTATAGAAGTAATAACATCTGATTATTGCCACGCTAGCCCGACAATCCGGAATCCGCTAGCAAGAATCGTGACTCTACGTATTAAATTGTCAAACTTGAACCTCGATAAGCATGCAAGGGACAAGTTTTTAAGATTAGTAGGAGATAGATACGATGCCGCGACAGATTTAGTTACTATAACAGCAGATCGGTGTCCCATGAGGAAACAGAATTTGGATTATGTGAATTATTTATTAACAGCGGTATATCATGAGTCGTGGACGTATGAAGATTGGGAGAAGGAAAAAACAGAAGATGATATGGAATATTATGTTTGGGATAATAATGTGTCGAAAAAGAATTTAGTAGATTGGCACTTACGAGTAAATAACGAAGTTAAAACACTGTCCGATGAAGAATATAAGAGCTATGATGTCTCAACGATACCAAATGCCGAGGGATATAAAACAGCAGTGTCTGAGTTATATAATGTAGGTGAAAGTGATGATACGTTGGGGAAGTATGATGTGGCTGTAAGGAAGCTCTTTGGCTTGCCGGAAAAGAAAATTGTAAATTAAAATTGTATTAATAAATAGTTGTATAGGATTGTGTTTTTTATTACCTGTTGTTAGTTAATTACCTACTTAGTTTGGTTTAGATTTGTTGTATGTTAATATGAATTAAAACTCATAATTACTTACCCGATTTAAAATTATATGACCCTGAAGATGGCGCTTATATCTGAATTTTTTTTTTTTATTTCCAATATCTCGAATAAAAATAGAGCTATGAAAACGAGACCGAATAGATTTTATTCATTGGCTCGAAATCTACATGTGGATGATTTCCAAAAAATTTTTTTTTTGAACAGAAAATTTTTAAAGCTAAAACCAATTTTGTCTTGACTCTCTAAATTTTGTATATCATTAAATATAAACTTCCGTATATTCTCTGTAATAATTGAATGGATTTCTCGATGTGGAATTATTTTTTTTTTTGAATTTATTTTCAGATTTTTTGATAGCAAATATCTGCTAGAATAATAGATGGAATTGAAAAAAAAAAGCAAATTAAAGATAATAAAAAAACTCAAATGTGTTTTTTTTTGTTTTTTTAATATTTCGGGTTTTTCCACCAAAAATTAAAAAAATAAAATTTTATTATTTTTTGATTACCGATATCTCAAAAAATAATTATTTCTTTTTCTCAAATCAAAGTTCCACTTTTTTATTATATTTTAATGAACATGTGGTTAATTAGTTTTTTTAATTTCCTTCAACGGATTTTGTACAAATTAACATGTGGTTAATTAGTTTTTTTAATTTTTCCGTTGAAGGAAATTAAAAAAACTAATTAACCACATGTTTATTAAAATATAATAAAAAAGTGGAACTTTGATTTGAGAAAAAAAAATAATTATTTTTTGAGATATCGGTAATCAAAAAATAATAAAATTTTATTTTTTTAATTTTTGGTGGAAAAACCCGAAATATTAAAAAAACAAAAAAAACCACATTTGAGTTTTTTTATTATCTTTAATTTGCTTTTTTTTTTTTTCAATTCCATCTATTATTCTAGCAGATATTTGCTATCAAAAAATCTGAAAATAAATTCAAAAAAAAAATAATTCCACATCGAGAAATCCATTCAATTATTACAGAGAATATACGGAAGTTTATATTTAATGATATACAAAATTTAGAGAGTCAAGACAAAATTGGTTTTAGCTTTAAAAATTTTCTGTTCAAAAAAAAAATTTTTTGGAAATCATCCACATGTAGATTTCGAGCCAATGAATAAAATCTATTCGGTCTCGTTTTCATAGCTCTATTTTTATTCGAGATATTGGAAATAAAAAAAAAAATTCAGATATAAGCGCCATCTTCAGGGTCATAAAATTATGCCTGCACTTGATATTTATTGACGATCATAATATGTTGGGCCAACACTGCTTATTGTGTAAAGCGCCCATTATTTATAACAAAAATTGTTTTCAAATATTATATGAAGTATTAATATATTATATTATGACCGATATATTATGAAGTATGTACATATATTGACTCTTGTTTATGGTTTTAATTCGATCATTTAATTTTAATTTTAAACATCTATTAATATCCGTCATCCACTGCAATAACGCGACGATAATAATTCCTTTGCATCAAACTAAGGCATCAAAATGCAAAATGTGTAGATTAAAAATTCAATTACATTCGGTGGTACTTAAATATTAAATTACGTATTTTGAAAAATAAATATAGGTCTCCTAACAGTAAACTCGACTCTCGAAGCATTGTTCATCTTTCATATTATTATAAAGTTGTAACTTTATACTAAATTTTATTGAGAAACAAAATGAAAACCGATAAAATACAAATCATGATTTTTATAAGCTCCACTTACCATAACGACCGCGATGTAATAAAAAAAGTAATGAAATTTTTCGTCATTTTCTAATTTACGCGCCAAAATATGGCGGGAACTTCGTTTATTTTTTTATTTTTAAGTAACGTTCTATGGATTTCTTGTAAATTACATGGTGTTAAGGAAGACGGTAAAAAATAAATTGAAATCTTTTTACTTTCTATTTAAGTACCTACAGTAGATAGGTAATGTATTTACAAGTTTCTTTTTTATATAAGTATTAAGTACCGACAGTAGGTAGGTAATGTATTATATACTTGCCTACGTTTCTTAATATAAACTGGGAATCGGTTACTAAATTTGTTATATCCTCAGACCAAGGTTTTTAATTTGTTTTATTAACGCATGTCACTTAATTTCAGTAAATCCATCCACAAGTTATGTGTATTGGCCAAATGCGACTATTCCATTTTATATTAATCCGGGACATTTTGGTAAGTGATGGAAATAATAAGTACTTACCTACGTATGTACATGTCTTCACACGTATATAAGTCCCGGAAAATTAATTTCACTTGTTCGCAATAATATTGTTATTTTGATTACCTATGATTTGTAAAATTAGTTAACATAAAATAAAAATCTTTACATAACTAATATGAAAAATTAGTTTAAAATACATATGAAACTCACACTATTTCGAAATTCGAACACACTATATAAAGAATTAGGGCTGTACAAATTATTTTTAATTTTTCCGTAATTTTTTTTTAGATTCCGAACAGACCCAATCTATATTGTCGTCTCTTTCCCTCTTTGCTTTCAAGACGTGTTTGAAATTTAACCCAGTGATGGCGGATCCAACTGAACACCATGTTTTGGTGATAGAAAACCCGAATGGGAAAAGGCAATGTGATATAAGTAGTGAAGCACATTCTTTGGTGGAACCGCATGTGAGCTCATTGTATTTATTTAAAAAAATGTTGGCAGGTAACTTTTATATTATGAGCTACGTTTTTTCGAAAAAAAAAAAATTGTTATCTACTTCGTATCTTGTTTCGTATGTTAGTTTTCGCGGCAAATAAAAATCTATTCTGTTTTCAAGCGTTCTGTTTATTTGTAAGAAATAGAACAAATAATTAAATAAGTAGTTGCAATAGGTGGCAATATTTTTTTTGGGTTTCATGCGTAAATAATAATATTTATTATGACATGCAATATTATATTATATCCACGGACCTACATGACGTGAGTTTTATCTGAATATTTTATACAGTCTCTGTTTTAACTATAAGTAATTTGGGATTAAATTAATTTTTCAAAAACAAATGAAATTGAATTTTTGATCGACATATACCTACTGGGTGTATCTTTAAGAGTGCACAGATGATTATTCCCTGACTTTTACAGATATTAGGGAAAGTACTTTCGATATAGTTTTATAGGGTTCCGTAGACCGACAAGGAACCCTTGAAACCCCTATTTTGACAGGGGTCAATCTAGGGAGATTAGGTACCTAGCCGACCCTAGCCATTGATGATGATGACGCAAAAAATACAAAACAGCGCCGTGACAAAACATGACTACGAAACCCTACTTTATGCGTGGTCCGACACGCACTTGACCGGTTTTTTTTAGGTATATCTGTAATTGGTATTTACGGAATAATCGCCTGTGCACACTTAACGATTACACCCCTACACCCGGTTTAAGAAACGTTGCGTTTTGACTTTAGCATTACGTGAAATATCCAAGACAATTCACCCAGTCATCCATCCAACCATCCCATAAATTTCAGCGTATCACCCTCGGCTACGAATGTCTCAAACCACCACACATAGACGCTATTATCATGAGAGCTCTTGGCTTCCCTTTTGAACATAACCGGGCCAGCCGGGACGTGTTTATAGATGTACAGTTTGAGAATATTCAACCAGGTACGTACATCTTTACTATCTTAATATATATAAATCTCGTGTCACAATGTTTGTCCTCAATGGACTCCTAAACCACTTAACCGATTATAATAAAATTCGCACACCATGTGCAGTTCGATCCAACTTGAGAGATAGGATAGTTTAAACATGTAGGTACCACGGGCGAAGCCGGGGCGGACCACTAGTATTATTATAAAGGGTTTGTTTGAACATGATATTATTTTAGTTTTAAAGCATTCAAATACTTTATAAATATAAACTTTTAAAGAATAGAGAAGATTGAGGATTTTTCTTCTTCTCTTTCTTATATGACAATTCCCGATCCCAATGTGTCCCGCGTCTTTACCGGGGCTAAAATTGACGATTGAATACAAACACACTTTCGCATTTTCAATAGGATTATACCTAACGGATTTTAAACGAGTTTTTTTTTGCATTAGTTACTATGTAATGCTAATGTGTCCTATTCATGAATGATTTTTTTAATTTTTGCTTGCTATCACGATTTAGATGTAGTAAAAGATAATAAAAGTGTTGGCAGTTCTATTTTTTTTATAATACAAGGCTTAACTCCATCTAACATAAGCAGGTGCAACGGTTTTGCATATTAGCAGAATTGAACAAACAAACATTCGAACAAACGTTTTAGTTGAATCACAAATAATATAATGCAATACTATTATATTATACTAGTAGTTGTATTAATTGATAACATTCCACAATAAATATTATGAAACAAATATATATATTTACTCAGCAAGTAGGTAAATACAGTACTCCAAAATTAATAATGCGCATGCAGATCTTCGCTAATTATCGTATTTCCAGAAACACCCGAATCACCCCGAATCATTGATTCGTAAGTGCCCTAAACAATGCACTTGCATCTTGCACCTTGTTCGAAAGAAATAGGAGTCAATTCAGAGTCATACACAATCGAAAACAATTCGTGCGATAGGTGACGGTAGCCTGTCAGTCAAAAAATTCAAAAATCCGTCAGTCGTCTTTATATGTTGGTGGTGACCGCACGTATTATCTCTGTATGGAATTATATAGAGCTGCTGTTACCTACCCTTCTTAGTTTTGTATCAAAGTTGAATTTTCCGGTAAAATGATTATTTACAAAGGTAGCAGATAGCAGTGGGGAAAGTGAAAATTAATAAGAGCATAATGAAAGTTCTGATCATTCTACGATATCAGAAATAGAGATAATCCCTGATTCTGTAAATCCTTTGGACTGAGATTTTAATGATTAGATTTCACAATTTAAATGTAAGCCAGTGTTTGAAAATCATTTTTTTAAATATAAACTTTGTCTTATTTTAACCTTCCATACATCCACCATTACGCCAGCTTCAGTAAGACACTTTAATAGTAATTCTAAGTATAGAATTTTCCAAGTAAATCAATACAACAAATATATATACCTATATTCGCAATCGTGTGGCTTATCCTCGCTATTAACTTACATTGAATTATCGAAACAAATTTCGTTACTTATCTCTTTTACCATAAAATCACAATAAAACTCATAATTCTAATAAACTATGTATGAAGAAAATACATTTAACCACTCTATATACATATCGTCTTCGGAGGCTCGGGGAATATGACAGTTGCCGAACAGTCACGAATTTTTCTATGCGCATTATCAGTTTGGGAGTACTGTACCATACAATGGTTGATTATTTATTACTAGGGTTATTGTCTTTTATTATCTCTTGCGTATACCTATAATTGATAAGAAATAACTGCATTATATAATATACTAGCTTTCCGCCTGCGGCTTCGCCTGCGTTTTGCTAGAAAAACCCGCATAGTTCCCGTTCCCGTGAGATTTCCGGGATTAAACCTATCCTATGTGTTAATCCAAGTTACCATCTATATGTGAGCTAAATTTCATTGTAATCGGTCGGGTATTTGTGTGAAAGAGTAACCAACATACATCTACACTAATATTATAAAGAGGAAAACTTTGTTTGTTTGTTTGATTGTAATGAATAGGCTCATAAACTACTGGTCCGATTTTGATGAAATTTGGCACAGACAATCTTTAGACCCTTAGAAAGAACATAGGCTACTTTTTATTGCGAAATATGTACCACGGGCGAAGCCGGGGCGGACCGCTAGTATTACATACACATACATCTATCCTCACAAACTTTCGCATTTATAATATTAGAATTTATTGTATCTATATCTGTCTGTATGTCAAAGAATTCTACTAATATTATAAACGCGAAAGCTTGTGAGGATGGATGTTTGTTATTCTTTCACGTTAAGAAAGACGGGTTTTTCTTTGACAACGCGGGTGAAGCCGGGCGGAAATCTAGTATCGAATAAATTTACACTAACGATAACGTTACAATTTACAAATATTTAGCATGTTTGTTGTATTACACAATTGAACAGCTAAATAGCAATGCATGATTTTTTATATTGATAATCTGCACTAATATTATATCGGGAACGTTTGTCTGTTTGTCTGTTATGCTATATGTACCTAACTCTAAACGCTTTATAGGCTAAACTTCCGGTTTTATTGGCAATACTATATTTTAAAAGATCAAGGTTTAAATAAATAAATAAATAAAATAAATAAATAAAATAACATTTATTTGCCAAAAACATGGTACAGAGAGGTGTGAAGAGATAATTGTTCAGCATGTTTCGCTTTGTATAAAGCATGCAAATATATGCGTAAAACAGATAGGTATACTAGATCTAATACACTACACATGCATATTATACAATCGATTTAGCAATTATCATTTAAGGTCAAAAAATTCTTTTAGGCTATAAAAACAATTAATAATCAGCCATTTCTTTAACTTATTTTTAAACACATTCAATGTTTGGTTTCTTATGCATTTAGGAACATGGTTAAATATTTTTATAAGCATAATAGGTCCACTTTTAGAGAAAAGCGCAGTTTTACAACGAGGCATAATTAGTTTGTCAGGATCTCGAGAGGGAACAATACTCACGTCAGCCGCTTTTGTGAAATATTGGGGGTGTTTTTTAACAAAGACACAACACTCCAGTATGTACATAGAGGTCAGTGTCAGAATATTTAATTTTCGGAATAGTGGGCGACAGCTTTCTAGCGGCCCAACCCCGCAAATAGCTCTTATACATTTTTTTTGTGCCAAGAATGCTCTATTCATACTTGTTGAATTGCCCCATAATATAAGTCCGTATCTTAGTATAGATGACACATAGCCATGGTATGCGGTAAGAGCAATTTTTTCTGAACTTATGGTCCTTAGACGGCGTAAGGCGAACACAAATTTGTTTATACGCGAACAGAGATGATTAATATGTGATTTCCAATTACAATTGCTGTCCAATATAATGCCTAAAAATTTTATTTCATCAACTTCTTCCAATATAATGTCTTTATAAATTAAATAATTAATGTCACATTTTCTTTGTTTGTAATTATGGAACTGCATTACTTTCGTCTTTGCTAAGTTAGCCGTCAAGTTGTTTATTTCTAACCAGTCAATTATTCTATTCAATGTCAATTTTAAATTATGATTACATGTCAAATCCGAAGTTACATTAGGTATAGTCACAGAAATGTCATCAGCATAAAGGGTACATTTGTAGTTAGTTACGTTTGGTAAGTCGTTAATATAGAGTAAGAAGAGAAGCGGTCCAAGCACGCTTCACTGAGGTACACCTGAACTGTTGAGTCTGGAGGTTGATCGTATAGTTTTTACTTCTGGACCAGCACCACTACATGCAATCTCGACACATTGCATACGATTGATGAGATAGGATTTTATCCAATTTAATGGGGGACCTCTTATTCCATACATATCACACTTATTTAGAAGGATACTATGGTTAACACAATCAAATGCTCTACTCATATCAAAAAATATGACCGTTGCGCTAGTACCACTATCAATATTTTCTAGAATGCTCTGCATAAGCTGGTATGCTGCTAGTGTTGTGGACTTTCCTTTTTGAAAACCGTTTTGTTCATGTTTTAGTATCGAGAATTTACTTAAATAATCTATTAGTCTTTTATGCATTATTTTTTCGAATATTTTAGAAATTATTGGAATAAGTGTTATAGGTCTATAATTATTAATGTCATTTTTATCGCCTTTTTTGTGAATCGGTTTTACAATTGAGTATTTCAGTCTATCCGGAAAAATACCTTCATCAAATGATAGATTAATCAAATATGTCAATACATTAGCAATAAGATTAATACATAATTTAATAATAAAAACACATATCTCGTCATATCCCACTGAATTTGTATTTTTTAACGAGTTAACTACTTGGATAGTTTCAGTCTCGGTACAGGGGAAAAGAAACATAGTCGCTTCTCTGGGCTCGATGCCTAGTTTGCAGCTTGCTTCTGGGGATACATGCTTAGTGTAGTATTCGTTAAATGAATTTGCAATATGTTCCGGTTTCGTAAGCGTTATAGAGCCAGAGTTAATACATTCTAGGTAATTATGAATTTTTATTTCTTCTACTTTGTCACTTATAATATTCCAAGTAGCTTTGCATATATTGTTCGCTTTACTAAGGTAAGAACAGTTTTGATTCATTTGGGAGTTCTTAATACATTTTTTGAGCAACTTATCATATTTTTTAAAAGCTTCTTTGTTTTTTGTAGAATGTGTTTTGTAGTACGTGTATCTCAGTTTTCTTTTTCTTAACGAGGATACTCTTAACCCTTTCGTTATCCATTTAGGTCCAATGTTTCGATTTTTTATTTTAATGGTATTGATAGGAAAGCATAAGTTATAGAAAAGTATGAAGTAATCATGAAACTTATTAAATGCTTCGTTACAGTTGTTTTGTATGTAGACTTCACTCCATGATAGCACAGACTAATAATAATATACTACGTATGATAGACTTGATAAACATTTTTGAAATTTTGTTATATTTTCTTTACAAAAATCACGCCTTTTTATATGTGACACTAAAGGTAAACTTTTTTTTTTGAATAGGGCAATGTAAAGTTTGACCTGTCTCATGATCCGAAAGACCAAGTAGATGAACTGCTCCTTTTGCATTTTTTATGTTGCTTATAATTAAATCTAAGCATGAATTTTGTCTCGTTGGTTCATTAATATGTAGGATAAGGTCATAATTTAGGAGAATGTCTTGCAAGCTTTGAGATATACTATAATTTTCTTTAAGAATATCAATGTTCATATCTCCCGTTAATATAATTCTTTTTTTGTTATTTTTTGTCAGTTTATCCAGCAGTATTACAAATCTGTTTAGAAACTCATTTGGATTGGAATTAGGTATCCTGTAAATGCATATAATGATGATATTCATAGAGCGTATTTCGATACCGCAACATTCAAAGACCTTTTCCGTAGAAATATCAGTACAAAAGGGGACTGGGGTGCAATCTATCAACTTATTTACAAGTATTTACAAGTATACAAACTCCTCCGCGTTTTTCCTTACTCCTTGAAAAAATACTACCCAACTTAAAATTTTTAAATCGAATATTTGACTCATCTCCCAATCTAACAAATGTTTCGGAGAAACAAATTACATCAATGTACGTATTTTCAGATAATAACTCATTCAGTGTAAGTTCAACTGCTTCCAGTTTGTTCAATAGGCCAGCTATATTTTGATGAAGTAATGTAAAATGAGACGCATTTAGAGAGCGCTTTAATTTAGCCGAAAAAAAGAAGACGACGATTCAGTGGGTGCAAGCTGTTCTGTCGGGGTTTTATTTTTTTCGCGATTTTTATTATTCATCAAAGAAAATAAGTAATAGAGCAGGCTCCAAGGAGATGTTCGTTTGCAAAAATAGCGGACCTAAATCTGACTTCTGATATATATTGTATAGGTCCCAGACATCCTATAGACAGATGTTGCCAACCAGTTTTGTGGTCCCCCTGCCCGCACCCCGGTAATTAAATATGGCATACAAAGAAAAAAATAAAAATTTCCAAAACATGCCGTGTGGGGTATCAAATGAAAGAGCTTATTGAGTAGATCACGAATATATAGCATACTATATACATTTCTTACACTTTCTCTAAGATTTTTTAGAAAATTTACGAAAATGGTCCATTTTTGAGTTAACTTTAAACCACTATAGATTGAAAACTCATGAATATATTTTTTAAATTATTATTTTAAATAATTAACAATAGTCCATTGTTTATGATTCAATAGTTCGTAATATAATATAAGTGAGCTATGTGGTGGATTTGATGAAAATAACTATATACTATATGAACTTGAAAATATACTCGCCATCTTTGAATGCTCCCCCCACTCCCCCATGCAACTATTTCACTGTACGAAATATTGAATCGTAAACAATGGACTATTGTTAATTATTTAAAATAATAATTTAAAAAATATATTTATGAGTTTTCAATCTATAGTGGTTTAAAGTTAACTCAAAAATGGACCATTTTCGTAAATTTTCTAAAAAATCTTAGAGAAAGTGTAAGAAATGTATATAGTATGCTATATATTCGTGATCTACTCAATAAGCTCTTTCATTTGATACCCCACACGGCATGTTTTGGAAATTTTTATTTTTTTCTTTGTATGCCATATTTAATTACCGGGGTGCGGGCAGGGGGACCACAAAACTGGTTGGCAACATCTGTCTATAGGATGTCTGGGATCTATACAATATATATCAGAAGTCAGATTTAGGTCCGCGATTTTTGCAAACGAAACTCCACTGAGAGTCCGGTCTATAAGGTATAGTTCCTTTTTTTAGAATAGGATTTAATTGTTTAGGCAACTTTCTCGTTATTTAGATCACTTGTAAATTTTTTTTGAAGTGAAACTTCTTTAGTCGCGTTGAGAGTAAAATTTCAAGGTCGCGTCATGGCAATACCGTCACGTAGTAAGGTGTAGTACTATTATGGCTGGCGTCCACTAGGCGGATCGGGCCGGGCCGCATCGCAACGCAAAAATACGCCGGCCTATGTTTTGTATGAAACATCGTCCATTAGCGACGGATCGGGCCGGGGCGGGCCGCAACGCATTGGCGGATATCGCTTCGCAGGCGGATTTCTGCCGGCGGTGCGCTGCGGCCCGGCCCGCCCCGACCCGTCTAGTGGACGCAGGCAGGCGGATGTGAGCGGCGAGCGTCTGTTAGATAAAATCCGCCTAGGCGGTCCGCCGCGCCCCGTACAGGTGGACGCAGGAGCAAACAGCGCGTCCATTAGAGACGGCCCGTTGCGATGCGGCCCGGCCCGATCCGCCTGTAATGGACGCCTAGCATTATATTATATTCTGTGGTAAGGCGGCGATTTTGGTATCTTTGAATCTTGCCAAAGAAGTTTCACTTCTGACACGTGTGCTCGGCACACAGGCTCTTTTTTGTTTTAATTCGTGTTTTATGATGTGTTTTTGAATACTAAGTACCATGACCATTGTTTTAAAATAAATTAACACCCCTTTAGAAATAATTAGGTAACTACTGGTTATATCCAGATATCCCTTCCACTTTTTTATATTCTTTAAAAATTAGATCCATTGACATGGTTAGGATGAGATCTGATGGGATTGATTAGAAGAAGTAGGCCAGTACTTACGCCAGTGCTAGGGCCGCCAGAAGTCAAATAAATACCTAACTAATATTTACAGTCTTATTAAAATAATTCTACATTAAATGTTTCTGCACTAGAACACACAAAGAACACACTTTTCTATTGTAAAAGTGTAACAAAATAAAGAGCAAAATAAAGAGCATAATAAATAATAATATCTGATTTAGGACACTAAAGGTGCTTGTCCACCAATAATCTGCGAAGATTTGTAGCGAGGAATATTTTTGTAATTAACCAATATTATCGCTTCAAACATCACTCAATGAAGCGATATGATTGTTTTTTACAACATCCTCGCACGTTATTGGTGGAAAAGCACCCTAAAACATAAAACAATTCATTATTATGTGTTTTATCTCGCGGATTTTATGCAGATCAGTATCAGCCAGTTATGAAATCATATAATAGTTTCTAAACTAAATTATTACTTTCATGCTTATTCAACACAAATAATTAAAATAAATATTTTCAATAATCCTATCCTATCCTACTAATATAATATATACCTAATATAATAATATTATAAATGCGAAAGTTTGTGAGGATGTGTGTGTTTGTTACTCTTTCACGCAAATACTACTGAACCGATTCCAATGAAATTTAGCACACATATAGAGGGTAACTTAGATTAACACATAGGATAATAATAATAATATCAAGGTTTTATCCCGGAAATCCCACGGGAACGGGAACTATACGAGTTTTTCTTTGAAAACGCGGGCGAAGCCGCGGGCGGAAATCTAGTAATTCTATAAGTGGCATGTGGCAACCCTACGCGTCGATAATTGGTACTAATAACATAAAAAACCCGCATGTAACTAGTTGCTTTGCCATAAAAATAATTATATCTAAGTAAATTTTATTTGATTTTTAATCGATTGAAATTGGTTCAGTCATATCGATGACTTAAAAAACTTTATAAGAAATTTGATATAAAAGTTATTTGTGTTTTATTATTATTATTATAGATAATTTTAATAAAAAACTAAAATAATCAAAACTGGCCGATTATTTCCGGTACATACATAAAAATTCTTACAATCTAAATAATTTAAAATAGACTATATTAAAGCACTTGTAACAAATTACTTACTATCGAACTTCAGTTTAATAATTGAAAGATAAAATATTATTATTTAAAAATAAATTTAAAAAATATGAGTTAGTACACAATGATTAAATACAACAAAGGTACTATAAAACAATAAAGCAGCAAACAAAGAAAGCAAGTTCAAAGTCCTTCAATCTGTTTGATAAACTTACTCATCACGCGACAAAAATAAATTGGGGACGGACATCGTCGCGGGAGCACGCTTGATAATACCGAGCTAATATCCAGCGATATACTCGTGCCAGTCGACCGCAAATCGTCACCATGTTCGTACAAGAGTTTAAACTATACGAAAACATATTCATCGAAACCAACGTACAATCTCCAAACTACGATGGCGTGATCGTGATTCTGTACCCGCAAGAAATGAATGTGGGACTTCCGAGGCACATAGAAAGCTTCATTGACAATATTGGGAAACTCGACAAGCATATACATAAAACGCAAACTGTGTGGAATTGTGATTATGTGTCTGGAAGCCGGTTGGTGTTGACTCCGATAAGTAAAGTCACTCCGTATCATGATGTGAGCGTGATTAAAGAAGCTGCGAAGAAGGGGATGATTCGTGCGCTGGATGCAGGTATGAAGAAACCTTTGTTCGTTATAAAGAACGTGGTTAATTTCCCTGATGGGCAATTAGTTGGAATCTTGGGTGCTCTAGAAGCATTATACATGCCGCTGCAAATTAGAGAGCATAAGGATACCAAGAACTTCATTCACATTGGCTTCCATTCTGATGAGGTTACCTCGGATGCATTTGAAAGAATAGTGAGAAATGCCCTCGCATTGGAAAGATCTAGAATTTTCGCTAGAGACATAGCTGGAGGCGACCCTGAAAGAATGGCACCAGCTAAAATAGTGGAATACGTGAAACACTCTTTCGCTGGGGATACGAATATTACAATCAATGTGATCGATAATTTGGAAACGATTGCTAAGGAATATCCACTTTTAGCGGCTGTATCAAGAGCGGCTAATAACATTGAAAGACACAAGTGCAGAGTGGTAGAAATTCACTATAATTCGTCTAACCCAAGTCGAGTTACTGAGACCCTCATGTTAGTTGGTAAAGGAGTGACTTACGACACCGGTGGTTCTGACGTGAAGATTTCTGGCAAAATGGCCGGTATGTCAAGGGACAAGAGTGGAGCGGCGGCTGTAGCTGGATTCTTGAAGGCTTGTTCGATTCTAAAACCACCGCATTTGAAGGTGATTGGAGTATTATGTCTATGCAGAAATTCGATAGGTGAAGATGCGTATGTGGCTGATGAGTTGCTCGTATCGAGGAGCGGCAAAACGGTTAGAGTTACCAATACAGACGCGGAGGGAAGATTGGCAATGGCAGATTCAGTTTTTAAGTGCGCTGAATTAGCAGCCAATGAATTAAACCCACATATATATACTATAGCTACGTTGACAGGGCATGCAGCAGCGTGCTACGGTAGATATTCAGCTGCTATGGACAACCACAGCGCAAAAGCCACCAACCATTCAAGCAAATTACAATTCAGTGGTTCCAGGATGGCAGAAGGCATTGAAATTTCGACGGTCCGGGCTGAGGATCTTGCTGTAAACTTGGGTAAATGTAAAGGAGATGATCTAGTACAGTATGATACGGATGCAAAGAGTCGTAATCATCAATTGGCAGCTGGATTTTTGATCAAAGTGGGCGGATTGGAAGAGAATAACATTAAATACACGCATTTAGATATTGCTGGCGGCGCTGGTTCTCTACCAGACGAGCCAACCGCTGTACCAATTTTGACCTTATGCCATGCACATAAGGTGCTCATTTAAGTGTCCTGTTCTGTGAAGCGGTTATCAATTTTGTATTGTACATAAAAATGTATATACTTAAACATGTGTTACGCATTTATTTAATAAATAAAATAATGATTGCTATATTTTCATAACGTGTTATTATCAATTATTTCTCTATAACTATTTATGTGCATAAGTCACGTATTGTATGTATATTGTTTTATAATTGCTACTTTAATAAGGATTATACATGAAACCATTTGTGTTGTTATAAGGCTATGGCTGAAATGCAGTGGTGAAAGTACTGGCCTTTTTGATCATTGTTTGCATACGCCTTTTCGTGGTAAACAGTTTTTTACAACGTATAAATATATATTCTATTCTATTCTTAATCTGAATGGTATTACCTCAAAACAATTTAAACACAGTCTAACTTTAAACCAGGGATCTGTCACTTTAATACTTGTCTATATGAAGTACGACAAAACCAGATTAAAGAGAACCCGCGCTTAAAGATAAACCCTGTCTATAGTTTTTTGTGGTAAGACAGCAATTTTTTAACATGTTATTATTATTTTGCACGCCACACAACGCGAAGCGTGTGCGTGTGTTCTATTGAAAGACCGTGTTATGGCAAACTGTGAACTCCACGACATAAAATTATTGAAATATAAAGATTATGTTTAATTAATAAACAATAACTAAACAATTAATAAATGATTATAAGTACTCATTTATCTTTTGTTTTTTTTTAACAGAGATATTACGATAAAATCACCTTCATTGGGAACCAATCATTTAAATTTTATCTTAATTATGAAATTATCGTTGTTTACGATTACGAAATTTTATAAATACTTATAGATATTAATTTTTAGGGTTCCGTACCCAAAGGGTAAAACGGAACCCTATTACTAAGCCTCCGCTGTCTGTCTGTCTCCAGGCTGTATCTCATAAACCGTGATAGCTAGAAAGCTGAAATTTTCACAAATGTATTTCCGTTGCCGCTATATCAACAAATACTAAAAATAAAAAAAATATAATATTAAGGGGGCTGCGATATTAATATTTTATTAATACAATAAACGTGTTTTTTTCGTATTTTTTTGCTTGATAGTACGGAACCCTTCGTGCGCGAGTCCGACTCGCACTTGGCCGGTTTTTTATCTTAAATATAGGTATAAAATGATAAACGTATCGTTATTTATCTTATGTACTGATAGTGTATCATATAGCAACAGTATTATCTTGATAAATCATATTAAATGGATTATAATGTTTGTTTTTTCCCCTAATAATTAATTTTATAAAGTTAGTAGGTTTTTGCTCGCTTCGCTCGGTTTTACTTTGCATTTCTGCTTGATGATTCGTCTCCACCGGCAATCCAACCCAGGTCACCTCGGTTCTACGCTCACGCGTCAACCACTGTACCAAGGAGGAGGTCCAAAGAAAAAACGTCTCGTCTGGTAGGACACAGAAGGCTGGTCACCTACTTGTCCTTAAAGAAAATCGATTAGTGAAACATTCAGTGCAGTATGAATAATACATCTCCCCCTTACCCCACTTGGGGACACGGGACTTCACTTTCACACTGCTCGATGATAGTTGCCTATATTAGGTACTAGCAGCTAGCTGCCCCAGCAGACATTGTTCTGCCCTAGCCCCTATTGCCTCTTTTTCGTGTTTTCTCTCCATAAGCACCTTCCTTGTACCTTAAAAAACACGTTTGTCATCGTCCTTTAGGACAAAAAAATGTGTGCGTGTACTAGTGTACACACGTAAGAAGTGAAACCTCTTTATAACCTTATTTTTCAAAAAAATAATTTACTATATGCAACTTTACAGAAATACGTCGAATCACGCGTGGTAGGGATAAGAAAAAGATGGCGCATAACGGAAAAATGTCACGCGTAACAAAAAAATGTTACACAAAATTTTTTTCTAACCCCGATAAAGAAGTTTCACTTCAAAAATCCCTTAATAAAAAAAGACGTGTGGCACTCGAGGACTGCCGCGGTAAAGCTATTGCATAGCATGCCTTCAAGCCACACCTACGAGCCTGTCGGAGTAGGGAGCGTGAGGTTTTTTCGTTACGGAATTTCTCGATTCGGTCCCCGCGCTCAAGGCCCGTGATAGAAGATAGCAATAGCTTAAAAAGACTAAAAAAAAAAAAGTCAACAAAAACTGGTCGAAATAATAGATCATTTGTTTTACACAACACACTTTACAAGCTAACACGGTCTAATGTTTAAATGCTGTTAAAGTAGTTTGATTTACATATTTTTGAAATCACCCATAAAGTAATAAACCCGCTGTGCCGGTTGGAGTGGGGGGTGTTAGGTTTTTTCGTTACGGAACTTTTACATTCGGTCGCCGCGCTCAAAGTCTGAGATAAAAGCTATGCAATAGTTTAAAAATTAATAAAGAATTTATAGAAATAGGTCGTTAGCACAATATTTTAATTGTGGCAAAACCTATTTTAATTCTTGTGCAATTTAAGGATCGATCCTTAAATATGATGACGGTGACCATCAAGTGACGCATTTATCTATACAGATGGGCAGACAAAGAGAGTTATACTTTCATTTATTTTTATAAGTAGGTACTTACATAGAAATTGAAGGATATAGTTATTTTTACTTAGATTATATAGAAATTAAAGGACGAAGGTTTAATTTTAATTAAATTAATATTCACTAAGGGCCGATTTTTCAATCATTGGTTAAAACCAAGGTTAAAACTTATCCGTCCAATAAAATTAATGATTTGACACATTGATATAAAAATACCACTTGTAAAATATTAAAAGATGGGCAATTACTTAGACCATGGACTAAAAAACTAGTTAGTTAGTGACCAAAAAAATATTTTTTTTGGTCCATGCTTAGAGCACAGTATTACAATATAATATGTACTAGCTTTCCGCCCGCGGCTTCGCCCGCGTTTTCAAAGAAAAACCCGTTCCCGTAGGATTTCCGGGATAAAACCTATCCTATGTCCTTTCTCGGGTATCAAAATATCTCTATACCAAATTTCATGCAAATTGGTTCAGTAGTTAAGGCGTGATTAAGTAACAGACAGACAGACAGAGTTACTTTCGCATTTATAATATTAGTATGGATTATAATACTGTGCTTAGAGTATTTAAATACTCTAAGGGCAATTAGAATACATTTTTGAAATGGTAGTTTAATACGTTAATCGACGAATAAGTTTTAACTAAGAATTGAAAAATCAAAAGAATCGAATTGCAGAACCGAATTGCACAACTATTATTTAAATTCCTTCCACAGGTTACATGGACCTATTCACAAAGGACAAAAAGCTACCGCCAGAGTTGAGATCGCTAGCGTATGATGTAAACAGTGTTACACACTTCAGTGAGAGAGACTTTAGTAAGAATGGACATAAGACTATTATTTTTAAGGTGCGTTTATTATTTAAATACTAAATCGTCCTATATAGTGTTTTTCTTTCTGCTAATATTGTAAGCGGGGTAGGAAGATAGATATTTTAATCTTTACTTATATTATAAAGCTGAAGAGTTTGTTTGTTTGAACGCGCTAATCTCGGGAACTGCTGGTCCGATATGAAAAATTCTTTCAGTGTTAGATAGCCCATTTATCGAGGAAGGCTACATATCATCACGCTAAGACCAACAGGAGCGGAGCCCGTTACAGTCTGTGAGTACAGACTTTCACGATACTTGGCAATGCTGTAGCTTATAGCCAAGATATCATAAATAGGTACTAGTGTTCACATTACAGTACAATTTAAACTATCCTGCAAAAAACTAATCAGTAATTTTATAGGGAATTAATGTCTATCTCGTATGTATAGATAGTTAAAATTATTTACGTAGAGAAAGACTTTATAACCATTGAAATGCCATTTCAGGATCGTAATACAAAACAGAATCGAATCGGGCTATCACCAACGGACATTCGTAAAATAGAAATAGTATACGGTGAAGAGTGTAGAAAACGCGATCGTCAGGCAAAAATAGATTTATGCAAGCAATACCCAGGTGTAGTGCGTAAAAAGCGAGATCTAGAAAATGCTCAAAGCCTCAGAGTAAACCCAGATATAACACCACCTCCAGAAAATGTTACTATCGTATCTCAAAGTATAAAAGATTTGGGTATAGTTAATGAATTGGAAAACATCGTTCAAGACATATATAAATTGACTGCATTGGCTCTTGATAACGCTAGGCGAAAATATTGTAATGAAACGAAAGAAATATTAAGAACTGATCGGAAATCTGGTATAGATACTAAACCAGATATATTTGGGATTATAGAACTGATAACAGAATACACTAAAAACATAGTAGATGATGCTATGGCCAATTTAACGCAATTCTGTGAAGAGTCAGAATCGGTGGATAGATTCTTTAGATCTAGATGTGGCTGGTATAACAGTAATAATAATAGATGTCCCCAATATTTTAAATCTACGAAATCAGGAAGGGTTAAATATTCAACTCAACACAGACCGGTATACCATCAATCTACTAAACATGAAGGGAGAGCGGTTGTTTATAATTATGATCATTCTGGCTTGAGAAATGGGTCTGAAATAAACGGCACATATAATAAAATTGGACACAAAAGCAGTGTAACCGATGCAAATAGCACAGATATTAAAAATACTAGAAAAAAGAGGAGTATTGCCAGTGTAACCGATGCATATAGCACAGAAAATAAAACTAATAGATATAAAAGAAGTGTTGCCATTGAAACAGATTATGTTACAGAAGTAACTGTCAATGTCAATGCCACGGATAGTGTAAAAGTACAGACTAATGATAAAATACAGACGGAAAATAACTCGAAGGATATGTTGCGTATGGCAACAACTGTTCACGGTCAGAAGGGGATTAATTATGCTCCAATTATGAGGAGAAATGCGAAAAAATATAGGTAAGATGTTTCTTGATTAAATGTTGATGTGATTGTGGTGTTTTTTATTTCCACCAATCCGAACTTAATTGTATTTATTTAACATAAAAATTATGTTTTTTATTTTGCAAAGGAGATGTATGTTTGATATGGGAACGAAAACACCCCAATCTCCCATATTTCAAAGTTTTTTAAAGATTACTTACACATTATAATTTGTTACGATTTAAAGCTACATTTGCATATATTATGTAGTTAAGTAATGTAAACAAAAATGTATATTTTAAGCCAGATAAACCACTGATATAATAAATTCAACTTGAGACACAGAATACTTAATAGTAGCTATAACGCTAACTGAGATGTAAAGTCTGGCAGTAAACAACAAAGTTTGTCGGTATTAGACGGAAGGAAACTCATTCTAGGCGCCAGTACTTTTGTATTATGTTAATTATTTAATGATATACAAAAAGTACATAAAAAAAATCTATCTTTATTATTAAAGAACATACGGTGGCAACGCAGGTTAAGATAGCTATAGTACCTAATTTACATCATTGTTAATCGATAAGATAAACGGCCTTTTTATTTTGAAGCCTTATATTTGTATCACAGTTGTATTGTAATGAGTAGGTATAATATTGAAGGAAACAGATGAAGCAACTGCTAAGTAGTTCTGCCTTACTCTTAAAGTCACTTAAGTCTTAAGGGGATAAAAAAATGTAGTCCGATTCATTCCATCATACACAATTTTTTAAATAATATCTCTGTAAATCGAATTTCAAGGTTTATAGCAAAAAAAAAAATACGAAATAGACGTTTTAGGTACGTTTTGAGCCAATTCTGTTTGAAGATTAAATATTCCAAATTATATAAAGTAAAAAAAAATTTTTTTTGACCAAAAATATTTTTGCTCATTTCCGCTAACAATATTTCAAGAATGAGGACTACACGACAGGTAATGAAAAGTCATGAACAAAATTTACCAAGAAAGAGGCATAAAGATAAAGTTTCTTATGAAGATCAGAACGGAAACATGGATGAAATACAATTTGAAGAAATGGAGATTAAACATAGAGAAAGGTAAGGAATTTTCTAATTATATCTGTTTTTAAGCTTTATTATTATGAGTGTATAAAAAATTGTATTATACGTAAATATTTTGTGACATTATGTATTTGTCTTGTATTTGTTATGTGTTCAATTCTCCGGATATAAAAAGTGTGTGAAGTCCCGTATCCCCGTAGTGGGGTTAGGGGCAGATGCATTATGCATACATCTGTTTCACTGATCGATTTTCTTTAGGGACAAGTAGGTGATCAGCCTTCTGTGTCCTACCAGACCGAGACATTTTTTTTTCTTCGTCTCCACCGGGAATCGAACCCAGAACCCTCGGTTCTACGCTCACGCGTCAACCACTGTACCAAGGAGGCAGTCAAATTCTCCGGATATAACAGAAATTAATTGATAATTCTATAGGTACCATTTTCTTGTTAGAGATTTTTATATGAAAAATGTTCTAATTTAATTTGTAAGGTTATAGCACGCAGGAGGATTCTAAAGGAGATATTTTTTAAATAGAAAAAAATCGAACACGTAACGGAATTCGAACTCGCGTATTTCACCATCCCATGGCAACGCTTAGTCGTATAGGAGCTACCAACGTTGACAAGAGAGAATTTTAGTATAGTTGGTTCTTTGATATACTGTTTCTCTTCCTATTTCGGTTAGAGTCCGGGCTGTCTGGCTGGCCGCAGTGGTTGCGTTTATTAGTGCGCATCTTATCTGCACAGGAAAATATCCGTAATTTAAAGTCATTTATTAACGCGTAATTTTTAATCTTTTGCAAAGGCTTTTGTGACATTATGTATTTGTCTTGTATTTGTTATGTGTTCAATTCTCCGGATATAAAAAGTGTGTGAAGTCCCGTATCCCCGTAGTGGGGTTAGGGGCAGATGCATTATGCATACATCTGTTTCACTGATCGATTTTCTTTAGGGACAAGTAGGTGATCAGCCTTCTGTGTCCTACCAGACCGAGACATTTTTTTTTCTTCGTCTCCACCGGGAATCGAACCCAGAACCCTCGGTTCTACGCTCACGCGTCAACCACTGTACCAAGGAGGCAGTCAAATTCTCCGGATATAACAGAAATTAATTGATAATTCTATAGGTACCATTTTCTTGTTAGAGATTTTTATATGATGTAATTTCACTTATTTCGATGACATTTTAATTATTTTGAAATAAAAAATTGCGTATGGCACCTATTTAACAACGAAAAAAACGTCTTGCAATAAAAAAATTATGTCTGATGGATCTATCTAAAGGCAAAAGATTAAAAATTACGCGTTAATAAATGACTTTAAATTACGGATATTTTCCTGTGCGCACTAATAAACGCAACCACTACCGCCAGCCAGACAGCCCGGACTCTAACCGAAATAGCAAGAGAAACAGTATATCAAAAACCCAACTATACTAAAATGACTTTTTTTAAAACGTTAATAGCTCCCGTACCATAGCCTATTGAAAAAATAAAAACATCTCAAATCTTATATTTTTCAATAATTAATCACATAGTATTTTTTCAGACCGCAAAAACGGAAAATTATAAAGGAAAGTGCTCTACCAAAGATTGTTAAACTTTCAAAAGAAAACAAAGAATTTTATAAAGAAAGAAAATGGCCTGACAGAATAGTTAGGTATATTATAGTAGAAGATCCCAGGTGTAAGTATAATTATGTACCTACTACCTACAAGTACATACGAGTACTACTATTGCGCACGCAGTTTCGCTTGTTTTGTAGAAAACTTAAAAAATTATTATCTACTAAAACTTATCAATTGACTTCCTGAAGAACTACTCTATTTAAGGGAATATAAAGGGCAGGCATATAAGCTTTCAAATAATATAAAAATCATCAAAATCGATTATTCAGAGGTAAAAACCTATATAACTACGGTCGAATTGAAAATCTCCTTTTTTTAAATTAGTTGAAAAAACGCATCAAGTACGTTACGTATTTTAAAAACTTAAACAAACATAGGGTCAAACAGACAGACAATGAAAAGCGACTTTTTGAAGTGAATCTTCTATAAGCGCGTTGAGAGTAAAATTTCAAGTTCGCGTCATGGCAATACCGTCACGTCGTGGAGGTGACGATTTTGGTATCTTTGAATCTTGCCAAGGAAGTTTCATTTCTGACACGTGTACTCGGCAAACCTTCTTTTTTTATACTATGTAGATAAAAAAATAGATGATTTCCACAGACGACACACAAGACATGCGTGCTCGCTTGTCGGAAATCAGTGAGATACTGAAGAACAAAACTTGTGTTCGCTTACAAGAGATCACTGAAGAGCAAGCTGAGAGTGTATCGGACTATCTCGTTCTAGATACAAGCCCGGATTACGTGACTGGACGGGTGGGAGGGAGACAGGTATAGTTTTGTGTGTTTCGCTTTGGTTTGGTAAGAACCTTCTTATTTTGAGTGTTTTTTTGGTTTTTGGTGTAGTTAAATTTTCAGTCAGATTAGTAAATTAGTTGTATTGTTTTTTAGGTAATCTATACTAATATTATAAAGCTGAAGAGATTGTTTGTTTGAACGGTCCGATTCGAAAGATTATTTCGGTGTTAATAGATAGCTCATTTATCGAGGAAGGCTATAGGCTATACAGGATGTCCCACTGTTGGTATACTAAGCTCAAAGGAGGTAATAGTTTTGCATACGCTGAGTATGTAAAAAATACTTATGAAATTCCAGACGCATTTTTTTTCAAATAGATGAATAATTCTTAAAAGTCTATGTGTACACCCATAACAAGCAACCCGCCAAAATTTTGCCACCCGCACGTGAGCTATCGTTTAACACGTTCACTGCGGCATGTCCAGTATCGGGCCATCAGCGACTACACCACAGTGCGGCGCCCAAAATCGCAGTTTTCACCGTGGTGCGGCGAGGTTTTTTATATGTTAATCAATGACTAGAAAAGAGACAAATATATTTTTGTGATCACAGTTTGAAGTAGGACTCAATTTCGTTTAAAAATCGTATGGCAAAATATTGGACACACGCATAGAAAAGAAACCGTTTCTTTTGTGTGCGGCATGTCAAATATTTTGCCATGGACAAGCACCTCATGCCGCACTGTACTGCGAGCGCGCCGCGTGTCAATCTCGCATAGTGATGTACCAGGACCGCACGCGTCGTTATCAAATTTTTAAATGACAATGATACCTTAGAGGCTTTAGTTTTTTTACTTTCTTTTATTTCGTAGCATAAATGCAAAAATGTGATGACAGTTGTGAAAATAATATAAAACATTAAAACAAAAGTTACTGAACAAATTAAAACAAAAGTTACTGAACAAATTAAAACAAAAGTTACTGAACAATTTCCTGATCAAGTACCTTGTTTTATATGTGTTTTTTTTTGTATCGACGATCTCGTTATCTGTTAACAAACAGACTGAAATATACAAAATTGATTTATATCGATATCGATGTTTTATTTTACAGTGTTTCCCATCGCTATTACTGTAAACATGCCGTATCAACGCAGTGCGGGATGGCAAATAATTTTTCACAAAATCAGGGGTTTACATTTTCCCTCATATCTTTTAAACTATTGAGTCAAACTAAAAGCTATTTATGCGGTATATACAAGACTATATATACTATTATCCGAAAAAAAAATTTTTGAAATATCTTGAAATTTCATGAAATTATTAACCTTCAAAGTCAGTAGGTGCGATGTGATAAAAATGGCTCATGACGCACAGTGGTGAACTTGCCGATGTGAAGTATTGAAGACATGCCGCAACAACGGTAAGTTTGGCATTTTAGGTGCCGCAGTGAACGTGTTAAGACTATGTTTTCATAGACAAAATGCTCATATTAGAGAAGCGGTATATGCCGGCTGCGCGAAGCTAGAGAAGAAAACATGGATTTTCAGGACAAATGTAGCAAAAAATTTTTGACGTAATTTTGTTGTTTAAGTATTTTTAACGTGATCAGTGTATGCAAAACTACAAGTCCCTTCGCACTTAGTATACCAATAGTGGGACAACCTGTATATCATCACGCTAAGACCAACAGGAGCGGAGCAATGCGGGTAAAACCGCGGGGCACAGCTAGTCTACCATAAATCGTGTTTAAAATCCTTAAATATATTTAATTTCTAAATGTAAGACAAATTTTAGCGGGTCAAAATCGAGTCGAAAGGAGTCGGTTACATACATACATACAGGTGACTATATATAAGTCCACCGTTCTATATTTTAGTTTTGAATCATGAATGCACTATAATTTTAACAATAATGTAAAAATTACTCTCCTTAACGCAAATAAAATTAGTTTCTGTAATATGTTGATTTGTCACATTATGCTCGTTTTGCTTGTTAAATTTCATAATTTTCCCGCTTAATTTTCACCGTGTTAAGTAACAACAAACAAATTTTATTTCATAAAAAAACAATGAGATAAATCGGATCAGCAAAGGAAGTTAAAATTGGAAGAAACTACTAAAAACATGCATAATTTAACCTAAATATGATCATTATTACCAGAGCATAAGGTTTTATTTACATTACAAAATATTCGTATTTCAAATCTTCCATCATTGCAAATAGTTACAATAATTTTTATTTATGTAGAAAATTACATTCAATCTAAAATAATACTTAAATCCAAAGCAATAAGGTCCAACAATTTATCAATCAGACCCCTCTTAAATTACAATTCGAATTTGAGACAAGTATCTATTATTTATTTAAAAGATATCTTGTTAACAACATTTCAATTTGCCGCCATATTCTCGTGAAGTAAACAAGGATGGACATAGTGAGCTAGAAAGAGACGAACATACGCAAGTATAACATATGCCGCAGCAATATTTCTCAGGAGCGCGTCATTGAGTGCCGGAACAACCTCGTGTCTGAGATTGAAACTTCTTTACAAGAGGTTTCAGAATGGGGCCGACTAAACCTAGTCCAATTTAACCCCAAAAAGGCACAGGTATGCGCCTTTACAGCTAAAAAGCTCCCCTTCGTCATAGCTCCTACTTTTCAGGGTACTCCTCTCTCAGCCGCAGCCAGTATCGGAATCCTTGGTCTCGAAATCTCGAGTAACGTACAGTTTTCTTGTCACTTGGAAGGAAAAGCCAAGTTGGCTTCACAAAAACTTGGTGTGCTCTGTAGAGCGGGGCAGTATTTCACGTCGCACCATCGCCTCAAGTTATATAAGGCGCAAGTCAGGCCGCACATGGAATACTGCTCCCACATCTGGGCCGGGGCACCCCAACAATACCTCCTTCCATTTGACCGTATTCAAAGGAGAGCTGTACGACTTGTTAACGAGCCAAGTCTCACCGATCGGCTTGATACTTTGGCGCTGCGAAGAGATGTCGCTTCCTTATGCGTTCTCTATCGCATTTACTATGGGGAGTGCTCTGAAGAGTTGTTTGGAACATTACCCGCCGCCGAGTTCCACCACCGTACAGCACGACATCGTCAACAATACCACCCTCACCACCTTGACTGTTGGCAATCTACAACTGTGCGCTTTAAAAGATCTTTCTTCCCGCGCACTACAGACATCTGGAACAAACTCCCTCATGCGGCTTTTCCAAACGGCTATGAACTGGGGACCTTCAAGAAAAGAGCATATTCCTACTTGAAAGGCCGGCAACATACTCACAATGTCTCTGGCACTGTGGGTACATATGGGCGACGTGGAGCACTTACCACCAGGTGACGCGTCTGCTCTGTTGCCCCCTATTGAATAAAAAAAAAAAAAAAAAAAAACATACATTTGACGTCAGAATTACCTGACGTTTAATGACATGCGTAGTGGTGGTAGGGAGGTTTGGGATGCCATATTTAAAAATAAATCTGGACTTTAGGGAAAAATTGTATTTGTAAGATACTTGTTGGTTTTTCTAGCGTAGATTGTGAATACAATTTTAATTCGTTATTATTTAACGGTAGTATTCACTAATGTATGTTAGATTTTAATTTATTAAGATTGATAGTAGCTTTGATTATAATAAATATATAGAAAATGTGATATTTTTGGGTTCATAAATTTGAATTTATATTTTTGGTTTTATGGCATTCAAATGCTTTATAAATATAAATTTATAAAGAATAGAAAAAATAATATAAATTTATATTCATAAATTTGTTTACCGCAATAATGTTTTATGAATACAATTAATTGCTCTCATAATGTTATAGTCATAAGGGACAGTATAATTGATACAGAAAATTCCTAAAATTATGTATGTATATCAAATCACATTTTAATCTATTCAACCTTTTGACTTAAAAAAGTAATTGAAATTATTATTTTTGCATACTGTACTTATTTATGTTATGATTGTATTTCGTAAAATTACCTTAACTGATATATACTATAACTTCATACAGTAAACGTCGATCAATAAAAAGCTGGGTAATTGCGATCTCAAAAGCTGGCAACACAATTCTAGACATTTCTTCGTATACCGCTATCTGATTGGCTTTAACGGCTTTCTCGAAAGTTCTGCGTTCCTATTCGTAGTCTATAAAAGCGCTCGGATCGCGATAGTTCAAGTTTACGCGGTTCAAACGTCACGTAACACGTTGTTATTAAACATGGTAGCGGTGGGTATTGATTTAGGTACAACATACTCGTGTGTGGCCGTGTGGAATAATAACAGTGCTGAAGTGATTGTGAACGAACAGGGCAATAGAACCACACCATGCTTTGTGGCTTTCACACCCCGTGAACGTCTCATAGGCGAAGCGGCGAAAAGCCAAGCTGCCACCAATCCTATGAACACTGTCTTTGCCACCAAACGCTTAATAGGTCGACGGTACGATGACGTCGGCCTGCAGATGGACCTCCGCCACTACCCTTTCAAAGTAGGCAACGAGAATGGTAAGCCAAAAATAATTGTTGAATACAGGGGCAAAAAGAAATTGTTTTCGCCGGAGGAATTAAGCTCTATGGTACTTTTCAGGATGAAGGTGATTGCTGAGGCGCATCTAGGTAAGAAAGTTGATAAAGCAGTTGTTACCGTTCCAGCGTATTTTACAGATGCACAAAGACTAGCCACTAGAATGGCTGGGAATATTGCGGGTCTAGAAATATTAAGGATTATAAATGAACCGACTGCGGCCGCTCTCGCCTATGGTTACGATAAAAAGTTTAGAGGCGAACGTAATGTTTTGATTTACGATTTAGGTGGCGGTACTTTTGATGTTTCGGTTCTCACGATAGTTGATGGTTCTGTGTATGAAGTGAAAGCTACGGCTGGCAATTCGAGATTAGGTGGTGAAGATTTTGATAATAGATTAGTGGCGTACTTTGCTGAGGACTTTCGTAAACGATTTGGTAAAGAAGTGTGCAAGGATAATAAATGTTTGCGACGATTGAAATCCGCAGCAGAAAAAGCGAAACTATGTTTAACCTCAGCTGTAGAAGCAACAGTACAACTCGAAGCATTATACGATGGTATCGATTATACGAACCGAATTTCAAGAGCTCTATTCGAAGATTTATGTTCTGATCTCTTCAATGATACGCAGAAGCCGATAGAGCAAGCTTTGAGAGATGCTCGCCTGAAGAAAAGTAACATTGACGATATAATCTTAGTCGGAGGCAGCACTAGAATACCAAAGATTAGGAGTATGTTAACGGAATTTTTCGATGGCAGAAACATAGCTACCTCGATCAATCCTGAAGAAGCTATAGCGTGTGGAGCAGCAATTCAAGCGGCAATATTATCTGGACAACGCACAAAAAATATTCAAAACTTACTACTAGTCGACGTTGTGCCATTGTCTTTAGGAGTGGAAACTGCTAGAGGTATGATGTTCAAAGTAGTAGAGAGAAATACGCCCATACCGTGCCACAAAGTTAGAGAAATAACCACTTTAGAGGACTATCAGAATGCTATGACCATTGAAGTGTTTGAGGGAGAGCGAACAATGACAAGAGACAATAATTTACTAGGTGTTTTCGAGCTGAACAACATCCCACCAGCCCCAAGAGGTGTACCTAAAATCGATCTGATATTCGACATAGATGTAAATGGTATTTTGACTGTATCAGCGCAAGATAAAAGTACAGGCAATTGTGAGAAAATTGTCATCGAGAACACGCATCGATTCGGACAGAAAGAAGTATACAAGATGATAGCAGACGCTGAAAGGTTTCACGAAGAAGATGTAGAGAATAAACGGCGCTTGGAAGTACGGAACCAATTGGAAACGTACATTTACAACGTCAAGCAAACCGTGGTTGAGAATCTAGAGCGAGTGAGTGGCAACGAATGTGCAACTATGATGGGTGAGTGTAAAGAAGCAATCGCATGGTTGGAAGATAACATGGACTGTCTTAGAGAGGAGTATGAAAGAAAAATGTCGGAATTGTTGCGTCGATGGTCTTCTAAAATAAGTAAATTGAGTCACTGCTGGGGTCACAGAGCGAAGCGACAGCGAAGCGAGACATAGCGAAGCGTTGAAATTAATGAAGAATCTGCTATAACAGAAGTTGATGATGATCATTGATTAAATAATTATGTGGTAAGTTTTGTGTGTTCGTTTGCTCCAGCTTTTTGTTTGACAAAATAACGCTTTGCTTCTTTACATAACGTCTAAAAGATGATTTTCTTTTCCAGTGAATCGTGAATTTTAAATGTGCATAAATGACACATTTGGTGATGTGAAATTATAGTAAGGAGATTTAAAATTTAATATTTTTTCGCAGATATGCTTTTTAAAAGCGTCTTACCAGTTTTTTAAGTTAGAAGTGTTTTACTTTTGCTATGTGTTTATTTGTTGTTAGTGTTAAGTTTTTTTGCAGGTAGATTTAATATCTTAGATTATATTAAGAGTATTGACTTCACTTCAAATGTATTAGAATACATTTACCATAATAATATGTTTACATGTGTACGTGATTTGTCCATATAGTTTTTTAAATATTCTTTGCGATATCATGTTTTTTAGTAAATTTACAAGTTACAACACTTAGTTGCAAACAATAAATACCATACAGATATCTAATGTACAATGTGTTTGTATAAATTTTGTAATTATTTATATAAAACACACAGTTGGCTTAGTTTAAAGACAACAACAATATTTGTGCTGAAATATGATGTGATATTTATTGAAGTATTATTATATTAACTATTCTTTTTGATAAACAGCAAGCCATTTTACAATAATCACAGGGAGAAATAAGTATTATTTTCATCATTCTAAACGTCGATAGATGACGTTGTTTTATAGCTTTATGATTGATTTTTTTAATCTATTTATGAAAAACTGACTCATAATTCCAAGATTTGTCTACCTCATTTTAATTGTATTGAATGTTTAAGTGATGATAAATTTGTAACTATGAGAAATAAATCATTCAATGTTGTGTTTTATTTATTTTACCTTTTCCTACTACACTGGGCAAAAAAGGTATGTACAATTTTTTATACTAAAGTGATTTTAAATTAGTATTGTAAAATATGACTATAATGAATAATATTAGTATTGTAAAATATGACTATAATGAATAGAATATGTGATTTTAAATTACTGTTTAAAAATATTGACGAAAAAAATTGTATACACTGTACAGCATTAACGAAAATTAGCACATCACCTTTTGCAGGCAGCTTCATCAGTCACTTCATAAATCCAAACAACATTCTTTTTTACGACTTTTTTGGTGCTGCGCTAATTTGCGTTAATCCTATATACTTTCATATTGCGCGATAATCTTGTCAACTCTAAAATAAATCATAGATATATGAGAAAATATTCTATTGTAGCATTTCGACGTCAAAATAAATATTGGCGGTTCTTCAACTATTTTAAATATTAAATTATAGTTTCTAAGTAACCATGTTTTTGCAGTGAAACTTCTTTATCGGGGTTGGAAAAAAATTTAGTGTAACATTTTTTCGTTACGCGTGACATTTTTCCGTTACGCGCCATCTTTTTCTTATCCCTACCACGCGTGATTCGACGTATTTCTGTAAAGTTGCATATAGTAAATTATTTTTTTAAAAATAAGGTCATAAAAAAGTTTCACTTCTTACGTGTGTACACTAGTACACGCACACATTTTTTTTTATTTACTTCTTTCTTTTTTACCAATAAACTAAGCTCAAATTCTCCAAATCTTTTGCTACTAATTATTATTATTCATTCAAATTTCCCAGAATTTCGGCGTCATAGAACTATTTCGCGGCGGGCAACACAGACAGCACGCGGCCATGATGGTGATGGCGATGTTGGGATTCTATTTCGAGATTTCCCGCCATGATCGAGATAAATACATACGTGTGCATAATCGGCATATACGGCCAGGTAAATAGAATAAATAAAATAATAATTAATACATAATATTATTCATTTTGGTATCTCACTAGAAAAAAAAGGTGTACTTTTTATGTTAAAATGTACTCGAAATTTGGCGCGAAAGTTTTTTTAAAATGTACTCAACACATCTGAAGAGTGAAGTCTATAATGCTAAAGTATACTTTTTTTTCACTGAAGTGGAATTGCCATAAGTTTTGGCTAAACAATTATTTTGCTTAACAATAGTAAATAGTTTGTATTTTTGGATCCCATTTTTACAACAAAGTACCTACTGTTTATTAATTAAATAAAGCTATTTACCACTTCATAATATTTCTGATAGTTAATTTAACGCTTTCTGTGAAAATATCACACATTGTCATTTTAACTGACAGATAAGTAAAAGAGAACATATCCAGAAATTTTGAATTTAATCATTAATATTGTATTATAATAAATAAATAAACAGACAAACTACACCACTTCGAGAAGATACGGGAAGATGCAACACTACCGTTGCCCTACGACTATTCTAGCGCGACCCACCCGGCTTGGCAGTTTTGGAGGAAACTGGGCAAAAAGGGCATTTCTACCGTCGCTACTTATAAGGATTTGGTAATGAATTGTTTATTAGCTGAACGTACAAAATTATGTAATTGTATCAAGAATTGTACATAACATGTAAAGTGTTCGAAACGTCGGGAGAATAATATAATGAATAAATCGCGTTTAAAATCCGTTAAAAAGTCTTTAATTTCTTAACCACTAAGATATTTCAGGATAATAATATAAAAAAAATTAAGTACAAAATACTTAGCACCATGTCTTTATCGACTCTGATATTGTAAACTCCACCACATTCATTCAATGATACTTTTTAAAAGTAGGTACTCTAGAATTGTATAATATGTTATATGATATACTAGCTGCGCCCCGCGGTTTCATCCGCGTGGCTGCGCTTCTGTTGGTCTTAGCGTGATGATATACCTATAGAAGAATTTTTCAATTCGGACCAGTAGTTCCTGAGATTAGCGCGTTCAAACAAACAAACTCTTCAGCTTCATAATATTAAGTAAAAAGAATTGTATAATATGATATATTGGTAATACAGAAATTAATAATCTAATTTATCTAATCTAATCTAATTAATAATACAGAAGGTAATTGTAATAGAAAGAAAAACTTATTACAAAATGCATAAACTGCATAAAAATTGAAAAAAATCCTTGTTTCTTTGATAAACTCAAAAATTACATACAATAACCATACAAAATTATTTCCCGCCAAAATGACTAAATTTTTTCTACCTTTTTTTTTAAATCTATTCTTAAATTATTATTTCCCGCCATGGGCAAAATTTCTTAGGTAGGACTTTTTTTTTAATCATAAATTATTTTCAGGACCCAGACGGCAGTATAATGAAAATGCTCGGCCAACACAGTGAACTTCTCTCAAAACATGATATTGTTAAAATAAACAGTGTGTATGGGATTCGATGTTTTAGGAGTCAAAGGAGAATGAAGATACGGGAAAATGTTTAAAATAAATAATTAAAATATTGGGTTGTTTTATTTCAAACGCTTATTGAATATTGTGCTCCGCGGTTTTACCCGCAGTGATCCGCTCCTGTTGGTCTTAGCGAGATGATATGTAGCCTATAGCCTTCCTCGATAAATGGGCTATCTACACCGAAAGAATTTTTCAAATCGGACCAGTAGATCCTGAGATTAGCGCGTTCAAACAAACAAACAAACTCTTCAGCTTTATAATATTAGTATAGATTAAAATACTGCACTATACAGTACCTATAAAATTGGAGTGTCCGTTTTTTATATTAAAATAACCGCTTTTTACTTAATGCGTATGGATGTAAACACGATACATATACCAAAATAGTAATTTTTACAATTTTTGTCTGTCTGTTTGTTCCGGATAATCTCTGGAACGGCTGGACCGATTTTGATAGGACTTTCACAGAAAGCTGATGTTATAAGGAGGCTTATAAGGAGACTTAGGCTATTTTCTATTCTGATATTTCCACAGGAATATAAGGAAAGATAGGAAAAACTCAATTAAAAATAAAATTGCCATGTGTTTATTAAAAAAAAATCTTAAACACAAAGTTCGAAATTCCGCTTCGTCAGGCTGATATCACTCTTGCTGATGACGTCATAGATGCTGACATCTTGAGAGTAGCGACGCTTCTGCATCACACATTTATCAGTGTATATTATCACACTTACAGCTGAAAATAAATTAGGTAGCTCAATTAAATAATATATGTCGAAGTATTCTGTAACAAAATTGTTCAAGGACTTAATTTTTATAAAAATTAAAAAAGTAACGTGCAGAATGGAGATTATAATATATTATTTACATCAGACGATGTTACCTGTTACAAAAATATTGAGGGACTTAATTAATGAACATTTTTCGTTATTTATATACTTATGTACATATTTAAATATGTAGTAAAGATTTTATTAGTGTACGTAATACGTATGTCTCAAGTTCAAAAATTTTGTAAATGGTAGTTTAAAAAAATCTAACATGCCGAATAGGGTTATAGGTATTAGTTAAAATCGATGATGAATAGAATTAACTTCTAATATACGAATAAATTACTAAGAAGACATCCATATTAAAAAGGAAAGTTTTTTAAATAATGTACCGGGCCTTTCCACAGCTAACGGTGTGGTTCTTTCAATTTTATGCTCTTCTTTCCAATGAAAAAACATTTTCTTAATTATTGCCATTACCAATGCTATCATAAAAATACTTATTCCAAATAAAATTGTGTATAATGCCATTCATTAGAGCGACAAATTATACGAGTTTAATAAAAATCAAAACATGTTTGTTTACAAAATAATTATCAATTTGTCAATGACTGTCAAAATCGGTACCTATCTGACTTTTAAATAAATAAAAAAAAAATATTACTAATGGTCAGGTCGTGGTCAGGTCAAAATTAAAAAAAAGAACTGCTCAACCAAATTTTTTCTTTTATCTGTGGGCGAGATTTGGATTAACCGCGAAATCAAAGTTACGATATTTTATTGAAAATTTTATTTTTATTTATAGTTTTAGTTTAAATGTTTTTATAACAAATATTGATATAAAATACCTTAAAATGGACGAAGATTACGGTAGTTTGAATACGGACAATAATTACTATAATTTCAAAATTGTTCATTTGTTTGAATTGAACAAAGTATTTTTATTACCGTATTTTTTTATTTCAGTAACACATATGCTACAAAAGTATCGTTTAGCAGTAGCATTGGCCGTTTTACGAAATAAACCAAATAATATAAGCGTAGAAAATTATATATCTGAATTACAATGTAAAATACGAGGATCAGAGTTGGATGAAACTTTATCAAATATAACAGCTGTCGATGAAGAAGATTTTAACTTAAGTGATGGTTTAAACTCAGTTTCGGTTGATTTGAATGAAAATTCCAATGATAGTATTACGATTTTACAAAATTACGATTTAGCTGGTTTTGAAAATGAGGACCAAAATTCGTTAGCAGATGTATTGCAAATATTAGATAATTATGCGAAAAATCAAGAGCTGGAAAGTACGGTATGTTTTGCTAAAATATTGTTTTATCTTTGTAATATTAACTAAATATTTAATACCTATCTTATAATAAAATAATTCTAGTTGGTGCGCTACTATAAAATACTTACGTGATTTTAAAATAAGATCGGCGTTCATATTTGTCGTTCAGTACAAGTTGATACTTATGTACGTCTAACCTTTCTTTTAAAAATGTATTTTATGACTATGCATGTTCATATCACGACTCACGTACATTTTAGCGTGAAATTAGGTGGATTTTAGCTTGAACTATATTAACTGCTAAAGTTAACTGTTAATGCCTCCGATATCTTGAACGATTTTAAACCTTAAAATACAAATAAAAAACTTCTCTTAGTAATTACTGATAATCATAATAAAAGAGGTTTGGTCTTTTATTTCTTGCAGGCTGCAAAAGAAACATCTACACCGAATTTGTCACAAACAAATATTCTAGAAGCCATACAAAATCAAGCCGTAAACGAAGTAATACATTTAAATATAAATACCGATACTGACGTTGAATATTCTAAATTCCATAAGGATAACATAAAAACGAAAATACAAAGCAATTTGCAAAAAGATTTTTCATTGAACGATACACAGAATACTTTAAACAAAGATAATGCTCAGCCTACACAAATAATAAAAGATGTTAATATACATGACTCACAAGAAACAGAAATATATACATTACATGGTATTCCTGAATATAACACTCACATAAGCCAGAGTCAAGATAATTTTGTTATAACTAAAAACTTTTTAATTAATAAACAAAAACAAAATAATAATATAATTAATGATATCAATATCCAAGATAATACTGATACAAATGTAATAAATGATAAAGAAGTAAAATCAAAAGTATATAATTTTATGAACGAAGAAATAAGACATGACAATGGTCAGAATTCAAGTCAAGAGTCACAAAGTATTCAAGTACATTTAAGAAAGAAACTTAAACCAATACAATATACTGAAAATACTAAACAAAATACCAATTTAAATATTTCTCAAATACAATGTATGGAGAGTGAAACAAATATATTATCTAATATGGAAAGCTATAAAATAGATTTGAGCCAAAGATTTCCCAAAGATTTCGTTTTTAGTCAAGAGAGTCAACTATTCAGTCTAACTAGCCAAGAATCGGCTATAGCTTCTGGAAAAGACTTACAAAAAGAATATGAAAATTTAAGTTTACGAAACTCAAAAGATAAAATTCCAATTGAAAACAACATTTCATTAGATTTTGGATTTTTAAACACCTCACATAATTCTTCTGCTTCTAAAATACAGAATTCAAGTTCTAAAAAACGTAATTACTCCGATTTGAGTCAAAACAGTTCGCAAAGTGAATTAATTTTGAATTCAAAATCAAATTCTAAAAATTGTCATACAAGTCAAAATTATCCCGATTCACTATTTTGTTTAAATACAAGAGATTCTTTAAATGAAGATGGTCATATAAACGCAGATATAGAAAATATACAAAATATATATGAATTTAATAATATACTACCTATTAATAATACTGATATATCTACAAAAATCCATTTAGATAGTAAAATGGTAAATATGACAAAATCTGAAGTTTCTAAAAACAGAAATGATATAGAAATGGAATTTGAACCAAAAATAAACAAAATGAATACTTTACAGAATTACATAGAAAAACCTTATATAGAAATAAATAGTCATTTAGAAAACGAATATCAAATATGCTCCGAAAATGCAATTAAAAACTCTATTTTAAAAATAAATCAACCAAAAATATCTAATACTGATCCATTTAATCGTATCGATGGAGGACAATATCAAAATACTGTAAATGAAAGAAATATAGTAAATGAAGGAATAAAAATAAATGAAAGAAATGAATTAATAAACGAGAAAAACACGGTAACTGGAAGGAATGTATTAATACATGAGAGAAATGCAGTAAATGAAAGAAATGAATTAACGAACGAGAGAAATACAGTAAACGGAAGTAATGAGTTAATAAATGAGGGAAATACAGTAAATGAAAGTACAAAAGTAAATGAAAGAAATACTTTCGAATCGGATAGTGATACAGAAATAATGAAAGATCTTTCTGACTCTCAAGCGGAAATAATTCCTTTTAAAGTAATGGAAGAGTTGAATAAAATAAAAATTTATTTAAATAAAAGAAATAGAATTCATAGCGAAAGTCATGGAACGGATTCGGGATATAAAAGTAATTCTAGAGAGTCGTATCTTACAGGTATTAAAATTAATTCATTTTTGAACAAAAATCTTTAAATTGTTCTTTTTTCGGTCGAAAACTGAAGAAAAAATGAAATCGACCATTTATTAAAAATGAATAATCTATATAGTTGAGAAAAAATCATGATTCGATTTTTTGTAATACATGATTGATAAGAAGGCTGTATTTAGATAACTAACTACTAACTCAATAACTACTATACCCCGTACTAACTGTACCCCGCGGTTTTACCCGCATTGCTCTGCTTCTATTGGTCTTAACGTGATTAAATATAGCATTTAGCATTCCTCGTTAAATGGACTATCTAAGGTTCCCGAGATTAGGGCGTGCAAGCAAACGAACGAACAAAATTTTCAGCTTTATAATATTACAATTGAAATTTCAAAGAAATGGAATTCGTCTATTTTTTATTTTTTGATATAAGTACATATTTCATTTATTTTTTACATTTTAGCGTCACAATCTAGCTTATGGCTGAACCAATCATCGCATTGCCTTTTTTCTTACCTTTCCCAATGTCCTTTACTTGTCTCTACGATGGAAATTAACTACGAAGTAGCTAAGGTAATTATTTTTATTATTTACTAGCGGTCCGCCCCGGCTTCGCCCGTGGTACATATTTCGCAATAAAAGGTAGCCTATGTTCATTCTCAGGGTCTAAAGATTATCTGTGCCAAATTTCATCAAAATCGGTCCAGTAGTTTATGAGCCTATTCATCTCCAATCAAACAAACAAACAAACAAACAAAGTTTTCCTCTTTATAATATTAGTGTAGATTTAAATTAAATTTGTTATATGTGTTATACTATATCGGGATAAAACCTAATCTATGACCTTTGTTAGGTCTCAAACTATCACTGGACCAAATTTCATACTAATCGGTTCAGTGTTTGAAGCTTATAGTTTGAAGCGTGAAAAAGAGACAGACTTACTTTCGCATTTATAATATTATATTATACTTAGATATATATTTATTAATTAAAGTAATTTTAAGGATTTAATTTATAAAAAATTGTGAAATTCTAGGTCCTAGGATTATTAATAGACAGGTTACACGAAGATGAGAAATATCCAACATTTTTGGAAGAAATGTTAGAATTCATCGATAAACTACTTCATAATATTTATAATGGTGATTTCGATGATGAGAATGTGGTATGTTATGTGTTTCATTTCATAATAATTGTATATATGTACTTTATTGTATTAAAAAATTGCTAGCTGTTCCTTCTCCCACTAAAAGAAAATGATCAATTTTTATACAAGTCACATTTTAATACAGCGTCATCTTTCGGAATTTATAAGTTTTGGAGTAATTAAAAAAACATAGGAGTGATATGGACTGAGTACTGCGGTAAAAAGTACCCTTCCAGTCACCTAACTGTCCCCAGACACAAAAAAATATATAAAACTAGCTGTTCCGCGCGGTTTCACCCCCGTGGCTCCTCTCCTGTTGGTCGTGGCGTGATGATATATAGCCTTTAGCCTTCCTCGATAAGTAAGCTATCTAAAACCGAAAGAATTTTTCAAATCGGACCAGTAGTTCCCGAGATTAACGCGTTCAAACAAACAAACTCTTCAGCTTTATAATATTGGTATGCTACTGCTTTGCGATGTGAAAGACAAAAAGAAACAAACTCACTTTAGCTTTTACAATATTACAGTGCGGATGCAAAATGTTCAATTTTATTAACCACTAGCTTTCCGCCTGCGGCTTCGCCCGCGTTTTCAAAGAAAAACCCGCATAGTTCCCGTTCCCGCGGGATTTCCTGGATAAAACCTAGCCTATGTTGCTCAGTGAAGATGCATCTTTCTAATGGTGAAAGAATTTTTGAAATCAGTCCAGTAGTTTATGCGTGAAAACCATACATACATACATACATAATTATTAATTACAAACCTTTCCTCTTTATAATATTAGTATAGATAATAAATAATAGTGTAAATTTATTTCAGTTCTTAAAAAATGACGAAAGCATCGATCGCCTTATTCTTCTAAATAAATCGCAAAATATAATAAAATTTACAATAGAGAAAATAACGAAAATTCTGGAAAGCTTCCACGAACGTCTGGAAAAGGGCAGCCATGTTGAATTGGAAAATATAAATACAGCTGAGAATTTGTGCTTCATTTTCCATTTATTGGAGGTAAAAACTAGAAATATAGAAACTAGAAGTATAGTAGAAATCTATAGTAAAAATGTATAAGTTTCTTTATCCTAATCTAATATTCTAATATATATTATAAAGGCGAAAGTTTGTAAGGATGTATGGATGTATGGATGTATGGATGTTTGTTACTCTTTCACGTAAAAACTACTGAACCGATTACAATGAAATTTAGCACACATATAGAGGGTAACTTGGATTAACACATAGGATAGTTTTTATCCCGGAAATCCCACGGGAACGGGAACTATGCGGGTTTTCCTTTGCAAACGCGGGCGAAGCCGCGGGCGGAAATCTAGTTGTAAATAATCGTAAAAAAAATCATACTGTAACAAAATAATATCTATGGGATATATTATCAATACCTAGGTAATAGAAAAAAAAACACATGTGTGCCGAGAACACGTGTCAGAAGTGAAACTTCTTCTCTAGGCGCGTTGAGAGTAAACCTTGAAATTTTACTCTCAATGCGCCTAAAGAAGTTTCACTTCAAATGTTTCACTTGAAAATAAAAGTAACACTATGATAATATAATATTTATTAAAAAAATATTATTAATTTCCCAGGTACTACTAAAAAAGCACACTACAAACTTGAGCCAAACTTCACAACAGAGTCAAAACGAAAAAATTCTAAAACGTTCCACTTTGACAGAAATATGGCGGAAAAAGTGGAATTTGACACAAGCCGAAGTTTACCATAAACAGGAGAAACGTGACGTCATCGTCATGTGTAGTGACGTTTTGAATAAAATTATCGTTAAATCTATGGATAATTACAGTTTGGTGGCGTTTGCCGCGTTACAATGTTTCAATTTGTTGCAATCTTGAATAAATGAATTAAAAAATTGTGTGTTTTATTCATATATTTATTATGTGTATGAACATGTTCCCTAATACTTCACTAGATAGTTTAGAACAGTCGCTTTCTCTATCCATATATCCCTACCAGCTGTGCTCCGCGGTTTTAGCCGCAGTGCTTCGCTCCTGTTGGTCTTAGCGAGATGATATATAGCCTATAGCATTCCTCGATGAATGGGATATCTAACACCGAAAGAATTTTTCAAATCGGAATAGTTCCCGAGATTAGCGCGTTCAAACAAAAAAAAACTCTTCAGCCTTATAATATTAAAGTATAGATGTATGATGTTTAAAACTACGCAACTGATTTTCGTGCGGCTTTTTTAATAGATAGAGTGATTGTCAAGGAAGCTCAAGGAAGGATAATTTTAAATTTAATAGGTTTTAGACAAAGCGGACGAAGTCGCTAGTTTTTTGTAAATTTGTCACAAGTTAAAGTATAACATATACACAAAAGAAATGTGACGTCTTCGTCATTTGTAGCAAAATTTTAAATAATATGTAGCGTTTGCCGCGCTACAGTGTTTCAATTTGTTGCAATGTTGAATAAATTGTTTGAATTATGTGGTGTTTTATTTGTAGGCACCTTCTTGTTTTTAACTCATATCAATGATACACATAAAATGCAGTAGAATCCTTTTATTATGACATATTATACAGTGAAGTTTGGTTTTCATATAAAATTCTAAAAAGTATATAGTTTATAGTGAAATGTCGTTTATTATGACCCATTTTTAATAAATTGTCCCGTAGGGCCGTCGCAGATATGGCTTAGCGTAGCGCAGCGCATTTTTCATTGTCAAACTATTATCGACATTGTCCTCATTGAAATAACATTCAAAAAAGTACAGCGCGCTTCTTTTCGCGTGTGACGCTTTGATGCTCCCCGAAATAAATTGTTGTTATTTGCTTTTGAATTTTATCGTCGATAATTGTTTGACAATAAAAAATGCTTTGCGCTGAGCTTCGCCATATCTGCGCCGGCACTCATAAAAGAAATGATTCGTGATGATTCGGACTCCTAACACTTTCGACTGTATATTATAAGTAAAAAGGTGTAGAAGATAGGTTACTAGTCTCTTTACGCTCACCATGTGCTCACGATAGTTGAATCATGCTATCTCACTTTGACGTCAAATCGTGTGTGCATTATTGCCGTTTTTGAAGATCGAATGTGGTGTGTATGTTATAGTCTATGGTGTATGTGTATGAGAATTTAACTCAAACTTTCTCGTGAATTTGACTAAAGGCTGTGTACCATAAACAAGAGAGGCGTGTCATTGACGTTCATATACATAGATGTAACGGTGAATTTACATCAAAAGAACATAGAGCAAGAGCATTCTTTCGTGATATATTAGACTAAACGAAAACTCGTATTCAGTGTTGTTCAGTATTAGAACATTGCATAGAATCTTTTTGAACGCACTAAGAACAACGAAAGAATGCTCTACGCCTATTTACACGAAAATAATTTGACATAGTGGGGTTAGAATGAGCATTCGCTCGTTTGATGTTAATGCACCGTTACATATTATAAATGTGTTTGAAATCTTTGACTCGAATTTGAAAATACGACTGTGGGATAGATGATAAAAAATAAAACACAAAAATATCACATAATTATTTATTCATATAAAGAAGCGAGTTGTTCTTCAAGTTTGGCTTTTTCGCAGTTCTCCCTGAGATGCCTGTTCAGTTTATTTGTACCCTGAAATGTGAGAAAATTTTAAATTATTGATTATTAAAACGAAAGTTAAAAGTTATGTTCTAAATTAATGGAAACAATTTTTTTTAACACGATTTTATATAGGTACCTAATACCTATGCATCGAGCTTTATTTACCGATGTGATTATAATAATAGCATTATAGTGGAGCCAATTCAGTAGGCAACATTTGACGTCCATCAATTTTATCTTCGTAGAGAGGTAACCTGCTTAAAAACGTCGATTAAAGTGAATTAATCGATACGGACTTGAAACATATGTCAATTTTAAAATTCATCAGGCAAATCCATCTGGCCAAGTAGTATATTTTCTTTCGTTTACTTTTTATCGACAGCATATTTTTGATTGCGGTCTGGTTATTATGACTCAGTATTTAGTAGACTGTTTTATTACATAGGTCTCGTTAGTGGTGGACATTTGGACCAAGCTCCATACATTTTTGGTCATTCTCCTTTAAGGAGTAAAATAAAACAAGTATCTACATAATTAAAAAAATGCGCTTATTTAAGTGTACTTTATCGTTAACTCGATTCGATTCGATTTTTAGAGTAACGTCTCTAGTATGAAAAAGAAAAAAGGTTAACTGACACATCATTGTAGTATCTTCAGTTTTTTAATTCAGAAATTGTTTATTATGTTTAGAATGGTTTATTAGTAAAATCAAATCTTAAAATTACTCGTATCGGTCATTATTATTATTAATATGTAATTGCAATTGAAAAAGAAAAGCAAATATGCAGTTCTAACAAAACGAAATAACATATTATTCTACGCCGTCGTTACTAGCTTGCGTTGTTGAATTTTGTTGAACTGTTAAATGTTGCCAATTAAAATGACTCTATTATACCTACATATTCTGACAAGGAATCATTTAAATTCCAATTACAATTAAATTCCTATTTTTTTTCAGTTTTGCTTACGTACAATCAAATTTATTGGACCTACTAGCTTACGCGCCCGCGGCTTCGCCCGCTTTGTCTAAAACCACAGAACAATAAAAACAAATAGAAGTGTGATGTGGGCGTGGCCCACGTGTCAATAATAAGTTTAGATCACCTAACTTGCTCTCAGTTGTGCGCAGAAAAATATTTGAGTCGGTTGTCAGCTGTCAAACCTTTTTTCCATATTTATTCAATAATTAGGACGTGTTGTTCGGTATTAGAGTGCAAAAATGATAGCAGACGAAATAATATCAGCAATGGAGGCATTTCATACCATCGGTAAGTCTTATTTTTATTTATTTTTCATATATTTTATGTTATAACTTGGCTTGTCGTAATTTGTCAAAATTGTATACAAATATCTAGTCAAAATGAACCTTAATCCGTAAGAAATTAGTACTATTATAGATTGAACAGCAAACAAGACTTTCTGGAATATTATTGCAATAAACAAACGAATGTCGCTTTAGTGATGCTTGTGGCGCATATCGACAGTATCGATACTTTAGAAAAGACAAACATTATAAACATTAAATTTTATTTTATTTTTCCTTAGCTTTCATTTGTCCAATTTATTTATAGATTTCCCAAAGAGGCTAATTTAAAAGAGAAATGGATAAATGCAACGTGACGAGTTAACTGGATGCCGAACAGCACTAAGCGGTCTAACAAAGGCCACCGATACAGCAAACCTACGGCAGTTCCAAGATTTAAAATAATGCACATTTTCTGTTTGTATTTTGTAAATATAGATTAATACTATTCTATTCCGTTTTTTATTTAATAATAATAATATAAAAAGACGTACTTAGTAGTAATAAACATACTCCAAAATGTGACACATTATACTATACTCATATAAAAGAAAGAAAAAAAAATACACAAAAAATATTTATTTGTGAATTATCGATAACAAGGCTGACATCCCTCAGAGCATAGCATCAGATAAATATCAAGTTAATGTCATTAATGTTGAGTGACACAAATTTCAAGCTTATCTCTATGTGTTGAGGTTCAAAGTTATATCTATCGAAAACTAACGCCCTCTGTTGTGGAGTAGCTGAATGTTTTCAAATTTGGAATTTCTGAGCAATGAGAAACAAAACAGCTAATATACCTAGGGATGTTATACTAAAATAAACCGTAACATGGTGCGTTAGGGTACATATTGAAAGGCTGAATTTATAACCTAAGTCAGTTTTTACTCAAATTAAGCTGTCCAATCAAAGGCATAGTTTACTTGTAGTGTACTGTATAACTATCGGTTTAAATGTGTGGGTTTGGCGACACTGGTTTTCATACTAATTATGACATTATAGCACTTCTATATGTTTTTACTGTTCTGTGTCTAAAACCCAATAAATTATATACTAAAACCTTCCTCTTGAATCACTCTATCTATTAAAAAAAAAACCGCATCCAAATCCGTTGCGTAGTTTTAAAGATTTAAGCATACAAAGGGACATAGGGACAGAGAAAGCGACTTTGTTTTATACTATGTAGTGATAAAACATATTTCCATATTCCAATACAAAACTCACCTTAAAACTATTCCCGCACAGGTGACAAACAGCCATACGAACATTAACTTCCCCAGTATGCGTCTTCATGTGCCTAACTAACGTCCGCCTCGCGCTGTACGCGCGGCCGCACTGAGCGCACACGTGTGCGCGCGCGTGTGTGCGTGCGTGTGCGAGCAACGCGGGACGGGACGCACACACGCGCGCGCACAGCGGACATTCCAAACTGTCAAATTCAAATTCAAATTCAAATTATTTATTGTGATTCACAGGCACAGAATACATAATAGTAGCTAAACGCTACAGAACGGACACTCTCCGCCTCCCGCCAAAATTAAACACTTACCTCACCCCGCACGATCAGTCTAAAAATGGTCCACATTTTTCTACAGGGACGATACGCAACGAAGATTGACAACATTAATCAAATTGACTTAAAGTAATTTTATTATTTTGGATTTGTGATTATCGTTTTTCGTAGAAAATGGTTAGATATTGTGCTGTTTACGGATGTATTTCATCAGAAAAACGCGAATTTTTTTTTACGCTAGTCAAAAATGTGCCAACCATAAAGCGTTAACACACACATTTGCAGTCTCTACAGTGTGACTGTCAAAACGATAATTTTGTATGGAGTGTCCGGGGTGTGTCACAGGTATTATGGGTATTGTATGAAGTGATCCGCTGTGATCTGCCACGTGGCGTACAATTTTTAAAAATGTTTTACATAGATAATTAATTATTAAACCGATTTATACATTTATATCATTATTATTATTTTATTGTTTATACCAAGCACAAAACAAAAGCACAAAATATTATTGAATGGTCCATATTTAAGATTGAAATAGGTAAATGTCATGGATTTTTAGAAAATGTAGATAATGTCAGTTTACTTATTAATTAATTGTTAAAATATTCTGTAAGTGAAAAGAATGTCATATCATATTAAATAAATAAATAAATATTTCAGGACAATTTTCACACACGGCACGATCTGATCCCATACTAAGCTTTCGCTCGTGTTATGGAAACCAGATGGCTGATAAACATACATATATAATTTTAAATAAATACTTATATAGATAATTAACAGCCAGACACAGAGCAAACATCTATGTTCATCACACAAATATTTGCCCCGGGTGGGAATTGAAGCCACGACCTCTGGCTTGGAAGGCAGGGCCACTACCAACCAAGCCAACCGGTCAGTCAACTATACAAATACAAATAGTAGTTCAATACAGTGTATGTATACAAATATCTGTTGAATAATTCTATGTGCAAATTTTAACTAAAAACTTTCATGTTTTTTTATTCAAAATCTACTGAACTGATTTTGATGAAATTTTTATATTTATTTTTGCTTTTTACCTATATTTATATAACACCTATACTTAGATATAAAAAAGATCGTGTGTGTGAGCACACTTGTCAGAAGTGAAACTTCTTTCAAATATACCAAAGTCGTCGCCTTACTCCATGACGTGACGGCATTGCCATGACGCGACCTTAAACTTTTACTCTCAACGCGCCTAAAGAAGTTTCACTTCAAAATATCTATTTAAAATCATAAATAAATATAAAAATACATACACCGTATTCTGATGAGCGACGGTATTCCTTTTATGCGCTAGCAGGCTCTTCCTCGAATTAAAAACCACATCACAATGGGCACAGTAATACCGTTCCGTGTTTAATTCGTGTGTTTTTTTATGTTGTTTCAATGTATATGGACTGCTGTATATTCTGGGGCACTGGTCGCATTGGAACTTTCGTTTTATGTGCTTTCTGGAATCACATCGATTTCGGTTTAGCAATTTGTATGAAAATGAGATAAAAAATATTTATTAAAGTTTTATCACAGCTTGTTGTTTCTATTATGAAATTAATCCTACTGATATTATAAATGCGAAAGTTTGTATGTATGTATGGATGTTTGTTACTGTTAAAGAGCAAATACTATTGAACCGATTACTATGAAATTTAGCACACATACAGGGTAACTTGGATTAACACACAGGATAGGTTTTATCCCGGAAATCCCACGGGAACGGGAACTATGCGGGTTTTTCTTTGAAACGCGAGCGAAGCCGCGGGCGGAAAACTAGTTATTTGTATTTAAAATGCAATAAATATGTAATAATTACATCGAATTAACGGAAAATCAATACAAACATATACTCACATCATATGAGTCCTCAGAACTGACTGATTGGTAAAATTCTCATTACAAACGGTACAGGAGTGCAGGCGGTTCGATGTTTTCGTGTGAACTCTGCGTATGTGCTGTTGTAAGCCGTTTGCGTCTCTGCAAGAAAAAAAACACACTATTGACGTACCTACAATATATAACTTGACTCAAAATGAAGCTCAAAGATTTTCCGCAGATAAACTGCAATGGTTGGTGGTTACTGAACCACTTGTTGTACTGTAGGCTGTATTATACTGTATTAAACTGCAGACTTTATTCAAAACAACAGAACTATACAGGGTGTACCACTGTTGGTATACTGAGCTCAAAGGAGGTTATAGTTTTGCATACGCTGAGTACGTAAAAAATACTTATAAAATTCCAGACGAATTTTTTTTCAAATATATGAATGCTTAAAACTCTATGTGTACACCCATAACAAGCAACCCGCCCAACTTTGCCACCCGCACGTGAGCTATCGTTTAAGATTATGTTTTCATAGACAAAATGCTCACATTAGCGAAGCGGTATATGCCGGCTGCGCGAAGCTAGAGAAGAAAACATGAATTTTCAGGAAAAATGTAGCAAGAAATTTTGGCGTAATTTTGTTGTTTAAGTATTTTTAACGTGATCAGTGTATAGAAAACAAGTCCTTCGCGCTTAGTATATCAATAGTGGGACACCCTGTATATTATTACACACACATACAATAAATTACACACTACAAAACTCTGCCTACGTATGTATCAGGCAGAGTTTTCTAATGACCGATACAATAGAATTTGAACATTACTGCTACGAAATAAGGAGGTAATTTCAATGAATACTTTGTTTAGTTTCTATTTTTCTCTATACATTTAAATAGTTAGCAAATTTTAAATATTATGAATTAGTTCAGAAGTCAGATTGTTTCTCATTTTTCATATGCATGTTTAGTCAGCCATCTGGTTTCCATAACACAAGCGAAAGCTTAGTATGGGATCAGATCGTGCCGTGTGTGAAAATTGTCCTGAAATATTTATTTATTATTTTTTATATCAAAATGTTTTAGTTTGTTATTTTTAAAATATTAACTTACCTAAACAAATTCCCACACTGCGGACACGCTACACTCTCCACGGGTTTAGTTTGACCACAGCCGTGGGTCCGTTTGGCCCTCGGGCCCATTGTGTCCCCGCATATTTGGCACCTATAACATTGTCAAAACAATATCTGAATATATATACATAGTTACAGGTAAATTAGCTTGGATAAATTTTTGCATATGTAGTGGTGTGTATATTACTCAGATCTTAGAGCGCGTTTCCACTATATCGTTCTGGCCTATACAAAAATGTTTCGATATCCTAACATTACTATTTAATTTTATACTTATTCCTAGCAACACTTTTGTTTTCAATAAAAACAAGTTTTTATTTGAAAGAAAATGGTTTTGACTTTATAAAAAAAAATATATCATTCAATTTTACGTCCTTGAGCAAACGACAAGGCGACTACCGTGAAACAATAAAATATCGTGTCCATAATAATTTGTTTCATAATTAATATTTGACCATAATAATTACGAAACAAAACAAATAAATAAATCGTCACTTGATAGTGGAAAGTGGAAACACGCACAAAACCAGAATAAACCAGTTTACGCTGTCCGCAGGTGCCACGTGCAGTCGTTTGGTACCGTTAGAACATAAAGCACATTTCATTCAAAAATTATAATTATTATGTACGTAGTTTAATTGATAAATTTTGTATTTGTTGATTGTTGTTATTATTTGTTATTATTGTTATAATATTTGTTGAAGTGAATTACATGTCCCGCAGCCGGAGGCCCCAAATGAAAACTCAGATGTACTTAAAAACTACATTTAATAGCTAAAATGAGACTTTTACACCCATGTCTGCACGATGCAGACTGGAGTTAAAGAATGAATTTATACAGTTTAATAATTATAAAGACGTAAGCTTGGATGCTAACTAAGGGAAATCGCATCCACATTCTATTCCCGTGCGAACGGCGTATTCAGCAGTTTTGTATGAAGGCAGGGCCATAACTAGTGTTTAATTTGTGTGTAAGTGTTGTAACTTTATATTGTTAATTCAATATGGCTCCAGTGTTAAAACATGGTCGAGGCAAGCCTTTGACTTCTCAAACTAAAGAATTAAACTTTAAATGTCGTTTCTTTTTCAGGTTAGTAAATTTTTCATTTTAGTAACATTGTTAATGTAAAAGTTATATGTATGTTAAATGTGCAAATATTAAAATAAAGTCTCATCTTTTTCAGAGGAGAAACACATATAGTTTAATTTAAAATCCCTTATATATACAGGGTTACTTGTAAAACACCGGCAACCTCGCAGGACAAGATAGCTAACATCATAAGTAACAACATTTCGACTTTTGATAATTTGTTAGATTTTATTTTCATACAAAAATAAATATTCATTTAATTTTCCGTCTGAATATTATAAACTCTACGCCTCCCAAAAATTACGTAAACAAAAAGCGAACGAGAGGGGGAAGGGGGCGTCGCGTCGTCCATCCGATAATTAATAGAACATAGACTTACAAATGTAAGGAGAGTACAATAAAAGTTTAAAAAATCATTTAAAAATAATTTATTGCGTTATGCCAAAAGTCGTAGAACAAATGTTGTTACTTATGATGTTAGCTATCTTGTCCTGCGAGGTTGCTGGTGTTTTACAAGTAACCCTGTATAAAATAAAAACTAAAAATAAAATGTTGTTTTATTTTATTTGCTGACCATACACTACTACAAACGCAAAAATTTCTCCAAGCTAATTTACCTGTACATTGGCATAAAGTAATTTAAATTAACTAATATAGTTTCGAAAAACTAAACGCTCTTTAAGTTTTTTATAAGTGTACAAAGTTTTAATAAATCTGTCTGTTGTATACAAACTATACAAAAGGAATGGTCGGGCCGTGGTCGTATGCCACCTAGCACTGCACTGTAGAAAAAGCAGATTTATAATAATAATTAATCAAATAAAATCTAAATAAATAAAATAAATAAATAAATATTCAGGACAATTTTCACACACGGCACGATCTGATTCCATACTAACCTTTCGCTTGTGTTATGGAAACCAGATGGCTGATAAACATACATATATAATTTTTAAATAAATACTTATATAGATAATTAACACCCAGACACAGAGCAAACATCTATGTTCATCACACAAATATTTGCCCCGGGTGGGAATCGAACCCACGACCTCTGGCTTGGAAGGCAGGGCCACTACCAACCAAGCCAACCGGTCAGTCAAAATCTAATTGGCATACAATCACGTCTATTCTTTTTTTAGTATTTCAGCGGAGACTTTTTTCTTGTTTCGTACTTTTTAGAGCGAGAGCGTTTAACATTTTAAGACAGATAGACATACAAAAATTGTAAAAATTACTATTTTGGTATATGTACAGTGTATTCAATATACATCCATATGCATTTAGTAAAAATCTGTTATTTCAATATTAAAACAGGCACTCCAATTTATTATTGGTATACAGGGTGTCCCACTGTTGGTATACTAACTCAAAGGAGGTTATAGTTTTGCATACGCTGAGTTCGTAAAAAATACTCATAAAATTCCAGATGCATTTTTTTTTCAAATAGATGAATTCTTAAAACTCTATGTGTACACCCATAACAAGCAACCCGCCCAACTTTGCCACCAGCACGTGAGCTATCGTTTAAGATTATGTTTTCATAGACAAAATGCTCACATTAGAGAAGCGTTATATGCCGGCTGCGCGAAGTAAGAGAAGAAAACATGGATTTTCAGGAAAAATTTAGCAAAAATTTTTGACGTAATTTTGTTGTTTAAGTATTTTTTACGTGATCAGTGTATGCAAAACTACAAGTCCCTTCGCGTTTAGTATACCAATAGTGGGACACCCTGTAGATTAGGACTAAAATACATTATATTAGAATAAATAATAACTCTACCTGTAAACATCCGTGTGCGACGCAATATGCGTGCGCAGGAGTGCGGGCGTAGAAAATCGTAGCGTGCATGTATCGCAACGATATTCGCCGTTCGACTGAAAATATACATAAAAAATCATTTGGGAAATATCATTATAATAAATAAATCTTTAAAACTGTTAATTTGGGAAATATAATTATTTTTGTTAACAAAAAGCTAAAACCGCCTTCAAGTTGTCAGAACTAAGCCAAAATGGAACCAAATGCACATGATCAGCTTTCCAATAAAGAAAGAATAATCAAAATCGGTTCACCTAATCAAAAGTTCTGAGGTAACAAAGCAAAAATATAGTCGAATTGAGAACCTCCTCCTTTCTTTAAGTCGGTTAATAAAAGAGGTCCGTGCCTGTTCAAATATTTATGCCACGATACTTAAAACTGCACGATAAACTGTCGTCACGACATAGTGGGAACGCACCCTAACATATATTTTACTCTATGTATAAAATAAACGCTATTTTCAAACTACCTCCCATCGCCTCCGTGGCGCAATTGGCTAGCGCGTTCGGCTGTTAACCGAAAGGTTGGTGGTTCGAGCCCACCCGGGGGCGTAAAAACTTTTTATACTTTTTTTCAAGTAATAACATAAAAAGGTATGGTTTTATGTATTTTTTTATCTACTGATAAGGTACATTTTAATGATTTGGTATGGATAATATAATATATATGATAAGCAGTAGATGATTTAATAATTATTAACTTTATATTCAAGTTTATAATGTTTTTCATTGAAAACTGTGTGAAATTGTATTAAAGAGTTTGTAATAAATAATGTTTGCACAGCTGATAAATGATTATATAATATTTAAGAATTTTTATGTTTTAAAGTACTCAACTGTACAATTTCTTGGAAACTACTGTTTATTTTTCTTACACCATACATAAAGTGAATCTGGAGAGTTTATTTCTTTGAACAAGCTAATCTCAGAAACTACTAAACCATAAAAATCTTTTCCCGTTGCATGTATACAATAAAATCCCTGAGTGCTATAGCCTATAGGTATATTATTTCTACGAAAAAGCCGAGGGAGACAACTAGTCATAGATAAAACAATTAAAAACCGGCCAAGTGCGAGTCGGGCTCGCGCACAAAGGGTTCCGTAGCAGCAAATATAATAAATTACAGTTAAATCAACCTATCTCAAAAACTATAAGAGATACTTTGATCAAACCAAAAATCGTTGAAAGAGTTAATTAGCATGCATCACCTCTATTTTTTTTAGAATTTTATACCCCGTAGTTATAAAAATAGAGGGGGGGGGACATACTTTTTACGACTTTGAGAGCTGATATCTCAAAAACCGTTCACTTTAAGAAAAATGTTTTTTAGAAAACTTTATATCATTTTAAAAGACCTTTCCATTGATACCCCACACGGGTATGTACATCGAAAAAAAAAATTTCATCCCTCAGTTACATGTATGGGGGGCCCCACCCCCAATTCTTTTTTTTACTATTTAGTGTCATATTTTTGTAGCGGTTCATACAACACATATTCCCATCAAATTTCATCACTGTAGTACTTATAGTTTCCGAGTAAATCGGCTGTGACAGACGGACAGACGGACAGACGGACAGACGGACATGACGAAACTATAAGGGTTCCGTTTTTGCCATTTTGGCTACGGAACCCTAAAAAAGGTATTAAATTTGATGTAATAATGTAACATTTTATTGTAAATCTTAAATACATTAGATTTTGATACTTATAAGATTACTTACCTCTTCATGCCGCATCATATGAGCTTGATATGTGTCCTTAAACAAAAATGCTAGAGCACAATTATAACATTTAAACTCAGCCTCTATATATTTCCTACTCTTTCTATTCCTCTCCAATTCCGCTTTCTGCTCTTCTAGAGTCCGAACCACCTTTTTAAAACCTTTCTTCTTTGTCTTTTTCTTTTTGACTGTTACTTCTATATCAAATTTAGGAATATCATCCTCTATTTTAATTTCGTTTAGATTTTCTTCTGTGTTTGTTGCATTAACTTCATTTATTAAGGGTGGACTTTGATCAACTAGTTTTTCATCACCATTTTGATAGTTGAGATCAATTGTATCATTGTCATTAACAGATTTATCATCATCCGTGTTTATAATAAGTCTATCTTCGCTTTCGTCTTCATAAAGTTCTGGTACATCATTATTTACTTCAGCTCTTACTGTATCATTATTAATTTCATTAACGTTTATCATTTCATTATTTTCACATTTAGTACCATCCATGTCGTGAATTTCGTCATTTTTACTATCATTAATATTATTCATGTGTTCAAAATGTTCATATGTATATTTGTTTATAACATTTGTATGTAATTTCTCATCATTATTTAGCGTATCATTATCATGATTGAAATTGTAATGATCTGGAATGTTTTCTGTTTTATTAACTTCATATTGTTTATCATTATATTCATATTCATTATTAATGTTAATATAATGATTGTCATTGAAGTTATTTTCATTAAAATCATTGTTGTATTCATATTGGTATTGTTTTTCTTGGTATTGATCGCAATCTTCGGGACATAGTATGTTTATTTCTATGTCGCTCCTGTGCAGATTTATCGTGCCTTTTTCACTGAAAATGAGTAATTTATAATTGAGAATAGGCAGCAGAGCACATAGCATTCGTTCACTTGACCAAATATTGAATTCGACAATTAAGAAATTGACCAGTGATGAACCAGAACCAATTAACTAGATATAATCAATCCAATACTAAAAATTATAAGAAACAAAATTTTAATCCTTTTTAAAAGTGATGAGAAAATGATCTAATAAGTATTTCACACAACAAGATTGCAAAACATAGTTTTAGATTTGCATGTGAATTTTATGTGGTTGCGCAATAGGCATTACCCATAGATATTTTCAACTCCTAAGTCACTCTGTATTAGTTTTGTTTTTGCGAGAAAAAGTACTTACTTACTGTATTTTCTTTCCCAAGCTCTATTTCTGTACTAACCCATTGAGCCCCAAGCGGCCCGATCGGTCCCAGACACAATAGATTTTCTATTGTGTCTGTGGTTCCGGGGCCTGAGTTACTAAATAGTAAATATCATCAAAATCGATACTGTTATTAACGCATGAATCTATGGACACTACCTACAGTAATTATCCTACTAATATTCTGAATGCGAAAGTTTGTGAGGATGGATGGACGGAAGGATGTTTGTTACTCGTTCACGCAAATACTACTGAACCGATAACAATGAAATTTGGTATGTAGGTAGCTGAAGAACCAGGCTGAAGAACCAGAGTAAGATATAGGCTTTTTATCCCGGAAATCCCACAGGAACGGAAACTATGCGGTTTTTCTTAAAAACTTTTCGCCCAAACAATCAAACACACTTTCGCATTTAAAATAATATTAGTAATAATTAGGCCATTCTCCCATTACGATACGCACAGGCACACACTACGCTACCGGTACAATGTATGTGAGATATTCCGCGGCGACTAGTCTACGAGACTTGCAGGATACTTGAATCGCCTGTGCGTATCGCAATGGGAGAATGGCCTTAGGGTTTACCTGAACAACACAGGATACTCCAAGCTGCGTTTCAAACATATAGATCTGAACATGAACAGCTTATTCAGCACATGACAGCAAATGTAGCAGAGATGGGAGTCAGGACACAGCTGTGAAAGACATAAATGAATACTAGTAGCTTAGAATACATATATCTATACTAATATTATAAAGAGGAAAGGTTTGTATGTATGTATGGTTTTCACGCATAAACTACTGAACCGATTATAATGAAATTTAGCACACATAGAGAGGGTAACTTGGATTAACACATAGGATAGGTTTAATCCCGGAAATCCAAAGGGAACGGGAACTATGCGGGTTTTCCTTTGAAAACGCGGGCGAAGCCGCGGGCGGAAACCTAGTACAGTATAATACAGCCTACAGTCTATACTATATAAGTGGCATACCCATAAAACATGTTCCGTCTGAAGTCAGCTAATTAGCCTGGTTGCGTTTAGTCGGTTATGTTGCTAACTCTTTTCGGCTAATGGTTTAAATGTATATTCTATCATTGTCTTACGCGGAACGGTTTTAACTGCTAGTATGTTCGGATATACTGCTTCTTTGTCAGTTTATATATGCATACTAAGACTAGTCGTAAATATCTGAATATAAAAATGAATCTCTATTTCCCTTGGTGACGGAATCACGCATGAACGGCTGGACCGATTTTAATAATTCTTATTTTCATGGACAAGAGAAAATCTTAGGAAACTAAAGAAATTTGTGAGAAAAATTAAGAAAATGACATAAAGAAAGCTAAGAAATTAAGGCAACATCTATCAGGTCAGCTAATAATTTGACATTTACTTTGTAATAATTAAAAAATTTGAATAGTTATTATCGAAGTTCATTTCTTTTATTTATGATACCAGAAAAATAATATTAGATTTAGTTTATCTAAAACCTAATAAATGACATACTAAAACGTTCATAGAGAATCACTCTATCTATTAAAAAAACCGCATCAAAATCTGTTTAAAGATTTAAGCAAATAAAGGGACATAGGGACAGAGAAAGCGAATTTGTTTTATACTATGTAGTAATATTTGAGAGATAAATCTTTTTAAATTTTTCATAACAGCTCAAGAATAGTAGGTTAAAATAGTATTCTGTGTCACACTTATGAGGGAAAAAAAATTATGTGAATATGACTGTCTGACATTTTGGGTGGGTATCTTATGAGAAGATCCTTCCATCCCTTTTAAACAATATAGTACTGATAACAGAGATTTGTTTGAAATTTTGCAACCAAGTCTTTATTTAAGCCTATTGTATTAAGTAATAAAAATCACTCACATTAATACCGACGACTTCTTTATATTTTTCTCGCGTTTCTTCATTGGTTTCATCATTAACTGTGCTATGACATATGAAACACAAGTACGAAGACATACTTCTCTAATGTTATATATTAATTAAGTTCATTATTAATTATAATTTTAGGAGTAATATTAAATGTAAAAAAATTATCACTTGTTTACATTTTTAACACTGACATTTATTATCTTTTGACTTTTGTAATTTCTAGATGACCACAGATAAAATAAAATGATGTTAAAGAATATGAATATTTTGGAATATTTGGAAGAGCTGTTACATTCACACAATATAAACTAAAATGTATGCTAATAATGATATCTCATAATTTTATTGTTGAATAAAACAAAATAATATTTTATTTCTCATATAATAGGTTTTTGTGTCAAATTAAGTAAAAAAAAAAAACCTCGATTTGGCAACACTGGATTCATGCATGTCGCACGTCAGGAAAGGAGATTTTTGTGCTTCGAAGCATACAATAATTAAAAAACACTCGGTTTCCTCGCGAAACAATCCGTTCTAGCGCCAAACCGTGGACAATAATACCAATAAATTAATATTTGTGCGATAAGTGTGTCGGTGCCGTCGCTTTTTTTTAAATTTACTAAGTCGCTGATCCTTGAACTATATCTGTATATTATAGCCCCTAAATTATATTATTTAGAGTTGTTTGCGTCGTTTCCTGTATTTGTGCGACAATCGTAATATTCAAAATTAGTAAAAAAGTTTTGTAATAAAGTGACCTTAGCGGTAGTAAATAGTTATGTGTTTAGCAATGTTTGCCGGTTTAGCAAATTTCCGAGTGCATGTAAAAAAGATCATTTGATGAAGAAACTGTCTACCGATGATATTGGCTGTGAGAGCTTTGGTATGTATGCAATAATACTCTTTGCATTAATAAAAAAAAAATTACCATGTTCTATTTATAAAAAAAAAAAAAAAAAAAAATTCGTTAACAAAAAAAGGGTTGCGTATCACACAATTTATCTTGTAATAAGGATTAATGTATTTTTAAGATATTGAGAATATTTTTAATCTAATTATATGTATTAGGTCAGTAGGCGAGACTCTAATAGGATTCTAGTTAGATACTTTTGAGGCATAATATGTAAAATCTATGAAGATGATGTCTATTTTAAATTTTTGTTTAAATTGCTTTGGGTTTTTCGTGTACTTTTTGATTTGTAATTTTTCAATAACATAATTATTTGTAACAGGGAATTCCCAATTGAAAACAATAGGTGATTAGAATTTTTTAAATTGTTAATTTATTTGGTGATTATTTCTTGTATTTACTTTTATTGTTCAATTTATCTTTATTAAATTTTATTCTTTTGGCCATTGTCCATTGCTTTCATATCTAAAATATTATTTCCTGAAATCAAGAATAGAGTTTCCCAACATTTTGATGGTTTGAAATTATAAATTTATCTATCTTTTGTGAGCAATGTCAATCCACTGGCATAAGAATTTTCATTTATTGTTTAGTAGTTTTGAGTTTATTAATTACACATATGTACAAAAAATCTAATTTCCTCTTTATAATATTAGTGTAGATGAAGATTATTTGCACTGGTAAATAAATTCATTAATTATCAAACTAGAATTAAAACCAATCCTATTACTCTGCTAGCAGTGCGTCGCGGTTTTACACCTTTTCTCCGCTCCTGTTGGTCTTAGTGTGATGATATATAGCCTATAGCCTTCCTCGATAAATGGGCTATCTAACACCGAAAGCATTTTTCAAATCGGACCAGTACTTCCTGAGATTAGCGCGTTCGAAAACAAACTCATCAGCTAGATTCATAGATCATAGATCAGTATAGATTTACACCTTTATTCTTGTAATATCATTGGGTTCTGACTTGGCGAAGTCAGAAGATGGGAAGAGGACTTGAAACAGACTGCCGGACCATTTTGGATGAGAACAGCAAGGGACAGGTTACATTGGAAAGAATTGGAGGAGGCCTATGCCAAAAGGCACACCGAACTTAGGGACCTCTTGTTACCCTATGTTTAGGAATAAAAGGGCTATAGTTATTATATTATCATTGGGTTCATCATCCAAAAGTTTCAACTTAAAACTATCAAGACTTTTACAATTCATTGAATACTGTCATGGTGACAACCTTAGGGTGCATGGCCTAGATACAGACACACAGACAATCTATTTGTATATTTAGTCTGTAGAGTATAGGTACTGGTCTATACTATCACTACATAGTACATATAAAACAAAGTCGCTTTCTCTGTCCCTATGTATGCTTAAATCTTTAAAACTACGCAACGGATTTTGATGCGGTTTTTTTTTAATAGATAGAATGATTCAAGAGGAAGGTTTTAGTATATAATTTATTAGGTTTTAGACAAAGCGGGCGAAGCCGCGGGCGGGAAGCTAGTTATTTATATTATAAATATCTGTATGCAAGCTTAGAATATCATTAGATTTTGATAGTACATATTTCTGTTTGAATCATTAAACATTTAATATTACTAGCTTTCCGCCTGTGCCTTTGCCTGCATTGTTTTAAACTTAACAAATTTGTCAAATTGTATCTTAAACCTTTCCTTGAGTATCACACTATCCATTAGTAGAAACAGAACTAAAATCGTTGAAGTCGTTTTTAAATTTTAAGGTGAAATTTCTTTAGGCGCGTTGAGAGTAAAATTTCAAGGTCATGGCAATACCGTCACGTCATGGAGTAAGGCGACGATTTTGGTATCTTTGAATCTTGCAAAAAAGTTTCACTTCTGACACGTGTGCTCGGCACACAAGCTCTTTTTTTTATATATACTCTGAGTAGTAGTGACAGACAGACAAAAGCGGTGGAGGACTTTATTTAATATATTTATCCCGGAAATCCCACGGGAACGGGAATTATGCGGGTTTTTTCTTGGAATACGCGGGCGAAGCTGCGGGCGAAGCTAGTACGTAATATGTTTATTATTGCATATGAGTTTAAATGAACTGTTTATTTATTATTTTGTATATCATGGGCCCTCTTCACAATGGGCAGTGTTGGCCCAACAAATGACAGTCGATGTTTGCCGTCATTACGGCGATTATGAATAAACATCTGCAATGGGCCGATCATAGACATTTGGCGTACTACACTATCGTGCTTGCCTCTACTTGACCATTGTTGCCCATTGTGAAGAGGGCCCATTATAGTTGTGTATAATTGGAACATGGTAATGTTTTCAGATTATGTGACCTATATTTAACAATTTATTCGTATCATATTTATCTATATATACGTATGAGTATGTATGAGTGTCCTATAGATATGAAAGGGCATTGGTATATGAAGCTTGATGGAAAAATGTCTAAATTTAGTTTGTTTTTTAGAAATCGACAAAGATACATAGTCCTTTTTGTGTACTGTCTGCAAATTGTAGTATCCATTGCAAAATTATTTTGAGACAAATTGATAACCTATTTTGACGTCGGTTTAACATAGTGTAAAACAAAGTAGCTTTCTGTCTGTCTGTAAATACGTAACGGATTTTGAAGCGGTTTTTTTAACAGATAGAGTGATTTAAGAGGAAGGTTTTAGTATATAATTTTTCAAGTTTTGAACAAAGCGAGCGAAGCCGCGGGCGGTTAGCTAGTGTACTATAAATTACGTATGTTTACGTTTTTAACAAGATCTTCGTTACTGACGGTACGCTAGGAATATTCTTCATACTGTCTAAGATAAAAGAGGGTATATTCTAAATATTATTGCCATCAAAATCTTTTATGTAGCTAACTAGCTTTGGCACGCTGCCACGTTCATCTAACGACAACAGTACTTATTTACAAACAAAGGAAAATATTTACATCGTTGAATATGTATCTAGTTTATATTATATAGAGCTATTCGAAATATATTTAAAGTTCCGACTGTATACGATTATTTGTTCTAGATTCTTCTCTGATGACGTCATTACACATGCACATTATATGTCAAAATCGTTAATAATACATCCATACATCCATACATATTATACATATTTAATATTATAAATGCGAAAGTAACTCTGTCTGTCTGTCTGTTACTCAATCACGCCTTAACTACTGAACCAATTTGCATGAAATTTGGTATAGAGATATTTTGATACCCGAGAAAGGACATAGGCTACTTTTTACCCCGGGAAATAGGATAGGTTTTATCCCGGAAATCCCACGGGAACGGGAACTATGCGGGTTTTTCTCTGACTGCGCGGGCGAAGCTGCGGCTGGAAAGCTAGTGTTTTATAATCCGTTTTTGTCATTGATATTACAAGTAGAAGGTGGTAGATAGGTTACCAACAACATTCGATCTTCAAAAACGGCACACTAACACACACACGGTTAGACGTCAAAGTGAGATGGCATGATTCAATATTGTAAGCGAAAAAGAGACAATTGAAGTAAATTGAAATAAATGTATTTTCTTTCTTTCTTTCTTTCTAAAACTCCCGGAGCGCTAATAACTTATTTTAGAGCAGGCTCCAAGGAGATGTTCGTTTGCAAAAATAGCGGACCTAAATCTGACTTCTGATATATATTGTATAGGTCCCAGACATCCTATAGACAGATGTTGCCAACCAGTTTTGTGGTCCCCCTGCCCGCACCCCGGTAATTAAATATGGCATACAAAGAAAAAAATAAAAATTTCCAAAACATGCCGTGTGGGGTATCAAATGAAAGAGCTTATTGAGTAGATCACGAATATATAGCATACTATATACATTTCTTACACTTTCTCTAAGATTTTTTAGAAAATTTACGAAAATGGTCCATTTTTGAGTTAACTTTAAACCACTATAGATTGAAAACTCATGAATATATTTTTTAAATTATTATTTTAAATAATTAACAATAGTCCATTGTTTATGATTCAATAGTTCGTAATATAATATAAGTGAGCTATGTGGTGGATTTGATGAAAATAACTATATACTATATGAACTTGAAAATATACTCGCCATCTTTGAATGCTCCCCCCACTCCCCCATGCAACTATTTCACTGTACGAAATATTGAATCGTAAACAATGGACTATTGTTAATTATTTAAAATAATAATTTAAAAAATATATTTATGAGTTTTCAATCTATAGTGGTTTAAAGTTAACTCAAAAATGGACCATTTTCGTAAATTTTCTAAAAAATCTTAGAGAAAGTGTAAGAAATGTATATAGTATGCTATATATTCGTGATCTACTCAATAAGCTCTTTCATTTGATACCCCACACGGCATGTTTTGGAAATTTTTATTTTTTTCTTTGTATGCCATATTTAATTACCGGGGTGCGGGCAGGGGGACCACAAAACTGGTTGGCAACATCTGTCTATAGGATGTCTGGGATCTATACAATATATATCAGAAGTCAGATTTAGGTCCGCGATTTTTGCAAACGAAACTCCACTGAGAGTCCGGTCTATTTACACTTTTTTACTTATGATTGGTTTGTGTACTTACTATAATTTATTATCACAGGACACAGGCAATATACAATTTTATTATTATTACACTTAATAAAAGTTCTTGATTATCTAAATAAATTATTTTTTCGTGGACGTGAACGTTGACCATTGTAAGTCGAAGACTAATGGATAGCTAAATTAGAAAATCATTTATAATCCTAGATACACTTGTATGCATTAAAATTTCCGAAAAGTAAAGTTGGATAACTGCACACGTGTCAGAAGTGAAATTTCTTCGGCAAGATTCAAAGATACCAAAATCGTCGCCTTACTCCATGACGTGACAGTATTGCCATGACGCGACCTTGAAATTTTACTCTCAACGCGCCTAAAGAAGTTTCACTTCAAAAATTAACGAAACCATATACGGTAGGTATAAGGTATAAGAAAGAATAAATATTATTTGAGTTTTAGAACTAGAACAAAGTTGTGAATTTTATCGAATACATATTCTGAAAATTGGATGTGGTATTTTGTTTTACCTCAGGGATCAAGTTTGCGTTTGATTTGATCCCAGTGTGGCAAACTTTAAGTAATCAACCACTATTTGTTGATAAACTAACAACTAGGACAGACTTCGATTTTATTTATATACCTGCCTACGCGACTTGGTGTTTAAAATCTTTATGATTCATTTTTATAACTTGGTCTTTAGGTGCTAGGCCCGTCGCTCATGGAGCTACTCAAAAATGACTGAACTAATCAGTAATTACGATTACAAACCAGTTACAAATTGTATCTCGCATACAACGCTACTCAAGTTATAAGGTTTCAATGTTTGCTCGTTCATTTTTATCATAAAAAACAAAGAAACTCGGGAAACCAGTAGCGTGGAGACCGGCACGACGCGTCGCGCGTGATTGGTTGCTAACGCGTTACTGACCAGTTAGCAGTGTTGCCAACAGAACTGGCCCTAATGTCGCCGTTTTTCATGCATGAAGTAGCCTAATATCGCCGAATTTCAGTTGTAGTAGCCTAAAGTAGCCCAAACACCAAAATATCAATATGAATAAAATAAAATGTAGTTTTCATCAATTTATCTATACTTACTAATATTATAAAGCTGAAGAGTTTGTTTGTTTGAACGCGCTTATCTCAGAAACTACTGGTCCTATTTGAAAAATTCTTTCGGTGTTGGATAGCCCATTCATCGAGGAAGGCTATAAGCTATATATCATCACGCTAAGGCCTAAGACCAACAGGAGCGGAGCCACGGGGGTGAAACCGCGGAGGGCAGCTAATTTATAATATGTTCCAGTGTGATAAATAGACATAAGCCATCTTTAAAACACGCTATGAGCGTTACTCCCGTTCAACGCGTACCGGCCGCGGCCACAGACATGCCAAAGAGCATTTTCATTTTTTCATTTCATTTTTTTTTTCACCTTCTAGGGAAGCGCGTTCCATCTCAGACCACAACTCAGCTGAACATCAGGCAAGATTGTGGTCAAGCGCTTCCCTATTCCCAATAAAAAAAAAGCTGTATTTAGAGCAATCTATATCTATACTTCTATACTAATATTATAAAGAGGAAAGGTTTGTATGTATGTTTTTCACGCATAAACTACTGGACCGATTTCAAAATTTCTTTCACCATTAGAAAGCTGCATCGTCACTGAGCAACATAGGCTATATTGCATTTTCAAAAAAAATAATGATCCTTACCAAAAATGCAATAATGTAACCCAAGATGTAAAAAATTCCTTTATAAAAATTCTGTCATCGCGTGCGCTGCGGAATCTATTCCTTGAAGTCCGAGGATGGTTCTTATGAAAAAAAACGAAAATCGGTCAAAAAAAGTACAATTATGTATTATTATTTTTTTTATTATACATATTAAATTGTAAGTTCGAAGTATATATTATTTTTTCATAAATTGATGGCTTACTTATGTGAATGCGATGGAAACTATCACTTTGTCCATAGTATTATGTGACCAAATTTAGAATGCAATAGAGTTACATCATACTGTATTTTATTGTGAACTAGCGGTCCGCCCCGGCTTCGCCCGTGGTACATAATATTTACGTTTTCTCTACATAAGAACCATCCTCGTACTTCAAGGAATATAATAAAAAAAGAATTATCGAAATCGGTTCAGCCGTTCTCGAGTTATGCGCTTACCAACACATTTTGCGATTCATTTTTATATATAAGAAAGATAATGACTACCCACAAGAACGAGCATGGGCACTAGAGTGCCACGGGGCTGTTTGCGCTTATATGTCCGGGATCGCAGAGGATAGGTGTGCAAGAAAATACGCGTGTAGCGTGACCTGTCCCGATAAAAACGTTTGTTACAAGAAAAGTATAGCTCAGATTAAGAAAAAAATTCCTAGAGTAGCCTAATCGGCGACCAGTCGCCTTTTAGGTTTTTTCGTCGCCGATTCTCATTCTGAGTAGCCTAAATGGCGAAAAATCGCCTACGTTGGCAACACTGCCAGTTAGTAACTAGTCGCGTCGTGTGCGAATCTCCATAGAACATGTATGGGCTGTGACGCTCAGGCAACTCGTTAGTAATTTGAGTTTGTGACTAGTTCTTTTTGAGTAGCTCCATGAGCGAAGGGCCTTAGTGTCCATCGTAAAGATGAGTGTTAGAATTCTGCCTCGCGCGCATTTTTTTTTCTTCATTATTTCAAATACACATTTGTATTAATATTTATTAATAAAATATGTAGTATGATTAGAAACTATTGTCACTGATAAGTGTACAAGTTTGAATTGAATTCGTCCGTTTAAAGTGGGTCAAAATCGAGTCTAAAGGAGTCAGTTAGTAGAATAAAAAAATCAGGCTGCCGTTTGAACGCGCTAATATCAGGCACTACTGGTCCGTTTTGAAAAATTATTTCGGTGTTAGAGGAAGGCTTTAGGCTATATTATATCATCACGCTAAGACCAACAGGAGCGGAGCAACGCGGGTGAAACCGCGGGGCACAGCTAGTATTTAAATAAATATGTACGATTCTACGATAAGAACTTAAACGTGAATAATTAATAAGTAATAGGTATACAAATTTGTTCGTTTTCCAATATACGGAAGCGTTTCAGTTGTTGATTAGAAATATATTAGCATGCCTAGATTTCTAAACTAACTGTACTGAGAAATTAATTAGTATCTATCAAAGGTAATTTGTTCAATGGCCGAGTTGTATCATGGTTGGATGAAAAATGTATGAAGAATTAACTTATTTTCTGTTTATGAGAAAATTTCATAAGAGAAGATTTTTTTTAGCTAAAGAGTGGTTGATTTTAATAATTTAAAATAAATAATTGTAAAATGTCAACCCTTTCAATATGTATTCAATTAAATTTTCGTCTTTGTTCGCAAATTTGAAGCGATAAAAAGGAAAACCAGGAATTTAATTCTACTTTTGATAAAAAATTATTTAGAAAAAAAAATTCTAGTCTATCACATATTTTTTAAGTGAATTCAATGGTTTATTATTTATATTATTATTTGTTTATTTAATTATTATGAACTATAAAATAAAAAAAATGGTGTAAATATCAGGACGCGGAGAAGTTTTGGGTTTTTCTAGGTATAATGTATTTATGATATACAGTGACACTGTGGTATATTTTTAAAATGCTTAAATTTAAATAAATAACTAGTTAATTGATTAGTCACCACATCTACGTTGTGCACCAAAATACAAGAAAAAAACAAAACAAATAAGCAGAAAAATTAAAACTTGATTACGAAAAATCATAGTCAAAAAATTGCCCTCTAATGTCGCCATTTTGAATTTAGCGTGACGTCACAGAAATTATAACGACGCGGACGATCATACTAACTAGATAGCTATCTAGCTATCTAGCTAGTATTTATATTTAGTATTATCTAGCTATCTAGATAGATAGCTAGATAATACTAAATATAAAAGACTAGCCATTTGACCCGGCTTCGGCTGGGATCACTCGGGATGAAGGAGAAATAAAGACTTGTTACTCGATAAAGATGTACTTTTTGAGGTGAAGCGTAGTAGCTGTAACAAATAAACGAACAATAATTCGTTTTTCATTATAATATAAGATTGTTTAGGTGGTCTAAAGTCCTGAGTCCAGACGTCTCTAACAAATCTAACATACAATATCATTTTTTAAGATTATGATAAGAATTAGAGTTATGCATGACAGCTTGAACAAATGTTTAATCGAATGCTCGAGACATAAAGAATAGGTTTAATCCTTATTTAAACATATTTCTTGTTGTTCTAAAAGTATTACAATGTTCAGTTACAGATAGGCTATCTTAATCGTAATAGAACATTATTATACATCTACACTAATATTATAAAGAGGAAAACTTTGTTTGTTTGTTTGTTTGATTGTAATGAATAGGCTCATAAACTACTGGACCGATTTTAAAAATTCTTTCACCATTCGAAAGCTACATTATCCACGAGTAACATAGGCTAGGTTTTATCCCGGAAAACGCGGGCGAAGCCGCAGGCGGAAAGCTAGTATCAAATAAATATGTAGGTAAATGGTCCTCTCGTATGTATATGAGAGTGTGGTGTCCACGCACCGCTCGGCTACACATGTACCGTGTTCCCGCAGCACAATGCGGGCTTGTCGAGTGTGTTCCATCGCGGTACGTGCAGTGGAGCGCGGGAGAGAGGAATGAAAAATTTAGAATGAGTCGAATTTTGATAGATATAAAACATACTGGTTGAGAACTAAGATTTTAAGGCAAAGAGATATGTTTTACACGATCCAGAATGGCAATACGTAAGTCAGGTAATTGCCTGACTCGTAGGGGAGCGAGCGAGATGTCCTCTGTTTTATATGTGAGAGTGAAAGGCCTATAAACGGCCGTTTGAAAATGCAATATTGTAGGCGTCCTGCCCCGTACCCTAATGTCTTAAGCAGTATTAGTTCCAGAGTGCAACTATAGAATATATTGTATAGGTCGTCTAGCGATATCACTTGAATGAATACTGCGTACCCTAAATGTTTTAAAGCAGTATTATTTACCTACAGTGTGGAATAAAGACAGCGCTATATATGTCGTCTAGCGCCATCTCTTTCCTACACTGGATTTAATACGGCTATAAGATATCATGGTAATCTGTTTGTCCTTTTGGTAGATACGTTATTTCGAGTGCAAAAATAGTTTTTATTAAGAGAATATTTGGCGTAGCGTTACAGATAATCAATCATACAGTTAGTCTCTGATAAGCTTATCAGCTAACAGACCCTTATCTGTTAGGTATGTACTATGTACTATCTAGATATCTGCGTACAGAGCTGGAATTTAAAAAAAAAAATTTTGTTGTTTGTGACTAAATTTCCAACCAACAGGATTGGTATGATCGTACCGTGGTTAAAAAGCATATATGATTTTTTTAAGCAAAAGGTTAGGTTTTTTTTAAGCATTTATGATTTTTCTAAGCAAAACCCTGCCTGAAAAAGAATAAACTTTAAATTTCATGTCAATTATTTTAAATCTTCAAGTTTTATAATATCTTAATTGATGGCTTTGAGAAAAGTAAAAGCATGTTTTTGCCGCTAAAGTGTCTATCTACATTATATCTTTTATAATTATAATTTTCAATTACATAAATTGACTGAAATATAACAATAACAACGAATCTAATACCTATTATCCCATACATATTTTTGTACTTGTATTCTATACTAGAGCTTAAGAATTTTTTTTGTTTCTTTGCTTAAAAAGCGCTAATCTCAGGAACTACAGGTCTGATTTGAAAATATCTTTTAGTGTTAGATAGCCCATTTATCGAAGAAGGCTATAGGCTATAGATATAATATCATCAAGCTAAGACCAATAGGGGTAGAGCAATGCGGGTGAAACCGCGGGTCACAGCTAGTGTTTATTTCAAACTTGATCGTTACGAACTAACTAAAGTAGAACCTAGCTGTAACCTAGACAGTATCTTAGATAACTTGCCTATTAAATTCCATCGTTTTATATAGGAAAAAACGAATAATTACGCCCCAGTTTGACCCCGAAATTAATCACGTTTTCAGGGCAATGTTAATTAACGAAGGAATTCAATTACTATCGTTAACAATGCCTATTTCGTTTCGTAAGAATATTTCAACTGACTTGAAAAAAAAGCAAAAGGATCTCAATGGGTTTGGGTTTGTTACTTCAGAACTTTTGATGATTATTTGAAAGCCCTTTTTGGTGCCAATTAAATTTTATCCATTATTTTTGTTAAAAATATTAATGATTTACCTTTTTTTTTAAAGATGTTTTATTATCTGTGTTGTTTTTTTTCCATGTGCTCTATATCTAAATTTTTGCGCTTTTCTAATGATAAGTTTTTTTTTTGTGTAAAGGATAAACTCAAAAACTATATAGATATTTCGGATATTTTATAATTGGAAAACTCGGCAGCACAGCTCGGCAGGCTATATTTTCTTTTGCTATCAAAAAAATTCTGAATCAATAGATTTTTTTGTGTTATATTCTAATAGATGTAGGTTTATTAATCTCGATAGATATATAGAAGGCTTATAGTAGAGCCATTTTAACATTTGACAGTTCAACTAAATTCAACAATGTAACCTAGTAACGACGACATAAAATAACATAATATTTCGTTTTGTTAGAACTGCACATTTGCTTAACTTTTTTCAATTACGATTACATATTTTTAATAATAATGACCTATACAAGTAATTTTAAGATTTGTATTTACTGATAAACCATTCTAAACATAATAAACAATTTCTGATTTAAAGAACTGACGTCGCTACAATATTGTGTCTATAAACATTTTTTCTTTTTAAATACCAGAGACGTTACTCTAAAAATCTAAATCAGACATCTAGAATCGAATGCATTGATTACTTGTGAATAAAAATAAATGCGTTGTGTTTTTTTAATTATGTATTATACTTGTCAATTTACGAAAGAAAGTATATTACTGGGACAGGGATTCGCCTGATAGACCGGACTCTCAGTGGAGTTTCGTTTGCAAAAATAGCGGACCTAAATCAGACTTCTGATATATATTGTATAGATCCCAGACATCCTATAGACAGATGTTGCCAACCAGTTTTGTGGTCCCCCTCTCCCCACAACGGTAATTAAATATGGCATACAAAGAAAAAAATAAAAATTTACAAAACATGCCGTGTGGGGTATCAAATGAAAGAGCTTATTGAGTAGATCACGAATATATAGCATACTATAACATTTCTTACACTTTCTCTAAGATTTTTTAGAAAATTTACGAAAATGCTCCATTTTTGAGTTAACTTTAAACCACTATAGATTGAAAACTCATGAATATATTTTTTAAATTATTATTTTAAATAATTAACAATAGTCCATTGTTTACGATTCAATAGTTCGTACAGTGAAATAGTTGCATGGGGGAGTGGGGGGAGCATTCAAAGATGGCGAGTATATTTTCAAGTTTATGCCAGAAATAAAGGCTTAATACAAAAATATCGGTGTCAGGGCTTAGAATAATTATCTCTGCACTGTCGTTGTGTTTGACAGAATGAAAACTATGGCAGAACATTCTTGAATCAGCCTCTGTGTGATTAGATTTCAAATCGGTAACTTCAGTGAAAGTTGCGCCTTGCAATTTAAAACATTTTGTGGGGTCATCAAATCCACCACATATATTACGAACTATTGAATCGTAAACAATGGACTATTGTTAATTATTTAAAGTAATAATTTAAAAAATATATTCATGAGTTTTCAATCTATAGTGGTTTAAAGTTAACTCAAAAATGGAGCATTTTCGTAAATTTTCTAAAAAATCTTAGAGAAAGTGTAAGAAATGTTATAGTATGCTATATATTCGTGATCTACTCAATAAGCTCTTTCATTTGATACCCCACACGGCATGTTTTGGAAATTTTTATTTTTTTCTTTGTATATTTAACTACCGGGGTGGGGGGAGGGGGACCACAAAACTGGTTGGCAACATCTGTCTATAGGATGTCTGGGATCTATACAATATATATCAGAAGTCAGATTTAGGTCCGCTATTTTTGCAAACGAACATCTCCTTGGAGCCTGCTCTATGATGAATTTTAAAATTGACATGTGTTTCAAGTTCGATTGACAAATGTTTGAAGTCCGTATCGATTAATTCACTTTAATCGATTTTTTTAAGCAGGTTACCTCTCTTCGAAGATAAAATTGATAAACGTCAAATGTTACCTATTAAATTGGCTCGCCTATAATAAATATTATGTAATTAAAATTATGTAATTGAAAATACTATTGTATAATATAATTATTGTAACGTATTGTAATTTTTATATGTATCGATTATTGTAAAAAGAAATAGGTCGATAATTTCGCCGTAGTAGCCATCGCCTCCGTGGCGCAATTGGCTAGCGCGTTCGGCTGTTAACCGAAAGGTTGGTGGTTCGAGCCCACCCGGGGGCGGATTTTTTTAAACATTTTTTTATTAAAATTTATTTTTTATATTTTTCAGGACACACCCTTTTCATTCCCATTTCCTTATCATATTTCCTAGCGACATTCCTGTAAATAATTATAAAACACTGCCAATTAATTTTAAATACAATAATAATTATCATAGTAATATTCCATTTATTCATTCCATACATTAGGAATTTCGAACCCAGTGTCTTTGCCAGTGATAAAAAATAAATAAAAATAAATATTTTTTGTCTATGAACACAGTTCACGCGCTTTTAAAAAAATATTATATTATCTACTGTTTTGTAGATGTACGTTAAGTATAGAGTTTTGTACCCATACATACCCATGTAATCTATAGATTATAAAATTTTTCATGATTATCTATAAATAAATAAAAAAAATTTGCACCACTATATTTTTAAGCACACAAAGTAATCTAGTAATAAATATTTATTGAATTAAATATAAAACAATTTACTAAATAAAAGCAATAAATTAGCTTAACGTTTACATATAGAGTAAATATACATATAGTTTTTCTAACTCTAAGCTATATATATAGCTTTATTTTTGATCGATTCGTATTTAGTAATCAAAATCGCGTGCCATAAACGTTATACGATATTTACCATCGCAACGGAACGTCTGACACGGTTGCCGTTATCCCAGTAGCTTCGTTTCCGTTATCCCCGCAACTTCGTTTCCGTTATCCCGGTAACTTCGTTTCCGCTATCCCGGTTACTTCGTTTCCGTTATCCCGTTCTCTTGCAACGATGGTGTGAACGGCAATAAAATGAGTTCCTCGCCAGCCGTCGAGCCGACGACGCCAGCCGCGCCCGCGTCGCCCGCGGTCCGACCGCCGGAGTACCCGCAGTTTCATACGTCGACGCCGAATTATATAAAGGTAATGTTATGTGCATACATACGTACTGTTTCTGTAATATATTATAATAATAATAACTTTTAATTAACTTCTAATTGGTTTTAAATATTTTCATACACTATTTACTACATATTAAGGCTGCATAGTCTTCAAAGTCCGCTAAATGAACTTGTTCCTTCAACATTGTACTGCTGTTCAGCAAATGAAAAATACCATTTTTTAGAGATTCATCACTTAAAATCGCAGTATATGTGACACCCTTTTCGAGATTTTCTTCTATCTGAGTTTGCAGTGGCAGTGAGAAATTAGGTAGCCATGTTGATATGTGTCTTGCATTTAGTTTGCTGTAAATGAGGGTAGCCAATTCTTGCAGTAGTGTTTGTTGATTATTTGAATCTTGACAATTTAATGAAAATGAAATTTTATATGGAGCCATTTTATTGTGAAGGCGCAAATAACCATTTGTTGTTTTGTTCAATACTCCATCTAGCAGCAGAGTGCATAGAGCTGTTTCTAAAGACATGCTACATGTAAGACTTGCTGTGTGTTCTGAAAGAATTATAATTATGTATTCTATTTGCTATTATCCTAGTCTTCAAGCTTGAAAAGGTGTTAATTCAACATAATTCTGATAAAATTATGTGGTTAGCTCATCATAATCATCATAATGTCTAGAATCTAGATCATTTTGCCAAATAATTGAAGTAACCGATAACAAATTTGAAAAGTTACAAACAATTTATTTGGTAAAAACCAATATGACAATTTAATCCTAGTCCTTGGGCTGTAAACTGTCTGGAAATAAGAGGTCATAATACGGCCCCAGATAGCGTTTATTTTATATCATACAAATTTACTTATCCATATGTTACAGAAGACTCATCAGCCCTTAAGTGTCGTACTCTCGAGTTCTGCGCCTTCGTCGCCGCCTACATACGGTAATTCATTCTTTAAAATATTGTTTGTTTGTTTGATCGTGTTAATCTCAGGAACTAGTGGTTCTATTTTAAAAATTGTGTAATATACGTTAATTTAAGTACTTATTATTTATTTATAAAGAATTGAAGTTTCGAATAGTCCACTTATCAAATAAGTATGTATGTATGTATGTATGTATATCCCTACCAAAGATAATAAATATTATATAATGTATTTCTATATCTATATTATTCAATAAAATAGAGAGAAATCAGCCAGAAATAACCAATATAATAATCACAATGTCGTGATAAAGAATTACTTAAAATGTTAATTTATAACGTACATTATATTAAGTTGTCGTACTAATATTATAAATGTGAAAGTTTGTGTGTGTGTTTGTTACTCTTTCACGCACATTCTACTGAACCGATTACAATGAAATTTAGCACACATATAGAGGGTAACTTGGATTAATACATAGGATAGGTTTTATCCCGGAAATCCCGCGGGAACGGGAACTATGCAGGTTTTCCTTTGAAATCGCGGGCGAAGCCGCGGGCGGAAATCTAGTAAATCATAAATTATATGTGAAAGCAATATTAATGATGTTAGATTGTTAATATTTTATTGTTATTAATAAATCAGATGTGTAATGAATGTGTTATAAAAATCAGAAACATTACATACGAATACACAATATTTTAAAGTAAGTAATTCGATTATGAAAAACTGAAAGTAGAGCAGATGCTAGAACTTAGTTACTTAGATGTTTCAAATATTGAAAAGATAAGTTTTTTTAATGAAACTTGTGACTGAAAGAATGAAATAATTTTCTATGTAGAAAGCCTTTGCTGTGTGTATAAAACTTTTTTCATATAAATTCACAGTCATCAACTATATCGACCACAATATACAGGGTGTCCCACCGTCGGTATTCTAAACTCAATGGAAGTTATAGTTTCGCATACTCTGAGTACGTAAAAAATACTTATAAAATTCCAGATGCATTTTTTTTCAAATAGATGAATTCTTAAAACTCTTTGTACTCCCCTAACAAGCAACCCGCCCAACTTTGCCGCCCGCACGTGATCTATCGTTTAAGATTATGTTTTCATAGACAAAATGCTCACATTAGCGAAGCGTTATATGCCGGCTGCCCGAAGCTAGAGAAGAACACATGAATTTTAAGGTTGTTTAAGTATTTTTTATGTGATCAGTGTATGCGGGACTACAAGTTCCTTCGCGCTTAGTATACCGATAGTGGGACACCCTGTATAAGCATACTAATTACTACCTCATCATCACTATAAAATATTATATTGGAAATCACAATTATTGTGATTTTTAAAAAGCACGTTTTTTGTATTTTTTTGTATACTTACCAAACTTTTTTTTGTCCAATGGTCTGGCATATTTTAAAATATTTTCTTTTATTCAACAAAAATATCACATTCACATCATTGTATAATTTCTTGATTCAACCCTCCTTCTCTTTTAAGACCTAAATAACAAAAAATATATAATTTTTCCAGGAGAGCCAACTCTCACGCCCCCGCCCCGCTCGCCCGGGGCTCCGCTATCGACCCCCGCGTCTGGAGACAGCAGGGCGCAGCCCCCGGACGGCACTTCTTCTGATAAGGTATGTGTCCTATTAATATTATAAATGCGAAAGATTGTATGTATGTTTGTTACTCCTTCATGCAAAAACTGCTTCACCGATTTCGATGAATTTGGTACAGAAATAGCTTGAGCCTGAGAAAAAAACATAGGATAAGTTTTATCCCTTAAAGTTTTTATCTTTCAATTAACAAACCGCCATCAAAATCCGTTGAGTAGTTTTAAAGATTTGCATACATAGGGATATAGGGATAGCGAAAGCGACTTTGTTTTATACTATGTAGTGATAATTAGTCCATTGAAATGTTACATTTTTTAGGCCTAACCTTGTGTTTTTTAGAGGACGCAATTTTATTTTTTGGGTGTGTCGGGGGGGTCAGTGTGAAGCTAAAACCAAGTTTGTGGGGTCGCCACCCCAGTCCCACGGCCGCCATCTTGAAAATTGTGGTTGAAATGGTTTTTACGATATATCTCTTAAACTATTTATCTGATAAAAAAAATTGTTAGCATTATTAGTTGCAAATTAAATTTTCTACAACTTTGGTCCAGTAACTTTTTGTCGTAGAACTATAAATAAAAAAGTTATAAGCGAAAGTGTTCAAAAATTAGAACTATTTATATTTTTCGATAATTTTTTTTATCATTTTACGAAGAAATTATATCAGACCATTTTTGTAGATCGTTTTTCGAGGAACAACTTTTATTTACAACATTTTTTAATTACGTCAATAGCTAAGGTTTTACAGCGCTCTGAAGTGAGTACTATTTTTCAGTACTCTTAACTATACATATATTGGCTATATGGCTTATCTTTTCTCAGACTCCAGAACAATGGAAGCACACTGCAGAACGTTTCAGCCCTGCTTTTCGACGTAAAAAAAAACGTGCTTCCAGACTCTACCTCCCGGGTGGTGGGGAAAAGAGTCAATAATTATATAATTAATAATATTGCAAAATTAATTATTAAAAATATTATAATAACAGAAAAAAACAATTACTGACGACAAATTATTATTAGTACACACATAATATACATATATGTATAATGTATATTGTATAGCTAATAGCACTGAAAAATAGTACTCACTTCGGAGCGCTGTAAAACCTTCGTTATTGACGTAATGAAAAAATGTTATGTATAAAAGTTGTTCCTCGAATAACAATCTACAAAAATGGTCTGTATTAATTTCTTCGTAAAATGATAAAAAAAAGTTTTATTGTAAAATATAACTATCTCTAATTTCTTAACATTTTCGATTATAACTTTTTTATTTATAGTTTTACGACAAAAAGTTACTGGACTAAAGTTGTAGAGAATTTAATTTGTAACAAATAATGCTAACAATGTTTTTTTATCAGATAAATAGTTTAAGAGATATATCGTAAAAACCATATCAACCACTCTTTTCAAGATGGCGGCCGTGGGACAAGGGTGGCGACCCCACAAACTTGGTGATAGCTTCACACTGACCCCCCCTACACATCAAAAAAATAAAATTGCATCCACTCAAAAACGCAACCCCAAATGTAACTTTTCAATGGACTAAATTTATTTATTTGTATGCCAGCACAATAAAGTGTTAATAAATAAATAAACAAAAAAAATATATTTCAGTTCATTTCTATAACTTTTAAAGTACTTAATAAAAATAACCTCATGAGAAAAAAATAGTAATGCAATTTAAAATGTTAAACTTAATTTTCAGTGAAAAGCAATATTATTGCTTTAATAAAAAAAAAAAAAGTTGTTATACAGGGGACACCCGGGTTTGAACCGGGGACCTCTCGATCTGCAGTCGAATGCTCTACCACTGAGCTATATCCCCACTTGAAGGATGCGTTGAAATAATGAACTATATTGTTTTTATGTACTTGACTAAATAAATAATTTTTTCATTATGACTATTTGTGCTCCGTGGTTTTACCCGCATTGTTCCGCTCCTATTGGTCTTAGCGTGATGATATATAGCCTATAGCCTTCCTCGATAAAAGAACTAATCTAACAGTGAAATAATTTTTCGAATAGGTCCCAGGTCCAGGTTAATCTCAGGTCCCATGCTGAGATTAACACGTTCAAACAAACAAACAAACGCTTCAGCTCTACAATATTAGTATAGATTATTCATATATCTACTATACGAGAGTATCGTACAGTATGTTAATACGTGTTTTAGTGTTTTATGTGTGGGTGTTAATTTTATATGCCTACTAGCTTACCGCCCGCGGCTTCGCCTGCTTTGTCTAAAACCTAATAAATTATGTATATACTAAAACCTTCCTCTTGAATCAGTCTATGTATTAAAAAAAACCGCATCAAAATCCGTTGCGTAGTTTTAAAGATTTAAGCATACAAAGGGACGTAGGGACAGTGAAAGCGACTTTGTTTTATACTATGTAGTGATTGTGACACATTGTCGGCCTTAAATCGAGTTTTAAAACCGTTTAAAACGTTTACAGTCGTCGGAAACGGCCGTCGGCGTACCGCGCAACGCAAGCACGGCGTTGTCACGCAAGGAGAGCTATAAGGCGCAACGTCAACATTATAGAAAGGAGAAGAAAAGAGCGGCGACAGCGTTGTTGCACTCTATAGAGGACCCGTCGGTTGTTGTGCTCGCTGATTGGCTGAAAGTAAGTACGCACACACGCATACACGCAAATATAGGTGGCTAAGAACGCCCACAAGTACGTAAGAACGTACACACACACATGCACGCATAGGTACATAAGAACGCACATACTTATACGTACGCACGCACACATATACGTAAAAACGCACGCACAAACGTACTGTGAATATGTACTTTGAACGTTACTGCTACAGAATAAGGTGGTAATTTGAATGAATGTTTTATAGATTGCCGCTACAGCACTTTTTGGTTACCTTTTTAATAGGCGATTGTGAATAGTCACTGATCAGTTAATGATTAGCGGCAGGAGTTATGATTGGTGGATTATATTTCTAGTAATAAAATAAATATTTTTTATATTAGAACTAATAGTGCGCGTTACGTGATTGGTTCAAAAATTGGTATTGCAGAGTTGTGGTTGGTTAAATTTATTAAATAGTAAATGTTATTATGTTCAAATGCGATGTCAAAAATTATGTATTTATTTAGAAATAATTAATATTTATCTGCCATCATTATTTTTATAGAAACATTATGATTAAAAGTTTAATTTTGTAAATATTTTCAGGTTCGCGGATCGTTGAAATCATGGACAAAATTATGGTGCGTGCTAAAGCCTGGTTTATTGCTTCTGTATAAGAGTCCGAAAGCTAAAGTGAGTATTGTGTAATTTAAAGTACGCGTACGGCATGACATATTTAAATTAAACTTAATTGTATAACAACTTGCGACCGACGTTGAATCAACCGAGCAGTTTTTTGGATATCGTTGCGAAATGGTTGCGAGCAAACAAATTTTCCTTAAAAAATAAAAAAGTGGGTACGAGTCCGCTAGGTCATAAATTATTATAAAAATACACGCGTCGTCGTAGTTTATTTAAAAGTTGTTTTAATAATGATTTTTTTTTTATTAAAAAAAAAAAAAAAAACGAAACAATAAAATGTTTTCATCAATATTAAATTATATTATTAATAAATAACTTCCTGTTAATATTGTTTTTCCTCTAAATATAGCAATATTTTCAAAATTACAGCGCAGCCACTGGGTGGGCACAGTACTACTAACGTCTTGCCAAGTAATAGAGAGACCGAGCAAAAAGGACGGTTTCTGCTTCAAGCTGTACCATCCGCTCGAACAGAGCATTTGGGCACCGAGGGGGCCGCATAACGAGACTATTGGTATGTGTATACTGTATACACACATACATACAAACACGTAAACACGTGAAAAACTGCACACTCACGCATAAACTCACGAACACACTCAGTCACATACTCAGTCATAAACAAACTCACACACACACACTCGCCCATTAACTTACTACACTATAGTAGAGCCAATTTAATAGACAACATTTGAAGTCTATCAATTTTATCTTCGAAGAGAGGTAACCTGCTTAAAAACATCGATTAAAGTGAATTAATCGATACGGACTCGAAACATTTGTCAATCGAACTTGAAACACATGTCAATCAAGTGAAAAAATTCATCAGGCTAATTCCTGTCCCAGTAATATACTTTCTTTCATAAATTTAAGGAGCAAAATATTAAATAAGACAAGTATAATACATAATTAAAAAAACAGAACGCATTTATTAATTTATGATGATTTTTATTTACAAGTAATCAATGCATTCGATTCTAGATGTCAGATTTCGATTTTTAGAGTAACGTCTCTAGTATTTAAAAAGAAAAAAGGTTTATTGACACAAAATTGTAGCGACGTCAGTTCTTTAAATCAGAAATTGTTTATTATGTTTAGAATGGTTTATCAGTAAAATCAAATCTTAAAATTACTTGTATTGGTCATTATTATTATAAATATGTAATCGTAATTGAAAAAAGTTAAGCAAATGTGCAGTTCTAACAAAACGAAATAAGATGTCATGCTATGTCGTAGTTACAAGGTTACGTTGTTGAATTTTGTTGAACTCTCAAATGTTGCCTATTAAAATGGCTCTACTATAACTCACTCACGCTCGTAAACATCAAAATACACACATACAAGCAGTTATAAAGAGACCGAGCAAAAAGGACGGCTTCTAAAGGACGGCAATAAACGAACAAACACAAACTGATTAACACATACGCAAAAACATGCAAATACGCAAACACGCACGTACGTCGTACACACATATTTACGAACGCATATACGCACGGACGCACGTATACATACACACGTATTTATTTATAATAAAAGGACGGCTTCGGCTTTAAACTGTACCATCTGCTACAAAACAAGACTATTGGTATATTGATTTGTTTATCTATATTCTATATCTATACATATAATAAATCTGTAGAAGGGACAACTCTGTACATTGAAAATATTGAGAAAATAAATAGCAGAGGGTGTTACTGGATCGATACCAAACCCAAATATGTGATTAAATTTTTTTTTATATAAGATGTCATTGTCAGAGTTACTCAAAATGGAGAAATAAACCATCCACGCGAAGACCGACATCCGCGCGGACGGAGTCGCGGGTGGAAGCTAGTTTACAATTAAAAAAAAAGACGTGTGTCACTCGGGGACTGCCGCGGTAAAGCTATTGCATGCTATGCCTTCAAGCCACACCTCCGCGCCCGTCGGAGTGGGGAGCGTGAGGTTTTTTCGTTACGGAATTTCTCGATTCGGTCCCCGCGCTCAAGGCCCGCGATAGAAGCTATGCAATAGCTTAACACCACATACAACCCAACATAATATATGCACGCGTACGCACTCATGCACGCAACGCAATTTTTTATAAGTTTTTAAAATTGAATTTATTATTTGTATGATTCGTTAAATTTTATTTTTATTGTTTTATTTAAATTATTTCTACCCCCAGGTGCAGTAGTACAACCGTTACCAACTGCGCATTTGATATTCCGAGCGCCATCACAAGCGGCAGGTCACTGTTGGCTCGACGGGCTCGAGCTGGCCCTGCGCTGCAGTAATGCTATGCTCAGGTACTTATTTCATTTTTCAATATATTTATTTTACATATAACATTTAGTTTTGGACATTCAATGCTATGAAAATGCAAAAAAATTTGATAATAGGAAGAAAAGAGTGTTTGTGCCGTGCATACGCGTCAGAAGTGAAACTTCTTTGGCAAGATACATAGATCGCCGCCCTACTCCACGACGTGACGGTATTGCCATGACGCGACCATGAAATTTTACTGTCAACGTGCCTAAATAAGTTTCACTTTAAAAACACCACTACTCATATTTAAGAGGAAGCTCCCTAACATAATTTCTGGCACTGAGAGACCGGTTACGGTGCTAGACGCTAACACAGCCGTAATAAAGTTGAATATCGCGTGCGCTCTTTGATCGCGTTCGAGCTCGAAACTAATTCTCGTAAGTCTCAATTCTTATTTCGTTTATATCTAAAGTAATAATTGATCTAGAGAAAAAAATATCTTGGGATTGGATAGTAAACTATATTTTCTTACTGTTAACATTTATTTTAGACAAAGTCCAAGTAAATCTTAAAAAAATGTAATAATCCTTAAAAATGTTACAATTACGTAACTGTCTTGTACATGGAAAGAAAAAGACCAAATAAATCATATACTAAAGTTCCATTTTGATTGTATGTGTGACTGTTTCAGAATATTAATGCAAATTCACATAACATTTAGGGAGCCTCCCCTTAATAGGGGTTTTTTTGGTTACTCTAATGTTTTGATTACAATTACTAGCTGTGTGTCTTTTATTGTGTTTGTGTTGTGTATTCCACCTAATTCAATATTGCCTATTAACATTTTTAATCTATATATATATATAATATATAAATGAAACCCGTTTTCCTTGGTGAACCGATCCGATCCGAGGTGGACCGATTTCGATAATTCTTTTTTTTTATAATATTCCTTGAAGTACGAGGACCACTGGCGAAGCCGGGGCGGACCTCTAGTTAAAATATAATTTATTTCTCTAGATGTTCCCGTTCAAGACCAGAGCAAGCGGTAGATGCTCCTGCGTCACAAACAAATATATCGCATGAGGAATTGGAGAAACATTTTAATGAGCACGGTGAGTTTTTATCGTATTTATATAGATAATAGAATAATAAATAAATATGAGTAATGTAATTTTTGAAGTGAAACTTCTTTATCGGGGTTGGAAATAAATTTAGTGTAACATTTTTTCGTTACGCGCCATCTTTTTCTTATCCCTACCACGCGTGATTCGACGTATTTCTGTAAAGTTGCATATAGTAAATTATTTTTTGAAAAATAAGGTCATAAAGAAGTTTCACTTCTTACGTGTGTACACTAGTACACGCACACATTTTTTATTTTAAATAATATCATGATTGGTAATAATTAAAAATACACTCGGGTGCAAAAAAATCGCACAGCCCGTACATTTTTAGTTTAACCTCAATTATTTTAATGTTCTTAACATATTTGGAAAATATGACTTAATATATCAAATGAAAGCATATTTAACAAGCTTTACGGTCACGATTATGGTTTTGCTATTTATGGAAAACTTATTAAATACGCTTTCATTTGATATAAGTCATGTCCAAAATATATGTTTAGAACATTAAAATAATTGAGGTTGAACTTAGAATATACGGGGTGTGCGATTTTTTTTGCACCCGAGTGTATTACCTATTATAAGTTAGTAATTTACTTATTTCAACGGCGCAACGACCCAAAGCGGATCTTTGCCTCCGACACCAAAAGTTTCCAGGATTCTCGTCAAAAAATATTGTAAAAGTTTCGTGAAAGTAATAATGTAATAGAATAATAATAATTAATGAATCTAGAGTAATGTAATTTTTGTTTTAAACAGATATTTTTAATTAGTACTGACAGTAGAAAACAAGATCCGGGAAAGGACTTGTCACATCGTTGTTTACCTATATCTATATAATATATATATATATATATATATATAAAACTCAAAGGTGACTGATATATGATCTATCAACGCACAGCCCAAACCACTGGACGTATCGGGCTGAAATTGGCATGCAGGTAGATGTCATAACGTAGGCGTCCCCAAAGAAAGGATTTTAGAAAATTCATCCCCTAAAGGGGTTAAAGAGGGGATGAAAACTTATACCATGAAAATTTATCTTTTCCACGCAAGCGAAGCTGCGGGCAACAGCTCGTTTTTTAATATTCAGTAATCTGAATTCGATTTATTTGGTTTTATGCCATTGAAATGCTTTATAAATATAAATTTATAAAGAATAGTAAAAATTCGATCACGAGGCGGAATTCGAAACGATGCGGGTTCGAATCCCGCCTCGTGATCGTTTATTTTAAGTAATCTACTATCTAACTTTAAATATATAAATTTATCAGTTTGAATGTATATTTTATAATATGTATGTTTTTAATATGAAACGTATGTATTTATGACAGCTTTTTATAGAAGGTACTTATCAGCGATGTGAAATAATTGTCAAACGACGGTAACAAAACGGTATTTGTGGGTAATTTATATTTTAAATTTAATGTTAAATTATTATAGATAGCTAAATAAAACTTCACTATGACGTATAATTATGACCATAGATTATAGCGCAAAGGATAAAATGGAGAAGACATTTATGCATGGCTCTATGGTTATAATTAATGAATAATGAACATATATACATGTCAGTAAATAGTACTGTACCTCGCTCGCACAATTCGCATATTAACGTTGTTTTTCTTATTATTTTGCGCCACATTACGTCTACCCATTTAAACACAAGTGCGAGCGAGATAGCACTATTACCCTTGTTAATAATAAAAAAACTAAATTATCAACCCCCTACCCTTACCCGTACCGCTATATCACAGTATTCTCACCAGACACGACAGTATCCACCCCGTACTTACCCCGCAAACGACCACCAAAACGATCTTCCTCAAGCGACAATATAAAAACAAAAAGACTTGAAGTGAAACAAATTCGCCACAGGAGTTTAACCTCTAGCCCTATGAACTTAGAGTTGATTCGCAAATCACCTATCTTAAAATTCTTTGACATGCCCAAATTGGTCTTAAAACAAGGCACCAAAAAAGAGGAACTCTCAAAATACGATAGACGTAGTTCCACGCCGTCTATACGCAAATCGAAAGCTGCGCAAAAACGTATAAGCGAATTGCGCGAATCTGGAGCTAAAACGGACTCGGAAAATGACGAATCGTTCCATAGTAAGCTAAAAAGAAGGTTGGCTAATTCTGAGGTCATTTGCGATACGCCAGAGAATATTTTGATAACTAAAACGGCGCCGAGTGACGAAAGATTCAGGGATACGACCACTTCGTCGTCGGAGGATCTGGATGAACAAGGGTGTAGTGTTAGGTATGTATTTTGAGGGTAGGAATATGAATACTGCTTTCCGAATCGGTGGTAAATGTTAAAAATATGTAATGACGATTCGAAAGTGCTTCTAAAAGAAGTCTAATTGAATAAATAAATGTTTGAGTTTGAATTGGGTTGATTTTTGGTAGGATATGTTATTGGCTGGGTTAAATTTTTGCCAGTATAGTTCTATAGATTTTCGATTCTGTATCAGAAATCGAATGCGAATTGGTTAAGAAGTTTCTCCTTATCATGAAATCTTAAATTTTAATCAATAATATGATAGTTATGATTTTCAATTTGAAGAAGTGAAATTTACAAATTAATTGAAATAAATCCAACTAAACAGAAGTTGAAAAAGTATGTCTTACTTACGCTATGAAAAATACATATAAAACCAAGCAGCGAGAAAAGGTTACAAAAATGTAACTATATTAACCAAAGGAACATTTTCATTACTACAAAATAGACAATATATCCTCATAATAACCGCCAAAATCTACCAATACATCGTCAAATTTACGACCCAAAACCTCTACCGACATCTCGAATGTTCTAGAACGTCGCCATACAAGAAATACTCGCTGATAGACTATCACAAACTACCCTCAATAAGTTATGAAGCGTCACAAAGCGAACGTAGAGACGACAGGATCAGTCAGGATAGTGTGTATGTCGCTGGGAAGGTTGTTACCGGTGGGTCTGGTTGTGCTAAGATCTGTGTTTAGTGCTAAAAGGTAGGGCTTAGATTTGCTATGTTTTTATAATTATGTATATGTAGCAGGCAAATTGTATTACGTCATATTTCGAAGTTTACATACGCTCGATATTTTGTAAAATGACCAGAATTATAGTAATCTATACTAATATTATAAAGCTGAAGAGTTTGTTTGTTTGAACGCGCTAATCTCAGGAACTACTGGTCCGATTTGAAAAATTCTTTCGGTGTTAGATAGCCTATTTATCGAGGAAGCTATAGAGTATAGGCTATACACTATTACGCTAAGACCGACAGGAGCGGAGCACTGCGGGTAAAACCGCAGGGCACGGTTAGTCTTGTATAGATAGCAATGAGAAATGAGAGAGATTTCATTGTAAATAATTTTTTAATCATTTTCATTTGGAAAATTTTTACGAAATGTAATATTGATAATAGAGCAATGACTAGTGACGTTACATATATTATCAATGCAGATTATGTATTGTTTTTGACAGTGATATATGGATATCATATGACGCTGATTTTAGAAAATCCTTTTTGATATAATTTGGAAAATATATTTTCGTAACAAGCTGAGAAAGTAAATAATTTTTATATTATACTAGGTTTCCGCCCGCGGCTTCGCCCGCGCAGTCAAAGAAAAACCCGCATAGTTCCCGTTCCCGCAGGATTTCCGGGATTGCGTCATTTTCCCGGGATAAAAAGTAGCCTATGTCCTTTCTCGGGTATCAAAATATCTCCATACCCAATTTCATGAAAATTGGTTCAGTAGTTAAGGCGTGATTGAGTAACAGACAGACAGACAGAGTTACTTTCGCATTTATAATATTTGTATGGATTATAAGTTCTAAAGCAAAATTTCGAACACATTTGTTTACAATGCGTTAGTCGATAATTATAATTTTCTACTTAAACATACAATTACTAGCTGTGCCCCGCGGTTTTACCAGCATTGCTCCGCTCCTGTTGGTCTTAGCGTGATGATATATAGCCTATAGCCTTCCTCGATGAATGGGCTATCTAACACCGAAATAATTTTTCAAATAGGACCAGTAGTACCTGATATTAAAGAAACAAACTCTTCAGCTTTATAAAAATAGTAAAAATAAAGTCGACTTATATTATGTAACTTTTTAAGATACTTCAGATATATGTTAATTGCATTCAAAGTTATCATAGTATGTGAAACACGATTATATCAATTCAAATCTTATTTAACTGAAAGTAGGAAAATCGATAAGATATGTTTTATTTCCGGTTCTTTAAATTATCAGGTTTATTTTTTAGAATTATAGTTAAACAATTGAACTGTTAACTAGTCGTTTGTCCCAGCTTCACCTGCATTTAATAAAACAAACCAAAACAAAAAACAATGTTACTCAAAATCATCATTTTCTTTATTTGAAAAAAATCTGAAAAATAAAAAAGGCAGAATTATTAAAACCGGTTAAAGATGAATCTTTAAAAAACAAACTTAAAATCAAATCTTTATTATATCATCATCACTACATAGTATAAAACAAAGTCGCTTTCTCTGTCCCTATGTCCCTTTGTATGCTTAAATCTTTAAAACTACGCAACGGATATTGATGCGGTTTTTTTTTAATAGATAGAGTGATTCAAAAGGAAGGTTTTAGTATATAATTTATTATGTTTTAGACAAAGCGGGCGAAGCCGCGGGCGGAAAGCTAGTTACCTTATAATACAGATAAAAGTTAAAACCTAACGAATAATATAAAACATGACACCAATGTCTCTATTTCATTCAAAGAAACGTGACCAAATATAATCTTATATATAAAATTCTCGTGTCACAATGTTAGTCTGCATACTCCTCCGAAACGGGTGGACCGATTCTCATGAAATTGTGCATATCGGGTAAGTCTGAGAATCGGCCAACATCTATTTTTCATATGTACCACGGGCGAAGCCGGGGCGGACCGCTAGTATAATATATAATTTAGTGTTTACACAAACAAACAAAACAGTGCGATCTGTGGCCTTGTATGACCTTCGGTTGTGTATGTGTTATGTTAGGCCGAGTTTGTATGTAGCGTGTTGTTAATAAACGTTCCGAAAACAATTTTTTTTGTTGTGTTGGCAATATTGCGTAGAGTAAAAAACTTATGCCTAGAAAAAGCAGAGATGTTGACTTTATTACTCTACAGACTACACTTAATTTAAGTAATTTTAATTGAAAACTAAAGAAATGAATAATTATTGGTGATGTATCCCGTCCGACTAGGGCCCTTCCGGCCTCCTCCACTCAAGCGACAGCCCAAGCCGAGGTTCGAGATCCCCGTCAAGGGGGGACGCCCTTGCGCATGTCGCTACCACGGTGAACCTTCAGTTCACCCCCGCGTCCGCGTTAAAATGTAGTAGCCCTTCTGGCTAACATTGAGAATCACCACACAAAAAAAAAATGGTGATGTACACAGCATAATTGTTTATTAGGTAACTACTCTTTTTATTCTCGTCCCGTCCTTGTTCCGCCAATTTAGTGATATTTTTCTTGTTACCTTTTACCGTGATTGCCTTGAAGAGTCACTAATAAGCGATAAGGTCGGCATTTGGTAAGAACCTATAAACAATTAAAAATAAATATAGTTTAAAATTTATTATCACATATAACAGGTTAGGCCTTAGAAGATTGGGGTGAAATGGGTCAACGTACCTATAGGTACCAATCCAAGGTGAAATCCACACAGGAAAACAACTTATAACAGAAGTACTTAAACATAAACAATACCTAAATACAGGCATAAAACATTACCTTTCATTTACAAGCAAATTGAAGACTAAAAGTTTAATATTTATTCATATGGTTTTACATAAATCATGACGTTCAATACTTAGAATGTGAACGGCTATTGAAAAAAAAAAAAACAATGTATCACAAAAACGCTTACGCGATATTAAAATAAATATTTATTTACTTTTAGCTAATGACTGATCGCACGACGCCATTTACCATCATGGCTGAGATAACGCAGTGTTTCACCTCGTGCGCGACGTAACGCATGTCGAATTGTTACGCTGAAAAAAAACGTAAACTTTTTTTTTTTAGAACTGTCAAACGTCAAGTTTCCCGCGCTTTAGTGTTGGGTTATCTGTGGCGGGAAAGAATAATAAAGAAAGTTTTATTTTGAATTTTGAATTCGTAGCGGAAATTTATTTGTAGAGTATGTGTGTGTGTTTACTCATTGTATTATGTGTAGGTTACATGTGTTTGTGTGAAAAATATGGCAAATGTTTAAATTACTCGATTGAAAGGATTGAGGATTGTTTACCATTTATATATTTATATGTAGATTTATCAGCGCGTCTATTTCAGATGTATCTACTATTGTGAATAATATTTCCTTATTGGCTTTAGGTTGTGAATCGATACAATAATCGTAATAATAAATTGCGGAAAATAGCTGCACTTTGCCTAATTAGGTACTTACTACAAATATTCAAATTTAAATGTGAATTGTGTGAAAATGTGAATTTATATTTTTTCTTTATACTTTCAATTATTGTATCTATAAGTGAAATCCTATGTCCCCTAGAGGGGTAAGGTGCAGATGCATTATACATCTGTTTCACTGATCGCTTTTCTTTAGGGACAAGTAGGTGATCAGCCTTCTGTGTCTTGCAGACCGAGACATTATTTTTTCTTCGTCTCCACCGGGAATCGAACCCAGGACCCCTCGGTTCTTCGCTCACGCGTCAACCACTATACCAAGGAGGCGGTCAGTTGTCATACTAATATTATAAACCTAAACAGTTTGTTAGTTTGCTCAGGAACCACGGGTCCGATTAGAAACATTATTTCTCTGTTGGATAGTCCATTTATCGAGGAAGGCTATAGGCTATATATCATCACGCCAAGACCAATAGGAGCGGGGTAATGCGGGTACAACTGCGGGGTACAGCTAGTTGCCATAAAAATATTAATAAAACTTCTAATGAAGCTATTTACACAAAGTACATACTTTAATATTTTACAATACATTGTTTAAATAAGGTATTTTACTACAATACTGATTTGTGAATAGAGATAATTATAGATAATTAGTTTACTGAACAAACTCATTAAATATGAATAAATTACTATAAACATTAATAATATAAGGTTAAATGAATCATATCTTCAAAACAATTTTAGATACATTTAAAGACAATTTTTTGCCGAATTTATTTTATAAAGGAGATAGTCACTATTTTGTTAAAGATAGCTTTCCGCCCGCGGCTTCGCCCGCGTTTTCAAAGAAAAACCCGCATAGTTCCCGTTCCCGTGGGATTTCCGGGATAAAACCTATCCTATGTGTTAATTCAAGTTACCCTCTATATGTGTGCTAATTTCATTGTGATCGGTTTACTACTGTATTGTATTACTACTGAATACTACTGTATTTGCGTGAAAGAGTAACAAACAGATACTTACATAAACACAACATATTATATACAAAAACTCAATTACATACATATTTGATTTAGAAGAATTAGAGAATTTATTAAGGTGTTTTAAAATAGGTAGAATAGTTTTAATCTAAATCACAACAAAGAAAAAAATCAAATCTTTCCACTGTATCATATAATTTTATATAGATGTACTACATATAGATTGTATTTCGTAATCTTCATAATACCATTAATGATACGGCTGTTTTATGTTGATAATGTATTAAATCGTGCAAACATATGAAAATTTGTAGTCTTTAATCAGATTAGATACGTAACTAAGTACTGCGTGATATCCTTGAAATAAAAAGTTTGGGAAGAAAGAGATAAAACATAGATCTAAATCATTGTAGTGAAAGGGACAAAAAATTTCAAACCAAAAAAAATATTAGTAAGTACTTATTTAGTTATTATGATAGTGCCTAGAGTCGCATAAGGGTCATTGACCTTTCAGAATGTAACTTCCTCGTAGTATTGTTTGTATTTAATAATAAACTAGCTTACCGCCCGCGGCTTCGCCCGCTTTGTCTAAAACCTAATAAATTATATACTAAAACCTTCCTCTTGAATCACTCTATCTATTAAAAAAACCGCATCAATATCCGTTGCGTAGTTTTAAAGATTTAAGCATACAAAGGGACATAGGGACAGAGAAAGCGACTTTGTTTTATACTATGTAGTGACAAGTTGACATGACGAACTTTGTATGTTAAAACTAACAACCAACTTCACAAAGGAGGTTTTACCCAAATTGGTCTTTTTTCATTTACCTTGAGGGTTATTTTCAAGTTTTCTATATTATTTTTCATCTAAGTATACCTAAGTATATAGATTTATATGCTTGGTATTTTTTTTACTTAGCAACAATTTAATACGTAAAAAAACTTTAAAATGTTCCAAACAAAATACAATATAGTATTAAACATAAATTCTACTATTATCGTCATTTATCACACTTTTAGATAATATTATTTGACATGTCATTGTAAAAAAAAAATTAAACTGTTTTCCCGCGCGTTTATTCGCGATCAACAAAAAACATTGAACACAATTTTTAAAACATTTATGATTCCGTTTATAAAATACCGATTTCGTTAATTCTTTTTTTATATAATATTCCTTGAAGTACGAGGATGGTTCTTATGGGGAGAAAACGTAAATATGTACCACGAGCGAAGCTAGGGCGGGCCGCTAGTCAACAATATAATTATAATTACCTTTGCATTATTATTTGAGCTTGACCTTAAAATAATGATTAATTACAACGTATTTTTTGTTAATTCAACAAAAAACACGTTGTTTTGGTTTTCTATTTCGAAATGGTGTCCAATGTACATAATTATATAATCGCTTGTTTATATTTTATTTAAGTAATATAAAATAAGTATCAACTCTGAAACAGTTGGGTATTATTAGTATTTAAAATAGTAAACACTAGCGGTCCGCCCCGGCTTCGCCCGTGGTACATATTTCGCAATAAAAGGTAGCCTATGTTCTGTCTCCGGGTCTAAAGATTATCTGTGCCAAATTTCATCAAAATCGGTCCAGTAGTTTATGCGTGAAAACCATTCATACATACATACAAACCTTTCCTCTTTATAATATTAGTATTAAACATAATATATTGAATAACTACCTAAAACCTGCTGCGTCATTCGCGTGGACCGTAGTACCCAAGTAAAAAGTAGCATGTACTAATCCAGACTTTAATCTATCTCTATACCAAATTTCACACAGATCCGATCAGCTGTTTTTGCTTGAAGCATATTCTAAAAAATGTTCGCGTTTATAATATTAGTAGGATAATGGGCATTTTAATGAAACATGAAATGATAAATATTCGTCGATTCTTTTAAAATCGAGTAATCTAAATATGATTAAAATCTTAATTAACAATATTGGACCTGTTTTAGAAATTGAAGGTTTTTAGACGTTTGTCCATGTAGATGTGGTATAAACCCTGGCATGGTTTGTGCCAAAGATATATAAAGGATTTCTTCGTTATTGTAAAATAATAGTTGTGTGTCGTGGTTTTAGTTAAGACTATAGTGAGAAAGTTTTCAAAACACTGCGATAAAGGAAATAACACGTGAACAAGAAAAAACATATCTTTTACAACATAATACAAAATGCATTGACTACAAACTACCCGCAGAAAAACATAATCAACAAAGATGACGATGGACATAGAAACAGACATATTGCTGTCATCAAAGATAAAAGATAAGAACCGAAGAAGATCCAGTATCTTTTCACTTCTGAAAAGAAAGAAAGTAGTCAGACAATCCTCTGACCCGAATAGTTTTTATACCCTGGACTTGGCCAGGAAACTGTCGGTTGATTCTGCTATATTGGTACAGGGGAATGACGTTGGCTGCGAGTTCCTGAGGTGCAATGGAGGTAATGACTTTATCATTTATCATTTCATTTTATATTGTGCAAGTATATTTTGAAACGGAATGTGGTTAGACAGTCATCTCACGCGAATAGTTTCCCTGAACTTTGCCGGCCAGGAAACTGTCGATTGATTCAGCTATATTGATGCAAGGGAATGAAGTTGGCTGCGATTTACTTATGTATAATAGAGGCAAAAATAAAAAAAATTAAAATCACCAAAAGTCCTTTTCACATTAGTAGGTATTCTAAAAAATATGAAAATTAGTTTTCTTATGTATTTTTAGATTTAGTGGAGGCTGATTATTAAGATTCATTCTATAGGTATTTGTGTAAAGTTTTATCGAACTACGTCATAATTTTTTAACCAGCTGTAACTTGCTTTAAATATTTACATAGAGTGAGTAATCAGTTACCTGGCTACCTTGCGAGCTCTATAATGTTCTTATCTCTATGTCGCTTTATAGAGTGAGTAATCAGTTACCTGGCTACCTTGCGAGCTCTATAATGATATTCTTAATTCTTATCTCTATGTCGCTTAAGTGCGATCGTCCTTATCTATTGTTAACTAGATCTATGTTTACTATGGCGTGTTACAAGTAGACTATTTGTATGAAAGGTTATGTTAGGTTTTGTAATAAACTAGGTATATTGTTTATCTTTGAAATCTCCACGTTATCTTAAATAAAAAATCGTAACAACATCTTTACATAAGATAGTGTGTGCAGAGCACACGTGTCAGAAGTGAAACTTCTTTGAGATGATTCAAAGATACCAATTCGTCCCTTTACTCCAAGACGTGACGGTATTGCTATGACACGACCTTTAAATTTTACTCTCAACGCACTTAAAGAAGTTTCGCTTCAATAATATGAGTCACGCCGTAGGAAATAATCATAGAGATCTAGAGAGATGCCAATCGCTTGCGCTGAGTACGAAACCTGGTGTCTCATTACAAATATACGCACACAACAGCAAACAAAATAAAAACAATACTTCGCGTTGTGTGCGTGTCATCACACAAAAATTTGAGAGCGACTATTCGTTCGCACACTAGATTGTAAGTGACGTACGTATACAGCCCACTACAGCCGCAAGATATGCGTTTATGATAGGGATTGCTTGTCGATAAAATGAGAAACGTTAAAATTAAAACAATTTATAGGCAATACAGTAACTAGGTAGAAATGGACACCTTGATGGTAATATTCATGGTGATGAAGTCCATAAAGCATTGCCTATTGACTTATTGTAAAATAAAATAAGTATGAAATAAGTGACTTCTTTTTTTAATCCATGTATAATACCATAAAATAATTACTATAAAATTATTGCTCGAGTACCTATCAAATAATAATAATACAATCAGATATTAAGCTAATAGTTATACATTATGATTTATGATATAAAAATAAGGTAGTAAGGTAGTAAAATTCCGAACCTTATCGACATGGACACACTCGATTCGCATCCTTAACTTACGACCGCAAGCAGCGGCCGTACTACACGATTGTTAGCTTGTATGTTCATTATACACTGCGGTATTCGCCTTCCGCGTTTGAATAGAGTCACGTACAGAAGAAGCATTGTAAACTATTTACATAAATTATTGTGACTGTCGTTCTGTCGCATAATATAAAAGATAAGAAACCAAGAAATCAGTCTACGTAATATTGTTTTTGAAATTTTAGTAAGAAAATCGTATAATTTTCAGTACTTACCGATGGTATGTGATTCCATTTGACTTAAAGATGATGGTTTCACTTCGGTTTTTACAAACTTTAACGGAACAACACGGCATTGTCAAATAATACCCGGCCGACGGTCGAACGTCAACTGAATGCAACAAACAGCATGTGTTCTTTTTTTGGGCATATTGCTGCGACACCGGCCCCGCCCCCTAACCATATCTCCCTTAAGTTTCTGTGACCTGTGGAAATAATATTTCTTTTCAAATCATAAAGAAATTGCAAATAAATCGTATGAAAATAAATATTATGATTTGATTTTATCGTCGTTCAAATATCTCGATAAATAATAATATAAGGTCGTTGGGAAAACATGGAAATGTATTATGTAAACTGTTTTCAAATGTGATAATTATTATTTTAAGATTAGGTATATTTAGTTATCAAATAAGTTTTTTACGTTTAGGAAGCGTTGTTATAAATAGAACTTATTATTAAAAATACACGACTGCGTTTTTTATTGCGTCGTTTTTATAATTGAAGCTATCCAGGCAGTTCAGGCATTTAGTAGTTATTAAGGAATACATATACATACATGCATTCCAAATATATTTATTATGTGTTGATGACTTTATTGTTAATAGAGTGATTAAATTATCCACAACATATTATAATAGTTACACGTCACAAATAACGCATAGCATTTACCTCAAAGGAGCCCAGAAATAATCCTAAATATGGTCATTTGTATGTTTGTTTACACGAAAAAAGGACTAAGCTAAATCTATAGATGTTAAGCTAATTTTAATGCTATTATGTGTACTGTGTAGAGATAACAAACGGTAATTATGAGCGAAATTATCTGTTATCTTTGTTTGGAGATGGTTGATAAAAAATAATACCTTGATTAAGTGAGTATAAATGAAGTTCATAGCAGACTTGTACCACGATACTGTACGTTACTATATAATACAATGCAGAGGCGGCTCGTGACTAAATTTTATGGGTTTTCACTTGAAATAAAACACTGAAAATACATGGTGTAAAGCAGTATTAATTAAAATATTAGTAATTATATATAATATAGTAGTATATAAGAAATATTAGTAAAAACGATATTATTGCAAATTTGTTTTGGATCTACTTTGGTAAATTATTATTTGTTTTTTTTTTGTATAATTGCAAACATTCCTGCATCAGAAATTGTAATTCATTTTTTCATTAAACTAACATGATATTGTTATCCGTTTAAATATACGATTGTTGTAATTTCCTATAAGTAAAGAAACATATATTGTTATTATACGATAAGCAATTTTAGTATTAAGAGTTTTTAAATTATGTTTTCTTTGTTGGAAATTCTTAATAAAAATAAATAAATAAATAAATAAAAAAAAATACTTATAAAGGAAATGCATACGTCTTTCTTTTTGGTGTGCAAAAATATCTATACTAGCTTTACGAATGTCTTGTCGTCCGATAGACGCCAATTGCAGTTCATTCAACAAATGGTACCGAGATTGAGAATGTTTTTTCATCTTGATTGAAAGATGAGCTAAGTCGTCAACGCCCGTTTCAGTCCAAGCACTCTCACCTCCGCCGGCCGCGCCCGCTTCAAATAAAAGACACGGAAAACAAAATAGTTTGTTGCTTTCATCACAACCACACAACCACGGTGTTTTCACATATTGTTCGGATTTAAACACACGCGTATATGTTTTCGTTTTTGTCGTACATTTTGCGTAAGGTCAAGTTCAGGCCGTGGCGGTCCCTTAGCTTTCAATTCAAGCCGAATTTGTAACGTTTTAACACACTTTTTAATGAACGCCACATTATAATTGTTCATTTTAACACTCACAAGTAATACTGATAACTACAGGCTATTTCAACACGTATCTTATGATTTTAATTAGAAAATTCCCGAATTTGCATTCGCGCGCGTGCATTGAAGTTGACTCGAGTGTTTGTTTATATAGGAGTGGCAACGTCGCGCGCAATCGCTGTCCTGTGTACGGGCGCACGGGCGGTAAAAACGAACCGGCAACGTTTGCGGGAGCGGCGCTCCGAATTTTGCTATTTTTCCATAGAAAATCTTTTGTTTCACGCGCAGGGCTCTGGCAAACTTTCTCTTTCACTCCTATTGGATTTCGTATTAGGAAATGTACTAAATATTTTTTCATTGGAGCGCAATCGTGAGCGCTCCGCTTCGCGCGTTACATAATACAGTATTATACAGGTGTATGGGATGATGGAATGATGGATATATTCATTGGTATTGACAGTAGTTTTTTTTACGATCACGATTGATTTTAAATAGTAATAATTAATATTAATAATGAATTTAAGGAGTATGATTTTATTATAATTATTTATGGGAGTTCACTGCACCAGCGCTCCTTAGGGCGAGCCGCCTCTGATACAATGTAAGCGATGCTTATCATACAATTAGCGATAAGTAAGCGACGCATGATTTTGAGAAAAGTTTTCATAGTACATATCAACTCGCTCCTTACAGAAGATATGAGATATTCGCTCTGTTTTTTTTGATATGCTAATATGATTTTGAAGTATTTTGTAGATTATAATGTTTTAAATTTTAAGTATTCGCTCCTTTCGCTAGAAAAGTTTAAAGGAAGAATACGCAATTTTTAAACTGAATTGCTTCTTCTTTCTCTCTCTAAAGTTATACTTTTTTATCCTCTAAAACAGTAATTTTTAGAATAATTAATATACAAACAATATATCGATCAACCGCCACTATTCAAGTCATGCATTTCTAATCTTAATACTCGCGTAAATCCAACAAAATAATTTTATTTTTGCATTAAAATCGAGTATTATCTTCACAAAAAAGTATAACTCCCCCCCACAAGCTAGTACAACACATAGCGGCTAGACACCCCCCCCCATGTTACAGAACTAGCGGGTGCCGCGTCTGACACGGACAGCGAGGGATCCCGCGGCGGGATGCCGGACGTCCAGCCGGATCCCGTTGTTAGAAAGCGGGATATAATAGCGAGGATAGAGGCGCTATATGTTGAAGATCCGGACATAGAGATTGGCGCGGTAAGTGTAGATGTAGTAGTAGATAGATGCAGGTAGTGTAGAATCCTGCGCTGGGTTGCCGGATCCGGTAATAATTGTTCTTTTACAAATGGGAAAAATATAAAAAAGCATTTAATTACTATATAAGTGGTATACAGGTAAATTAGCTTGGAGAAATTTTTGCGTTTGTAGTAGTGTATGGTCAGCAAATAAAATAAAACAACATTTTATTTTTAGTTTTTATTTTATACAGGGTTACTTGTAAAACACCAGCAACCTCGCAGGACAAGATAGCTAACATCATAAGTAACAACATTTGTTCTACGACTTTTGGCATAACGCAATAAATTATTTTTAAATGATTTTTTAAACTTTTATTGTACTCTCCTTACATTTGTAAGTCTATGTTCTATTAATTATCGGATGGACGACGCGACGCCCCCTTCCCCCTCTCGTTCGCTTTTTGTTTACGTAATTTTTGGGAGGCGTAGAGTTTATAATATTCAGACGGAAAATTAAATGAATATTTATTTTTGTATGAAAATAAAATCTAACAAATTATCAAAAGTCGAAATGTTGTTACTTATGATGTTAGCTATCTTGTCCTGCGAGGTTGCCGGTGTTTTACAAGTAACCCTGTATATATAAGGGATTTTAAATTAAACTATATGTGTTTCTCCTCTGAAAAAGATGAGACTTTATTTTAATATTTGCACATTTAACATAAATATAACTTTTACATTAACAATGTTACTAAAATGAAAAATTTACTAACCTGAAAAAGAAACGACATTTAAAGTTTAATTCTTTAGTTTGAGAAGTCAAAGGCTTGCCTCGACCATGTTTTAACACTGGAGCCATATTGAATTAACAATATAAAGTTACAACACTTACACACAAATTAAACACTAGTTATGGCCCTGCCTTCATACAAAACTGCTGAATACGCCGTTCGCACGGGAATAGAATGTGGATGCGATTTCCCTTAGTTAGCATCCAAGCTTACGTCTTTATAATTATTAAACTGTATAAATTCATTCTTTAACTCCGGTCTGCATCGTGCAGACATGGGTGTAAAAGTCTCATTTTAGCTATTAAATGTAGTTTTTAAGTACATCTGAGTTTTCATTTGGGGCCTCCGGCTGCGGGACATGTAATTCACTTCAACAAATATTATAACAATAATAACAAATAATAACAACAATCAACAAATACAAAATTTATCAATTAAACTACGTACATAATAATTATAATTTTTGAATGAAATGTGCTTTATGTTCTAACGGTACCAAACGACTGCACGTGGCACCTGCGGACAGCGTAAACTGGTTTATTCTGGTTTTGTGCGTGTTTCCACTTTCCACTATCAAGTGACGATTTATTTATTTGTTTTGTTTCGTAATTATTATGGTCAAATATTAATTATGAAACAAATTATTATGGACACGATATTTTATTGTTTCACGGTAGTCGCCTTGTCGTTTGCTCAAGGACGTAAAATTGAATGATATATTTTTTTTTATAAAGTCAAAACCATTTTCTTTCAAATAAAAACTTGTTTTTATTGAAAACAAAAGTGTTGCTAGGAATAAGTATAAAATTAAATAGTAATGTTAGGATATCGAAACATTTTTGTATAGGCCAGAACGATATAGTGGAAACGCGCTCTAAGATCTGAGTAATATACACACCACTACATATGCAAAAATTTCTCCAAGCTAATTTACCTGTAAAGTGGTATAACTTATACCATTACTTCCAAGCATAGAAGATAATCGAAATAATAACTTACTCTTTCAAGTTTGTGTAATATAGTCTGTTTTTTGGGTTAAAAAGCAGATTTAGATGAAATACGAACTAAAATAGTATTAAGTACCTATGTATTACTATTTTTTTAGTTAGTACTTCACCAACAAGAGAGGACTATCTTTTGATTGGATACATATTTATTGTTTAGCAACTTGTAAACTATAAGTATCTGTTGAGAAATAAAGTATAATTAATAAATGATTATTTTTTTTTTTGAAGTGAAACTTCGCGCCATCTTTTTCTTATCCCTACCACGCGTGATTCGACGTATTTCTGTAAAGTTGCATATTATAGTAAATTATTTTTTGAAAAATAAGGTTATAAAGAAGTTTCACTTCTTACGTGTGTACACTAGTACACGCACATATTTTTTTTATTTAAATTTTCTGTCTAAAACAGGCAGGGG